>CM035121.1:54992251-55592251 GCA_020205555.1 Panax stipuleanatus | reverse complement strand
ATCTAATCTAATCTAAACCTTATCTAATCTAATCTAAAGATGAAATGAAAGAAAAGAGAAGAACATATGTAAGCTAAGGATCCCCCCAAGTGGAATGAATTTACATACTGAAAATATGCCCTAGATATAGGCCCAAAATTCGAGTTCCTCCTTCCCCAAGCTATAATCCATCTTTAATGAAAAGTCAAAGTTGGTCAGACTTGGCCCAGCGCGGCCGTGCGGCCCAGCAATACAAATTGGTCACGACCGCGTAGCTTGCTGATGAACTCTCCTATCGGCGCTGGCGCGCTCCTTTGGCACTAGATCAGGGCACTACCGCGCTGCTCTTGAATCCTGCAGGCTGCTGCTGCTACTCTGGCTTTCTGCTGCTGCATCTTCTCTACTATCTTCCCACATTTACTCCTTTTCCCATCCTCACATCTCTTTTTACTTCTAATGACACCAAGAGAGTTCCCAAACATGAAAACTACAAAAGTAATCAAAAATGCATGAAAAGCTATTATATCATATGAGTTTAAGCAACAATTGAAGTTAGTTGACTATTAGATAAGTAGGTATAATACCACTTATCAGCAATCTGCCAATCCCTGTAGTGATAGTAAAAATCTCTTGAATATCATGCATAGCTGTCCAGCTGGCCAAATCTATCATTCAGGAAATCCAGGGACACCACATACCCCAAAGTAATCTCATTCGTGATGACTCTGCGCCTCAAGCTAGTCAATGTCATGATTTATCGTCTCATATCACTGATGGCCATCCTAACATAAAGCTGATCCAAAGGCAAACCAGTGATGCTCTCATACTCCTCCAATATAGGAGTCAGCTCATAGATACCAAATCTGAAAACTTGTCGCTCAGGTATCCAACAAGATAACATTTTGTCTACGAAGCCCAGTGGTACCTGGAAAGCTAAGTTGGCCATGGAATGTCCCAACATCGGATCAACTGTTCCCTATCTGTGGGAGACAAACTGTCATACCAAGATCTCAAAGAAAATGATATCAATATAGGTGGCATGTGCTCAGTACGGCTAACGGTAGATGAAGACATCTGTAGAACCGTATCATGAGACCATCTAGGGGTCAAAGCTAAACTCACCTATCTAAATGCATATCCATGATATAAGGTATGCATCATGATAGATGATAATGATAAACGACAATAGGATACAATAGATAGGAAATATCATGCATTTCTAAATACACTGTCTACTGAAAGCATCGTCTCTATCATCTACTAAAATGCAAAATAAAAAGTACAGGGAAATGGGGCACAATCGCCCAATGACTAACTGAGGCCTAACAAAAGAGATAACGAGAAATGGGGCACAGCCGCCCAATATCTAACGGAGGCCTATCAAAAGATATAACAAGAAATCTATCAAAAGAAGTCTATGATATCTGCATCTAGGCTATCAACCTGCTGTAACTCCTTTTGAGTCACTAAATCTCTGCCAGAAGGAATGTCTGGTCAATAAAGGGGAGGATCTGCACTAGTATAACTACCAGAATATGAACCTCTTGAGGGGCTAACTCCAAAGATGGAAGGATTAAAAGAATCTGCCTCTGAAGGATCCCTGCCAAGGTGCCTGATGAAAAACTATGCCCGATCTAACCGCTGGGTCAAACTGGAAATCTGCTCCAAATGAGTAGACTCTCAAAGGAAAACTATCCAGTTTGTCATCATGACAGACCCAGGAACTAGGTCTGCCATGAACTGAGTGGCACGAGTCTGAGCCTAAATAGTGGGAGGACTACACCAGCAATAAAATGCCTCCTGACTGTGAGGACCCTCTGATAGGGTGAAGCCATCCAAGCCCACCAAGGGAATGTCTGTGACTGGCTAAGATAGAGGCCAATAATGCCAAGTAGGAGGAGGGAATGGAATACGAATCTCTCCTGTAACACTCCTGATAGCTCGCTCTCCCAAGTAGAGCTCCCAGCCTCCATCAGTTAAAAGGGGAATCTGATGAGTGGCCAATATAAACTCTAATCCGTTCAAAAATCCATCCTCAAAACTGATTGTCACATAATCAGGGGTGTAAGGAACCCACGTCATGGAATTGGAGGTCAATAGCTCCAACTGCAAATGGGAATGGGAACCCTATAAGGACCTCTCTAAAGGTGGAATAATGTCATCGTCGTCCTCAATGATAGGTCTCTAGACCTAGAGTAGTAGCCGAGCATAGGCAAGGGAGACTCTCATATTCCCAAAACTGGAAGTGAAAAGATCAAATGTCCTCATTGATAAAGATTGATAAACACAAATGAGGGAGAATGAAAGGTGAAAGAGAAATTACTCACCAGTAGAAAGGGATAAAAACCAAACCAAACCTCCATCACGCCCTCAGAGCGTAGGCGCAACCCACGAAGAAAATAGGCGAAGGTGCCCCAGTCAAAATCCCTAATGCGCTCCACATCTTGAGTAGCGCTAACCAGAGCAAAAGAGACGGTTAAGGGGTTGTCTGCTATGAAACAACCCTTGATGATGACCAAGAATAGTTGTCGAAGAATGCTATCTCTAACCCTTTGATCATCAGGCAGAGGCTCAGTCAAAGCCCCACTCTGGGCATCAACACTTAAGGTCCCAGAACCGACAATCCGACCCTTGATGATGGCCGTCGCAGGAACTCCCAAAAGGGATCGAACGGTAGCCAGAGAAATGTCAGCCACCAAAGGCACTGGCTCACCTGTAAACTCTAACCCTGTGATGCACCGCCACTCCATCGGTGTCATCATAATCTCACAGTCCAAGAAGTGAAGACTATGGGTCTGGTGAAACCAGTGCTTAGATAAAGCCCGTAGATAATCCCAAGGGTAACGACGGAGAGGAATATAGAAGAAGGCCTCAAATCCCAAAATGTTGACGATGGCCTGGTACTTCAGATAAATAGTATGATACAATGAGTGAACGCTAAACCAGTTCCCCCTAGGTTGAGGAAAGCTGGGAACATGCATTAAACGACAAATCCAGATTAAACCTTTGTCCTAAAATTGCAAAAGGAAGAAAAGTTTAGAATAAAGACTTCGGTCACCTCATTGACATGAATTTAGAACGAAGGATGGTGCCTCAAATCATCCAAGAGCTCCGAAATCGTCACAATGATGGCTGGAAGCTCCCGACGCGAGGCATTCAGAGCTAGAGCGGAATCCACAATAGGGACATCCTCCTCCTCGTCCACATTATCTGGCCTATCAACCTGGATAAGACGAGTCACTAACTCAGCCAATCGGCGAGGCTGCCGGGCTAGACGAGGCCAAGGGACATCAGAAGCTCTCCTCCTCCTCACGCATACAGAGATGTTGTGAGAGCTTCTTGGTCTATCTGAATCCATAACCTGAAAAAAAATCTCTAAATCACCTCAGAAAGGTTGAGGTAAGCCTTAAATTTTCTACCTATTAAATTTAAATAATTGTTTTATGCATATTCTAAGTCCTAAAGCATGCATTAGTTAACATACATCCCCAGTAGAGTTACAATTGCATGTTCATTAAATGCTTTGGCTTATAAAAAAATTTCGCCAGAGTCTCCTTTGTAAAATGGACTATCCGCATGCACATATGCATGACTAAGTGGCCATTCAGTAGAACACCTACCCAAAATCATGAGCATTTCATATATATAAAAACATCAAAATCAAACTCCCCATGGCAGCTAAATTACCATGTGTATTTTTATTTGAAAATCCAGGCTCATTTGTCCTCAAATAGTATGAATAAACAGACCAAAAAGGATGCCAAATGATTGTCTCAAAAATTAATTTTTTTCACATCCATACATTCAACATGGTAAAACATACAAATTGACTAAGTCTGAAAATTTTTATCAAGTCATATAAGCATACATATTCACTATATTGTGTTTAGAAGCATTCTATATGAAATCTAACGTTCTAACGGTCAAAACTTGAAAAGAAAGGATGTAAACGTTACTAGGGTTATGCAGAACGATTGTACGGTGATAGATTTTGAAAAAATTAGCTCGAACTCAGTTAATCTGAAGATGAATTTTAGGATTTTCTATATAGTTCAACTTAAAAATGACTTGTGAAAGCCACGGGGGGACTAAAATAGACCCGTAGGGAGCCGCAACTCTGTCTGCGAAACCGTAAGGTCACCCCCTCTGGTTTGGTCCAAATGAGGTTAAAATGGAGTTCTCAAAAGCTAAAAAGTCAAATCAGGGGAAAAAGTGCTACCCGATTGAGCAGAAAAGGCCTGAAAACCTGAATCCGGGTGTCAAACTCATGATGAAAGAAAATCTTCATGTAGGCCATTTGTATGAACCCTGATGTGGTATTTGGAATGCCTATGATGGAAATTGCTAAAAATTGCCTCTAGTCAAAGCACCGGGAAGGTCTGACATTATGAACAGTGGATTTTGAATGCGTCAAAGTATCCAGAATTCTCTGAGGGTATAACTTATCAGAAAGATACCCCCAACATCGAGATCAGGTATGTCTGATATTCCAAACCATTGGCGAAAACTCTAGCGTAGCATCGGGAAAGATGCGGTGATAAAATCATTGAAAACTGCTTCAACGAAGGTCATAATGTCTGATACTGTGAACTGTTGGTAACAACTCCAGCGTAGCATCGAGAAAAACTTGATGATGAAAATCGTGAAAAGCTATCCTTCTTGGGGACAACCGATGATGGAATCTGTTATACAAATCCCCAGCCGAGGAATCAAATCAGTTTAACTGACCGTTGTAAACTACCGTTCGAGCAGGCATCGAGAAGGTTCGATGATGGTCAATTCTTCAAACTACCGTTCGAGTAGGAATCAAATCAATTCAACCGACCGTTGTAAACTACCGTTCGAGTAGGCATCAAGGTGGTTCAGTGATGGTCAAATTCTACAAACTACCGTTCTAGTAGGAATCAAATTAGTTCAATCGACCAGTTGTAAACTACCGTTCGAGTAGGCATCGAGGAGGTTTGGTGATGGTCAAACCCTGCAAACTATTGTTCGAGTAGGTATCTGATCAAATTAGTTTAGTCGACTGTTGTAAACTACCATTTAGGTAGGCATCGAGGAGGTTCGATGATGGTCAAATCGTTGATAACTATTGTTCGAATAGATAGTGAGAATTATATCCTTGACAGAAACGTCGGCATCAAGCAGACAACAATTCAAACCATTGGCGACAACTCTAGCGTAGCGTCGAGAAAGATCCGATGATGTAAACTGGTGTAAGCTATCATCAGGATAAGCATCAGGAATCCCCAATGAGGTCACTCGTCATAAGAGGAACATCCGCAGCGGAGGAGAAGTCAAAAGCGTATATGAAGACAAAGAATGTTGGTGACAGCCCCAACGTTGAAATCAGAGAGGTCCAGCAGTATCAGCCATAGAGAAATCTCCCCAGCAGGGATCTTGAAAACATCTCTACAACATTTCATAGAATCAGTCTTGGTAGCATCGACGGACATTGTAAACCATTGGCTTCAACCCAATGTAGCATTGGGAAAGGTCCGATGATGAAAAATTTGCAAATTACCGTTCGAGTAGGCATCAAAAGAGTTCAGTGAAAGCTATCACGGACAACACCATCCCAAGCAGAAGTGGCAGGAGTGGTCAGTGATGGAATACCGTGGCAGCTAACACCGTAGATGCATATAGCATAATATATCAGGCAATGCATTACATTTGCATGTATCATATTTCTAGTGTCTAGCAGTCTTTATAATGTTCATTCCATTGCATTGCATAAACATGATAAAGAGGGGCATCTGTAGACACTCAAAATTTTGCATTCCTATTACTAACCTGGCAAGAGGGCAAAACCATCTTTTACATTCCAGAGATAACCCTAGAAGTATGAATCACCAAATCAAACCCCGGCGATAACCCTGGGAGATAAAATCCAACCCCGGCGACAACCCCGGGAGATCAAATCCAACCCCAGTGACAACACCGGGAGATCAAATCCAACCCTGGCGGTAACCTTGGAAGATCAAATCCAACCCCGGCGATAACCCCGGGTGATCAAAGTCCAACCCAGGCGACAACCCCGGGAGATCAAGTCAAACCCTGGCGACAACTATGGGAGTTCAAATCCAAGCCTAGAGACAACCTCTGGAGATCAATTCAAACCCCGAAGACAACCTCGGGAGATCAAGTCAAACCACGATGACAACCGCGGGAGATCAAGTCCAACCCCTAGAGACAACCCCTAGAGATCAAACCAACCTTTGGAGACAACCCCGAAGCATCAAATCAATCCCCAAAGACAACCTTGGGATATCAAGTCAACCTAGGAGACGACCCTAAGGAAGAATAGAGTCGGCTGGGATCAAACCTCAAAGACAACCCCGAGAAACAATCAAAAACCCTGTCAATCTTAGAGACAGCCCTCGGAAAGGCAAAATGGTCATTTTACCAAATTAACATCAAATCAAGTCAAATCAATGCCATAAAGGTTATACAGAACCATAACGTCAATCCCAAGTGAAAAACAGCACAAGACAAGCTCAACAGATGGACTGCAAAGACTCGAATATCTATTCATGGACCCATCTTCCTGGATTCAGAAAAGGTCAAATCCCATGTCATTGTGTAGCTCTCAGAAAGGACTTTTCAGAAAGGTATAGAATGCCTCTATCGGACTCCCGGATTAAAAGTTATGAAGGTTTGAAGAAGACAATGCGTTGGTCTAAGTGCACGTACTTCGAGATAACAGAACCCACGGGACCGGGCCTACCCGGGAGCCGCAGGTAGAGTCATGGCTCCCTGGTCTATAAATAAGACCCCCCACCAGCTAAAAAGAAAAGAGAAAATAAAGAGAAAAAGAGAGAAAATTCTGCCTATTTCAACTCTTAACCCTACCTACAGTGCTCCAAACTTTAATTTTACTCTTCCAAAATACTTGTATACATATATATACTAATATATCAAGTTTTCACCAGTGGAAACGAAGTGTTCAAGCCACCAAGTGGTTTAAAGCCTCTAGCACTATATATACTATAAGATTTCTTGTGATCTGAATCTTTTTAGTGGTTTAACATATATATATATATATATATATATGAGCGTATATATATTTATAGCTTCTAGTTTCGTCTGGATTTCAAATTTGTGGCCTTTCTGGCTTCAATTTACGTATATATAAGTATATATATACATTTTTAAGTGCTATTTCAGTCTGAATTTCAAATCTGTGATTTTTATCGCTTTAAGTGTTATTTAGCATGGATTGTTAATCTGTGGCATTTTCGGCTTTAATATATATATATAAATATATATAACTATATATATATATTTACATTAATTTAGTCATGCATAGATTATAAATCTGTGGCTTTTTTCTGCTTTTATATTTACATTGATCAGTCACGCCTGAATTGTAAATCCGTGACTCTTTCCAACTTTAATATATATATATAAATAATATATATATATATATATATTATTTATTTAATATGATTAAATATCTATTTTAATTGTTCATTTGATGAAAATCTATTCTAATGTAGATTTTATTGATTAGATTTATCTAAATCTAGCCATACCTCACTTTTAACCTGTTCAAAAGTTGTCAAACTGGAACCGTTGAGCTAGAATGGATAAGATTTATTTAAATCTAGTTTTCTTTCTAGTTTTGTAAATATTAAAGCAACTACGCGACCCTAGATCCGTATCTAGAAGGAACGGGAAGCTTTGGCTACGCACATGCAAGGATTTAACTAATGAATCATTTGTTTTGCGACGTCTATATTTTAATTTGCATTTTATTTCAATATCTATGATGTGCAGGCTTTTTGATAATATTCTGTGAGCCTAGGAATCACGGGATCTACGATTAACTACATGAATCTAGATCTGATTTCCATGATGGACAACTTTGCACTGTAAATACAGTTTGTCTGTCTTTTTGTAAATATAAATCAGAGGGACCTTAAAACGGTTATCCAGATTTAAGGTCTCATCATAGTAAATTGTGGTTTGGGGTGCTCAGGTCACTTCGATGGCATTCATGCCCATAAGGAGCCCGAACTTGTATATATATTATTTGGTCGAGGATGCTTCGCATCCCGACAATAAAAATCAAAATCAGCCGAATGCAGAATAAAGTAGAAGTATCAAAAGACTTCAATTCTTATGCAAGCGAAAGGGTTTAAAAACCATCTTCCAAAACATCACTTTCATATCTTGTCTAAAAATGGACTTTTTATTAAATCAAACCATTCGTATATAGGTCCAACGAAGCACAACACTATTTTCAAATAAAGCACTTAGGCCCAATTACTGCAAGCGCACACACCCACTGCAAATAAAAAAGGGAAATTGAAAAGACGCGGTAACCGTGTTTCACGGAAGTCGGAGGGTGCCTAACACCTTCCCCCCGCTTAATTAAGCCCCCGAACTCTATGAATCTTGGTTTCCAAGGCTAAGATAAACAGAGTCCAGTAATTGGGCCTACTTGTAAAACTTTTCAAATAAAACTTTGTTGAGTTGGTACAACCATTTTAAACATACCAACTAGCGACTCTGTAAAATCAAACTTTTCAAATCGTCGACATTATATGTCGGCCTTTTCCTAAAAATTCACCCTTCAGATCAAACAAATCAAATAGAGGGCATAAAGGGTAGAAACACATAGGGAAAATGGATCGCCAAAGATTTTTTCTGACGTTAACAACTCATACGCGCCCATATCTGAAAGAAACCTCTCGCCGCAGATTCCCTTTTGGATTCCGTCTCTGAATCTGTCTCCTCCTCAGCTAGTGCTACCACCGGAGTGGGCTCGACTATTCAGGGAGTTTCATACACCACATATATGTCACATGGTCCCTCTTCCATGGTATTATTATGTTCTCTTATTTCTGACAATCCTTCAACCATAACACAAGAAACAAATTCCATTAGTATCTCTTAATAAAACATAAATTCATTATATGAAATGAAAATATATTTCATAACAATACTAATTCTCCAAGAAAACTCTACATGAGTTTTATCTCCTTCTATTACCTCTTCTCATCATCTACCGACAATTTTAAATAACTTAATTAGTACATCACCAGTAACACAATCCACAACTACCAAATATCAACATCTGACTATTAATGAATTTCCTCAATCCATCACTTAGAACTCTAAATGAGTTTTCTATATCTTTCTTATGGTCATATTCCTAAGGTTTTTCCCCCACCTAAGGTTTATAACCTATAGCTTTGATACCAACATATGACGCCCCCAAATCCGTGTTCCTTAACCTCAGGTTTGATGCTCACAATCCATCATACATATCACATCTAACTACCCATTCATTAATGAAATACATCATTCATTACATGTCCTTAATAAAAATATACTTTAAAACATAATTATATCGTCATCCCAAGTTAACTAACCTTAATATTACATGCCTATAATACAAAAGGCTTAAACCAAAATATTATTGGGTTTGTATGTTACACATACATGTAATAAAATCACACATTAAGGGCGGAAGCAAGATAAATTAGGTTTTAAAATTTTATACAAACCCTCACCAAGATCATGCTTTGTGCTCAATTATATATCAATAAAAAAAGAAGGATAAATCAGAATCATACTCTTGTAGAAACTAGCTTCCACAGGTACGAGTTGAACACCTTGCTCTTCGTGATCTCCTTGAATCTCCTGGATTGATTTCTTCTTTTGATCAACGTTAGGCACCCAAGTTTTTGGCCTCTAAAGGTGATCCACCATGGAAGAGAAATTGTTCAAGAAGAAGGGTGGTTGGCTAAACCCTAGTTTTTCTATTCTCTAAAGAAAAATAGAGTACTCTCTAACTCTTGGAATTACGTCTACCGATATCTAATATAAGACTCATCTTATATAGATATTAGTCAATCCTTCTAATCTAATTAGAAATTTGGTTTCATTTAATTAATTAATTAAACACTTTTAATTAATTAGGCTTCCCAACATATTGGGATTAATTAGTTAAACTCCTTTAATTAAGTTGCCTTCTAATCTCATTAGGAATATTTGAGAGTACCACTATTAAATTAATTCCTAAACTCCTTTAAAAATTAAAATAATTATAATTAAATTAATATTAATAAGACTCCTCTTATTAATTTATATTTAATATTTCCAAAATATTAAATAATAAATATTAAGCCATTTAATTTATTCTATCACCATAGATTAAATTAATTACATTTAACATATTATTACGATTATACCATTACCTTCTTAAATAATTATTTTTCATTTTATGGTGTGACCCTTTAGGTTCTCCATATTAAACCGTTTGTGAATAAATCAATTAGAACAATTATAATCTTATTTAAATAAATAAATTAAACTAATAATTTATTTAAATAAATAATATTTATTCTACAATAGGGATAAGCCTCCCTAGCGATCAACGACTTTCCAGATAATATAGATTTCAACATTAATCAGAAAAGAACATGTGAGTAAATAGTTACCGTACAATTTAATCCTTCCACCATACAATGCCCCAATTAAATATAAGACATGGAATTACTGTTAAGTCTTATTTTATTTAATTATATGTATTTCGATTAGAAAATGCACAACTCCAAATAATGCAAATTAGAAACACCTTTCTAATTTCATTCTGCTTTGGCCAAGGATTACTGGATTGTCATTTAACGAATCACATAAGACATATCTCTTCTTTTACTAGAAGTGGTAGATTCTTTATTAATCATTCATTATCTCCATATGTAACTTATTAGACCCAACCATACCCTTTGATATACCCTAAGGGTCTTAAGGATAAGTCAAAGTATAATTCATTACATACAAGATACTATGATGATCTTAGTCCAAGGATCACTTGAACTACTATCACATTAGGAATTCTTATTGACATGCAAGTAAAACTCCATTAGGTATTCCATAGCGAGTCACGTTCAGTGAACTTATTCTCCAATAAGTACCTACATACTTGCTTTAGTGTCTCCACACAAATGATCATGAGATCAATCATCCTCATCCAATAAGAAAGCAAAATATGTACCAATCTATCCGGATTTACTAATCCCCTTTTTAGTAATCCAACGATTGGGAACTATTTGTTTTAAGCTTTCTAAGAATTTAAATCTCATTAGCATGATCAACATCATGATTCTAAAAGCATTGCTTAAAACTATGGGTTATTTACATATTATAAAAAACAGCATCATGTAGATAATTAAATGCCTTTAATAAATGAATACTTATATTAATAAATAAATAAGATCGTTCATAATGTATATGCTTTATCATCATACATGATTGGCTTGTATGCATACTACTTTTAATCTCCCACTTGTACTAAAGTTAATCGCCATGGTATCTCATACCCATCTTCTCTAAGTGACGATCAAACTGTTGTTGTGCTAAAGTTTTAGTAAATGGATCTTCAATGTTGTCTTGAGAGTCTACACGCTCCAAGGGGACGTCTCCTCTTTCAATGATCTCCCTGATCAAGTGAAATCGCTGCAACACATGTTTGGATTTCTAATGAGACCTGGGTTCATTATCCTGTGCAACAGCTCCGGTGTTGTCATAGTATAAGGAGACTGCTCCTCCAATGCTAGGAACCATACCAAGTTTTGTTATGAACTTCTTCATCCAAACAGCCTCCTTTGTAGCTTCACTTGCAGCTATGTACTCTGCCTTTGTAACTGAATCAACAACTATTTGTTGCTTGAAACTCTTCCAACTCACTGCGCCACCGTTTAAGGTAAACACATACCCAGAAATGGATTTACTGTCATCTTGGTCTGTTTGAAAACTTGAGTCCGTGATCGAGTTTTAATTCAGACCCACCGTAGACAAGAAATACATCATAAGTTCTTCGTAAGTACTTTAGGATATTTTTCACTGCCTTCTAGTGTTCTTCTCCTGGATTCGACTGATTTCTGCTTGTTACACTAAGTGCATGAGCAACATCAGGTCTAGTACATATCATCCCATACATGATAGATCCTATTGCTAAAGCATAAGGAATCTTACTCATACGGTCTCTCTCCTCAGGTGTCCTTGGGGCCTGTTTCTTGGAGAGATATATTCCATGGCTCATCGGCATGAGACCTCTTTTGGAATCTTCCATGCTAAACCTCTTTAGCATTGAGTTAATGTACGTTCCTTGGGATAAGCCAAGCATCCTTTTAGATCTATCTCTATAGATCTTTATCCCTAAAATATAGGATGTTTCTCCCAAGGTCCTTCATGGAGAAATGTTTAGATAACTAGATTTTAATCGATTGTAGCATAGGAATGTCATTCCCTATCAGTAATATATCATCAACATAATACAAGGAATGAAACAGCGCTCCCACTAACCTTCTTGTACACACATGGTTCATCCTCATTTTTGATAAAATCAAATTCTTTGATTGTTTCATCAAAATGGATGTTCCACCTATGAAAAGCTTGCTTCAATCCATAAATAGATCGTTACAACTTACAGACTTGATTTGTTCCATTTTTTAAAATAAATCCCTCTGGTTGTGTCATATACACATCCTCCTAAAGTTTCCCATTGAGGA
Source organism: Panax stipuleanatus (assembly GCA_020205555.1). Classification (NCBI taxonomy): domain Eukaryota; kingdom Viridiplantae; phylum Streptophyta; class Magnoliopsida; order Apiales; family Araliaceae; genus Panax; species Panax stipuleanatus. The sequence goes on along the minus strand of CM035121.1, from coordinate 55,579,748 downwards.
AGGTCGTTTTCACGTCCATCTGCCATATCTCATAGTCGTAAGAAGCTGCAATCGCAAGAAAATTCCGAATGGACTTGAGCATATCTACTAGTGAGAAGGTTTCATCATAGTCAACTCCTTGCCTTTGTTTGAAACCTTTTGCAACCATTCGGGCCTTATAAGTCTCTACCTTGTCGTCTGCTCCAGTCTTTCTTTTAAAGACCCATTTATACCCAATAAGCTTTATGCCTTCAGGTGGCGAAACCAAAGTCCATACTTGGTTCTCATCCATAGAGTCTATCTCAGATTTTATGGCTTCAAAATATTTCCCTAAGTCTTTATTACTCATAGCCTGTTCGTAATTCAATGGATCATCATCACTCATGATGTGTACCTCATCATCATCCTTTATGACGAATTCATACCTCTCAGGTACCTTTGGTACTCTTCCAGATTTACGAATAAGGTGTTGTATAGTAGGTTCATCCACTTGGTCAGGTACCTGACTTTGAACCTTAGTAATTTGTGGTTCTTGAACTTCTTCAAGATATATTTTACTCCTACTAACCCCTTCATGGATAAACTCCTTTTTCAAGAAGGCAACATGTTTTGCAACAAACACCTTTTGATCAGTTGGATGATAAAAATAATACCCTAAAGTTTCTTTAGGGTATCCCATAAATCTACACTTGTCGGATTTAGTCTGTAGTTTATCATTTTCAAATTTTTTGACATAAGCTGGACAACCCCAAGTCTTAACATGCTTAAGATTTGGTTTCCTCCCTTTCCACATCTCATATGGAGTTTTTGGGGCGGATTTGGTAGGCACCTTGTTAAGTAGGTATGCAGCCGTTTCTAGGGCATAACCCCATAATAAAATTAGAAGATCAAAAAAACTCATTATGGAACGAACCATGTCCAACAATATTCAATTTCTCCTTTCAGATACTCTATTTAACTGTGGTGTACCTGATGGAGACCATTGTGAGATTATACCATTATCTTTGAGACAATTGAGAAACTCTCCGCTTAAGTATTCTCCACCTCGATCCTATCGAAGAATCTTAATACTTTTACTAGTTTGTTTCTCTACTTCATTTCTGAACTCTTTAAATTTTTCAAATGATTTAGAATTGTATTTCATTAAATACATGTATCCAAATCTTGAGCGATCATCAGTGAAAGTAATAAAATAAGAGTACCCTCCCCGTGCATTCGTCGTCATAGGTCCACAAACGTCTATGTGAACCAACGCTAACAACTCTGTAACTTTTTCTCTTTTTCCACTAAAAGGAGATTTAGTCATTTTACCTATGACACAAGATTCACAGGTTGGATATAATTCATAATCAGATAGCTCTAAGAGCCGCATATAGGTATAATTAACATCATCTCGTTTCCTTTTCTTAGTTTGTTCAATTTGAAATATATTTTCATGCAAGTCAAGTATGTAAAGTCTATTTCGCAAATTACCAACACCATATAAAACATTATTACTATAAATAGAACAACTATTGTTCTTTATTATAATGTCAAATCCTTCCATATCTAATACGAAAATAGAAATAATGTCTCTAATGATATTCAAAATAAAATAACAATTATTTAAATAAATGGACTTGCTCGTAGGCAGTGGTAAACAATAAGTGCCTACAACTAATGCAGTAGCCTTTGCTCCATTTCCCACTCGTAGGACAACCTCATCCTTGTTCAGCTTTTTACTTTTGACCAGTCCCTGCACAGTATTACATATGTGAGAACCACAGCCGGTATCCAATACCCAAGTAGAATTTTGACTTTTAGAAAAATTAATTTCAATTATGAACAAGCCTTGATTCGAAGTCGAAGCTTCTCTAAGCTTCTTCTCTGCTAGAAACTTCTTGTAGTTCGTCTTCCAATGACCTGGCTCGTTGCAATAGAAGCACATTCCTTTGCTAGCTGGATCAGATTTCCTTTGATCTTTCACTTTCGTCCTTCCTATAGCCTTTATAGATTTCTTCTTTTTTCAGAAGATACCTTGGGCCTCTTCCTTTTCTTGGAAGAATCATCCACCATTAAGATATGGTTCTTCTTGGATGGAAAGTGACCTTCTGCAGTTTCCAACATGTTAAGTAATTCAGGCAAGCTGACATCTAACTTATTCATGTGGAAATTTACAACAAACTGCGAGAAGGTCTTCGGGAGTGACTACAAGACTAAGTCTAGACTCAACTCCCCATCCATGACGAACCCAAGTTGTCCAAGGCGTTCAATCAGATTGATCACCCTTAGGACATGAGTCTCAACGGCAGTGCCCTCGGTCATCCGAGATTGGAAGAGCTCTTTAGATATCTCATATCTACCAATCCTACTTTGTTCACCATACAACTCTTTGAGGTGAATCAACATAGTAGGAGCATCCATGTTTTCATGCTGAAGCTCGTTATTCATGATTGCGAGCATGATGCATTGAGCCACAGATGCATCATCTTGCCACTTTATAATAGTGGGAATCTCTTCCTCAAAGGCTGATTCTGGAACAGTTCCTGGGATAGGAGAATTTAGGACATAGGAAATCTTTTCAGCAGTGAGAACTATTCTCAAATTCCTTAACCAGTCCGTGTAATTCAGTTCGGTCAGTTTGTTAACATCAAGTATGCTACGCAGTGAAATTAGTGATTTCGATATTTTTAAATTTCTATATGTGAAAAGACAATATTTTACCAAACATTCATTTAATTAATATTACATACCAAAATAAATTAGGTCTTATTTTAAATTGCTATCTCACACTATTTTCTTCTAACTATATTACCCTCACTTATATAGTTCGACAACATCTAATTAAAAATTTGCTACTGAGAATAAGGATCCTATTTTAAATGTATATAGCCTTGTGGATAGCACAACAAACCATATATAAATAAATGGTCAAATGTGTGCACATTCGAACTAAAATGATTTAAGTTAAGTCCAACCTAGCACTTCCATATATTCAAAAAAAAGAAAAATATTGGCCTTGTGGATAGCACAACAAAACAATATTGTTCAAATTTTTTTATAAGCATCAAATGTAATTAAATTAACATCTTAAATACTTAATACTTGTCTGGTGGATAGCACAACAAACTCATATTAAATATTTAATACTCTATTAATTTTATCATGCTAGAAGGCGACGTTCGATATTCCAAATATCTTTGAACGCTTTAGACTTAAAATAATTTCTTTGAAGGGTTTGTTATTTTTTAGTCAGATCTTGTTTAGCGCGCATGCACATCTATATATATAAAATACGCGTCATTTTATTAAAACATGCGAAGCATGTTTGCATAAAATATAATATATATAATACTTAGCATGCACATATAGAATACTATATTCTACCCGGATTGATTATGGACTTTTATTCTAGTTTGGTTCACTAGAGCCACCAAGTGAACCAAAAGGTCAAACCTAAGAGTGCAAGAATTAAATTTAAACGTAACTATTACATTTAAACCCGGGCTTCATTACAAACGGGTCTTCACGCGCTCCTAGCTCCTTGGTGTCCAATTCTTCAAGATAATTCTAATTATTCCTATTACATAAACTATTTAATTAAATAGAAACATTGATCAGCAGTCAAAGGAAAGTACATAGGAGGGAGATAGAATTTTACATCAAAAAAAAATAGAGAAGACGTGTAAGACCCCAACTTTTTATGAATAAAAGTTAATTTCCTCTATATATTATTTTGAAATAGTAAGGGGATGATTTGATGAATGTGAAAAGTTATGGGTAATATGCGTAGATATTTCAAAATAAGCAAGTGGTTATCAAATATTCATTGTTGTCGGTGAATATTCGTTTGGTCGTAGAATATTATTGTTGTCGAGAAATATTCGTACGACGGCGCAGCCATTTGTGGGCCCCATAACTGAAAACTGTCGGCTGAAGAAAATGACAAGAATGAGTTTTCTAAAAATAACCGCTTAATGGTTACCGTTAGAACTGTTGAAATACTCAGGGGTTAAAATAAAGTAATACGCGTTGTTGCACAGTAGCACACGGTATTGCACAGTATTTTATATTATTGTTGATTCAATAATTGTCACTGCATAGTATTTTAATTTATCAAATTAATAATTTATTTTATTTGAATAATATTGTTAGACAGCATTATTGGCAATGTCTAAGGAAGTTATGTCTAAGAAAAGGGTTTGGTCACCTAATTGTGCTCCAGTAAGGAGAAATCCTTATCGAAAAGCCCCCTCTTTCTTAAGAATGACCTGGTTGTCAATATTATGGTTCTGTAATATTATTTGTGAATAATTAATTATTGATAAAAATAATAAGAAAATATTTATTCGATGTGGATATAAGTGGATGAATTTTTAGCAAAAGAGACAATTGTTGAAAATTGATATTTTATCTTTTCTTATAAAATAATTCATTCAAATATATTATTATAATATTATATTATAAGTGTATAATGTAATAATATAATAATATAATAATGGTGATATTTTTTATAATAAATTCACGATATATGAATAAAATGAGGAGGAAGAGAGCAAATTGGGTCTGAATTAAATTTTGTTGCAAAAATTATTTAAAACGTGTTTTGAGTGTATTTTTGAAATTTTTTTCTAGAATGGTGGGCCCCACTTGTTGATTAAATGCTAAAGTTTGATTTTTCCAAGTTTGTATGCACGGAGGATTATCAGTAAATAATTGTCAGAATGGGGGTGTGAAAAAATCATCCGTATGTAGATTTAGATCATTTTTTGTTTGGAATTTGGAAAAATTTTCTTCTACAAAGTTGTAGAGAATTAAATTTCATATAGAATGGACATAAGGTTCGTATTTTTCTGATAAAAGGGCTATTTATTATGAATTATTGAAGTTTTGGAATAAATGTTTTTTTTAATTAAAATATTTGGTGGGCCCCACTTATCCGTTTGCTTGTGAAATGTGCTGAGAATTTGATTTTCCAATGGTGGAGTGCTGATGAAAGGTTTGTCAAAAATGAAATGCTACGTATAAATTTATTTTGCTTCGGTGTGCTAGTAGTTTTCTATAAATAGTGTGGTAGGTTAGAATTGAAAATCATACCAGAATCAAAAGTTTCTTTCTTTATAATATCGAGAGTATTTTTGTGAGTATTTAGATAATTTGAGTGTTGTTAAAAAGTGCAAGTTTTTTTCAGCAAAATATTCGATATTCCAGTCAGAAGTACCTTTTTGTTGAAGTAAGGGATGTTATTCTTCTCGTAAGGAATGTTATTTTTCTCATAAATGATGTTATTGCTTTCAATATCATTTCACCAAAATATTGGTATGAATTTTATTATGAAATTTTTACCTTTTCATGTCGAGGTTACTATTCACGTATACGGCACTATTCACGTATACGGTACTATTCACAGAAAAAATAATTTTTTTTTATTTGTCCAAGTTGTCTGTTACGGTTCCTATCTTTGATTGGATCCATGTTTTGAACTGCATTTTTGAATTTTGCTCCACAATTGATAATTATGGAATATTTTTGAACTTGGATAAACTAAATTACGAATCCCTAATCTTTGTCATTTCTCTCACTGAATTCGTTATTTATATTATTTTTCATCATCCTCAGTCATAAATGGTGATATAACTGAATATCTTTGGCCTGTAGTGCAAAGATGAATGATTATTTGATGAATATTTTTGGCCTGTAGTGCAAAAATGAATGATTACCTGATGAATATCTTTGGCCCGTAGTGCAAAGATGGACATGTGTTGAGATGAACATGACCACTGGTGATACAAATGAATATCTTTGGCCCGTAGTGCAATGATGAATATTTGATTTGAGATATATATTGATTGACAGGGATAAAATATTGAAGATGGACTTTTAAATCATAGAAGATAGTAGACATCATTTTCTACTTAATTCTTCTGATAAATTGTTATTTCCGTTGCAGTTGTGGATATAAGTGGATTATCAGTAAATAATTGTCAGAATTGGGGTGTGGAAAAATCATCCGTATGTAAATTTTGGTCATTTTTCGTTTGGAATTTGGAAAATCTTTCTTCTACAAAGTTGTAGAGAATTAAATTTCATATAGAATGGACATAAGGTTCGTATTTTTCTGATAAAAGGGCTATTTATTATGAATTATTGAAGTTTCGGAATAAATGTTTTTTTTAATTAAAACATTTGGTGGGCCCCACTTGTCCTTTTGGCTTGTGAAATGTGCTGAGAATTTGATTTTCCAATGGTGGAGTGCTGATGAAAGGTTTGTCAAAAATGAAATGCTACGTATAAATTTATTTTGCTTTGGTGTGCTACCAGTTTTCTATAAATAGAGTGCTAGGTTAGAATTGAAAATCACACCAGAATCAAAAGTTTCTTTCTCTATAATATCGAGAGTATTTTTGTGAGTATTTAGATAATTTGAGTGTTGTTAAAAAGTGCAAGTTTTTTTCAGCAAAATATTCGATATCCCAGTCAAAAGTACTTTTCTGTTGAAATAAGGGATGTTATTTTTCTCGTAAGGGATGTTATTTTTCTCGTAAATGATGTTATTGCTTTCAATATCATTTCACCAAAATATTGGTATGAATTTTATTATGAAATTTTTACATTTTCATGTCGAAGTTACTATTCACGTATACGGTACTATTCACAGAAAAAATAATTTTTTTTATTTGTCCAAGTTGTCTGTTACGGTTCCTATCTTTGATTGGATCCATGTTTTGAACTTCATTTTTGAATTTTGCTCCACAATTGATAATTATGGAATATTTTTGAACTTGGATAAACTAAATTACGAATCCCTAATCTTTGTCATTTCTCTCACTGAATTCGTTATTTATATTATTTTTCATCATCCTCAGTCATAAATGGTGATATAACTGAATATCTTTGGCCTGTAGTGCAAAGATGAATGATTATTTGATGAATATTTTTGGCCTGTAGTGCAAAGATGAATGATTACCTGATGAATATCTTTGGCTCGTAGTGCAAAGATGGACATGTGTTGAGATGAACATGACCACTGGTGATACAAATGAATATCTTTGGCCCGTAGTGCAATGATGAATATTTGATTTGAGATATATATTGATTGACAGGGATAAAATATTGAAGATGGACTTTTAAATCATAGAAGATAGTAGACATCATTTTCTACTTAATTCTTCTGATAAATTGTTATTTCCGCTGCAGTTGTTGATCTAAAACTTGTTGTCCATAATATTTTATCTGATTTGTTGAAGACTAACGATAAATTATTCTTTATTATCTTAGTCATAATATTCTTTACTGGGCTAGTTGAGCTCACCCTATTCATCTATTGTCCTCTTCAAGAAATGAGAATGTTGTGGGGACTTGTCGGGAAATAGTGTGATGGTCAAAATAGAGCAGTAGTAGTCTTCACTATTTTTGTATAATAATGTGTTAATAATTGTAACTGGTGAGAACTGAATTTGAACATTTATATTTCGTATTATATACGATATGTATTGAAGCTCACAGCTTGTATGGTCGTATTTCTCACGACCTTTTGTTATAAAAAGATTGTATTTGGATTCTGTACCTTGTATTTGGTGACTCAGAATGGATTGGGTGGATTGAACTTATTCTGGGGGCGTCACAAGACGAGGTACATAGATCCCATTTAATAAAATCCATTCATTCAAGCATTCAACTAAAATAAATCTCATCACATTGGTCAATAGTCCATAATCTACCCCATTTATTATTATACACATCAACATATACACCAATAAATAAACATTCATCTCATGAATAATAAAACCATTCCATCTATGCATCGATGTCATTTAATGGACAAAAGTTTTGCTAAATTTTAGTTTTGAAACAAAATAAACTCTTTTATTTTTAATCAAAAACAAATCCAAATTAAACTCTTTTAATTTTTAGCAATCTGAAATCATATTTGAGATAAAATAAACATCTTTATTTTAAACTTTTATCAATTAAATAAACCATTTTCTTAATTAATGAAAAACAAAAATTTCAAAATCTACAGAGTGGCGCGTCCACGCCCAGAATAAACTGGGACGCGGCCCGGCTGCGTTGTTCGCTGATTCTGTTTTGCAGCCAGGCGCGCCCACGCCCAGAATGAACTAGGACACGGTGCGACCGCGCTGTTAGTCGCAGAATCTGCAGAATTCGATTTTTGTCCAAAAAATTCGATCCAATCTCACATCAATTCATACATGGAATCATAAAATTGATAATTAGCACAAAGTTAGGCTCTAATACCACTGTTGGGTTTGTATGTTACGCATACATGTAATCAAATCACACATTATGGGCGAAAGCGTGATAAATTAGGTTTTAAAATTTTATAAAAACCCTCTCCAAGATCATGCTTTGTGCTCAATTATTAATCAATACAAAAGGAAGGATAAATCAGAATCATACCCTTGTAGAAACTAGCTTCCACAGGTACGAGTTCAACTCCCTGCTCTTCGTGATCTCCTTGAATCTCCTAGATTGATTCCTTCCTTTGATCAACGTTAGCCACCCAAGTGTTTGGCCTCTAGAGGTGATCCACCAAGGAAGATGAATTGTTCAAGAAGGAGGGTGGTTAGCTAAACCCTAGTTTTTCTATTCTCCGTAGAAAAGGGAGTACTCTCCAACTCTTAGAATTACGTCTACCGATATCTAATATAAGACTCCTCTTATATAGATATTAGTCAACCCTTCTAATCTAATTAGAAATTGGGTTTTATTTAATTAATTAATTAAACTCTTTTAATTAATTAGGCTTCCCAACATATTGGGATTAATTAGTTAAACTCCTTTAATTAATTTGCCTCATAATCTCATTATGAATATTTAAGAGTACCAATATTAAATTAATTCCTAAACTCCTTTGAAATTAAAATAATAATAATTGTAATAATATTAATAAGACTCCTCTTATTAATTTATATTTAATATTTTCAAAATATTAAATAATAAATATTAAGCTATTTAATTTATTCTATCACCTAGATTAAATTGATTACACTTAACATATTATTACGATTATGTCATTACATTCTTAAATAATTATTCTTCCTTTTATGGTGTGACCCTTTAGGTTCTCCATATTAAACCGGTTGCGAATAAATCAATTAGAACAATTCTAATCTTTTTTAAATAAATAAATTAAACTAATAATCTATTTAAATAAATAATATTTATTCTACAATAGGGATAAGCCTCCCTAGCGATCAACGACTTTCCAGATAATATAGATTTCAACATTAATCAAAAAAGAACCTGTGAGTAAATAGTTACCGTACAATTCAATTCATTCACAATACAATGTTCCAATTAAATATAAGACATGTAATTGCAATTAAGTTTTATTTTATTTAATTATACGTATTTCGATTAGAAAATACACAACTCCAAATAATGTAAAGTAGAAACACCTTTCTAATTTTATTTTGCTTTGGCCAAGGACTATTGGGTTGTCATTTAACAAATCAGATATGACATATCTCTTTTTTTACTAGAAGTGGTAGATTCTTTATTGATCATTCATTGTCTCCATATGTAACTTATTAGACCAAGCATACCCTTTGATATATCCTAAGGGTTTTAAGGAAAAAGTCAAAGTATAATTCATTACAATCAGAATACTATGATGATCTTAAATCCAAGGATCAGTTGTACTACTATCACATTAGAAATTCCTATTGACAGGCAAGTAAAACTCCATTAGGCATTCCATAGCGAGTCACGTTCAGTAAACTTATTCTCCAATAAGCACCTACATACTTGCTTTAGTGTCTCCACACAAATGATCATGAGATCAATCATCCTCATCCAATGAGCAAGCAACATATGTACAAATCTATCCGGATTTGCTAATCCCCTTTTTAGTAATCCAAAAATTGAGAACTATTTTAGTTTTAAGCTTTTTAAGAATTTAGATCTCATTAGCATGATAGACATCATGATTCTAAAAGCATTGCTTAAAACTATGGGTTATTTACATATTATAAAAAATAGTATCATGTAGATAATTAAATGTCTTTAATAAATGAATACTTTTATTAATAAATAAATAAGATCGTTTACAAAGTATATGTTTTATCATCATGCATGATTGGCTTGTATGCATACTACTTTCAAATATAACATAATATTCATCATTATACAACTGCTACTACTCGGTCACCTTCGCCTTGCCTTTATTCCTGTTAGATCCTTCGGTTACCTCAGCTTTAGCTGAAATATTTTATTTAAACAAGGGTGAGCAATGAGTTTGCTCAGCAAGTTAAAGTATACAATAAATGATATATACCATGAATAGAAGAGTCTAGCTTCTATAGAACTTCAACAATAGTAAAAGAATTTCGAAGTAGCTGAATAATAAATCATTTTCAATAACAAGACTTTCTTGAATTTCATGCTGAATAACATATCAAGGATGAAAGAGTAAAATTCTTTCAAAGATTCAATAATATTCAATTGATTAAGAAGTTTAAGAATACTGCAACAATATTTAATAAAGTGGGATATTCTCAGATTTCATGCTGAGTGATCACAAATGGATCAAGAGCTAATAGAGGCATTACCAGTTCATTTGCTGATAGAATACCTCACGAGTATAAGTTAACCGTAAAGATTAAATCATACTTCCCTGCAAGTACACAAAGTGATCAGCTCCATTGTACTCTATATTATGCATAATACTCAAAAATAGCGCATGGGTCGTTTTACAACAACAAAGTTTGTTCATCTCAGTCTTACATCATGAGTTCGTACCATAACAATATGGTTTGGATTGCTTTCAAAGAAATACTATGATTTCAACATATAATATCAATATTGATCTAACCGAAATCAATGACATAGATCTTCCAATAATAAATCAGTTCATAATAAATAGAACATTTCATGCTTTAACAAATATTAGTCTCGCCAAAACAACTAGCTGAGACATGGCTCAAAAATAGTTCAAATAATAGAACAAGAATCAATTGCACTATGTGCGAATAACAATAATCATTATGGATGTGAATAACTAACAATAATTATTCACTAATCACGCTTTGTAATTAATTACTCAAGTTGAGTTAGGAAACTTACAATAAATGCGAATATTCAATAATAATCTTAGAAGTGGAATAATCAACAATAATTATCCACTAACATGCTTGAAAAATAATAACTCGAGTTTGAGTTTGGGAATTTGCCTATACCGTTGATTATTGCTACGCAATCTAATTTAATTCATTTATTGTAAAGACCTATTATTCATAAGATTGATTTCTCAATTAGCATCACATATCTCACTTATCATACCATTATTCCATAATAATTTATCTAACATTTAACCACAGAATCATATATTAGATAACACTGCAACATTATACGTATTCATAATTCTAAACCTAGCACACGTCGAGTCTTTAACAGTGTTCAATACAGTATGCTGAATGGTTTCCCACAAACAACCAACAAACTAGTTTTTCGTCTCGTCTACACTGTTTTCATAGTGAGTTAGATCGGTAGCTAGTTCGTATATACCTCCGCTCCCTGAAGGAGTTGTTTAGCCCAGATACTACACATCAACCATTAAAGAGTACGACTGTACCACTACTTTATCATATAACTTATGGTTTAACACTAAGTCTTTCATTTTATAAGTTTTTCTTTATAATCCGGTAAGCCGAATACCTAATCCAGCAACTTGAATTCAAACTGACCTCTAATACAATAACCTGGATTATCCAATCCAGCAACTTGGATTATCTTTTTTAGTATACTATATACCCAATTTAGCATATTGAATGCTCAATCATACTATATTATTATTATTTATTTTGAACTCCAATTTAATATTATTAATTATTTAATAATATTTTATTCATTCCCAAGTATTATTAATCATTTAATAATGTCTTACTCACCACATAATATTATTAGTCATTTAATAATATCTTACTTATCTCATAATACTATTAATCATTTAATAATTATTTAATCCTTAACTAATATTATTAATTATTTAATAATATTTTAATTTAACTTTAATCTAAATATTATTAATTACTTAATAATATCTTAGTCTAATATTATTAATCATTTAATGATATTTTATTCATTTATTAAACTTATAAACAATTTATTTTAATTGTTTACACTTTACTAATTAATTCATTTAATAACCATACAAGGCCATAAACATAATATATCATCAACAATGACCAAAACACCCCTCAAAAATCTGTGTATAGAATATCTAGGGTTATAAAGCCATAAAATCCTATTTTCCTAATTTTTAATATCACATAATCAATTTAATTCATTTATCCATAATATCATCATTTATATGGAAAATATCAAACCATCTCTAAAATTATTTATTTTCTGCAAGTCAACTGAATATAGTCCCCTTATAAAACTAAATTTTTTCTGGAATTTTTAAAATCCATTTATTATATTTAAAAAGTCCAAAACAGCCACATCTTTGCTACATTTATCATAAATCGAAATTTTGTCCAAAAATTCTAAAATTTACAGAGCATGTTTCTAATATATATATATATATATATATGTACTTCCAGTAAAAAGTTTATATTATCGCATTTATTACTTCCTTTATTCTTTCCTATCCCAATTCAGGGCGGAAAAATATGTGCTTAACTCAAGTCTCATTTGACTTGGCATAGCTCATATTTACTTGTTGTATTTAGGTATCAACATCTTATTCACAATGGTATTCCTTTAATATATTAAGCAACTAGTGCTTTCTTTCATTCTACTTTGGAACCTCTAAGGGTTACCATAGACTATATGGATATACTTGTGTTCTAATAAATGTTTAAAGTTGTATAATCAATTCCTTCATTTCTATATACGTGATACCAACCTATGACTCAGATACCAAACTGTAACTCGGATCCTTAATAAAATAGCACCTCACAGTGATATTTATCAAATAAATCGTACACGGTTCTATTACTAAGTGAAATCTTTACCTGTCACCACTTCCTTTGCAGTCACTGCATCTTGAACCGTCATGTTAAACGTGCGTGCCGTTAGACCTTCTGGCATAGCTAGTTCTTTAATGATCAGTGTTTCATTGTTGTTTCCTTTGTTATTGCTTCCTTTCTTTGCATTTTTCTTTGGACAATTACGGGCATGGTGGTCTAACGATCTGCACGAAAAAAAAGCATTGCAATTTCTTCGGACTTGGAAAATTGGGAGAGATGTGTCCCTCTTGACCAAAGTTAAAGCACACGCTCTTTCCCTTCAAACATATTCCTTGATGATTCTTACCGCAAAGTGCATACGGCTCACCTCTTTTCCTACTTTCTCCTGACTTGTTTCCCGATTGGGTATTGTCATTCCACTTACGCTTGTTAGAGTTTTTGCCTCCATTACTATTTACCTGATTACCTCCTTCAGCCTCCTTCTTCTTTTGTTCTTTATTGTAATTTGATACGTCTTCACTCTCTCCCTCGGCGATGATCGCCTTTTCCAATAGAGTCGAAAATGAATAAAATCGCAGTACATCTATCTTGTTGAATATTAATTGAGTCTGTTCTTAAAACGTCGTGCCTTGAGTTCCTCGGTGTCCACTTGATGTGGAGCGAACCTAGCTAGTTCGTTGAACTTGACGAAGTACTCCAACACTGACATGTTCTCCAACTTTAGATTTAAAAATTGTACTTCCATATTTTTCTTCATACTTCCCTTCCTAGGCGGCATTATCTGGTTAAATAAAATCTATTATTACATCAAGTTTCATTATATGTTATATCTTCTAAGTGTTTTTAAAATATAACATATAATTTAAACTCTTACAAGCATAACGTTGGATTAACTAATTTCACATGCTGAATTATTCAAATTCATTTTGCTGAATTAACACATTCAACTTGCTGAATTAACCAATTCAGCTTGCTGATGTAACAAATTTCGTTTAATGAATTTTCAAATTATCAAACTGACAACTTACTATTTTAATTCTCAAAACTTATCAACTTAATCAAACATATAATCATATCATTACATTTATATTCATATTCATTCAAATAGTTCATAGTACTTTTCATCATATAGTGCATATTGCAACAAACATTTACTATCCCTTTGCGATAAAAGTCAGGATTCATTTCTACAACTGATGAGCAGAATTTATACCCGCGAATCGACTATTTTTATACTTAAGAAGATGCATGTTCTTATTACTTTATATTGCTTTTATATTATTTTGTTATTATTTTGCTTAATATATATTTTGCATGAGCTTTTAGGTCATTTCCAGCTTTCAGGGGCAAAAATGGCATTTTTATAGCACTGGCGCTGCAACGCCGTTTCCCAGTATAAAACTGGCGCCGCAGCGCACCTTTGATGCCCTGCTCAACCAGCTGCAGTGCCACATTCCTTCACATATCTAGCGCCGCAGCGCCAACTTATTGACCTGAGCCCTTGACCTGGCGCTGCAGCGCCGTTCCAAGGCTTAATCCTGGCGCCGCAGCGCCAGCCCCTGTTTTCAGACAGCAACAAGTGGGAATGACCTAGAGGAAAGAGAAAAGACATATATAATCTATCATCTTCTCTCTCATCGATAATTTAACATATTGTGGAGCTTACTCCCTTATTTTCTCTTCTCCTTCTTAGCTCAACTTAGTTATTTCCTTCCTAGCTTGTATATAGATTTTGTTTACACCATAGAGTAGGGAGAAGATTGGGATTCAAAGGAGCTTAAGAGAAATTAGCAACATGGATTGGAAAACATGAATTGATATAGTTCTTGGAGATTGAAGAAGGCTTGACAGAGTTTATTCTTCTCTATTTACTTCTTTTGATTTTGTAGTCTATAAATGTTGTATATATTGCTACTTATGTTTAGTTTATTAGCTATAAAATGAATATTGACTCTAAGATTATAATGGAACCTTTGTCTATTTGAATTGATTATCTTATCTCTTTGGTTAGCACCATATGGTTTGGTTCAACATATTTATGCTTAATGATTCTTGCTAAGGAATTAGTAATGATTGTGGTAATCTATAAGAAATTGGAAAATGGATTGTAGTTGTATACCTTGATATGTTGGCATGTATGATTTATCTGTATCAATGGATTGCATAATTTGTGTGTAAGATAGGAATATACTTATATGCCATGTGTGACCTAATTAAGAACCCATGCTTTAATTCCTTGTTATAGTTAATTCGTATAGGAATGTGTAGGATTATCACCTAGCTTGGATGTTCTTTTCTATTCTATTCCCGTTCGGGTGGATCTAGAGAGCATAGATTTATACATACCTCGGAAGAGGCGTATGAGCACTTGTGAGTTCTCGATCGATAATCCTTCATGACCACTAAGACCAAAAAGAGATAATTAGGATATTTGATGAAACATAGCACACTAAGTGTTTGACAAACTGCTAGTGTGGGGTGAAGTTATGCCCTTAGCTTATAACGCCTTAGATACCATTCGTTATCCATTTACTTGCTTTGATAATTAGAGTTAACTAGATTAATTACACGTCTTTCATTTAATCTGTTTGAATAAGACTTAAGCGATATAAAGTCGATATTTGATATATTATAGAAGTAGTTCCTTGTGGGTTCGACAACTCTCTTATCACTATATTACTTGTTAGACTGTGTATACTTACGCGTGTTTAGTGATCGATAATCCGACCAACAAGTTTTTGGTGCCGTTGTCGGGGAACTATTTTTTGTAATATTGTCCAATATTAATTTCAATCAATTTTGTTTTAATTTGAACTTGTATATTTGTAATTAATCTGTTTTTTGTTTTTAAGTCCTTTCAGATATGGATGAGCATAACTATCAATGGTCTTTTGAGAAGATGACACAACCGAGTTCAGAAGGAATACTTGAGCGTTTGCAAGAACAAATCGCAAATCTCTCAAGATTTTCTGATAATCTTGAGTGTCAATCTACTCAGAATGCCTACTAGCAGGATCGAGCTGACGATGAATCGATTTACTATCATCCAGACTGTAAGGGGTATCCAAACTATTGGGACTACAGTCAAGAGCAGTACTGTGATCAAAAATTTTCCTACCAAACAGAATTTGAATATCAATCTCCGCCGCAGTATGAGGACGCGACTAATTTTGAGGAGGTTCTTTCCATGTCCTTAAAACGAGAAGAAGAGAGAAGGCTAGAGGAGCTCCTTACCAAATTCATCGAGAAAAATAAGGTTCAAATGGCGAACGAAGAAGCCTCATTGCGGAACTTAGAGACACAGATGGGGCAATTTGTCAATGCTATCATAAATCAGCGGCAAAGCAGTCTACCTACCGTTACTTATCACTACAAGGAGGGAGAAGAGCAATGCAGGATGGATAAACAAGGAAAAGGTGACGAGTCTCACGAAGTTATTGAGGGAGATGTCGAAGTGCATATAGACCAAACTGTGGATTCTGAGATAGGAATAGGGAAGATCATGAGAGGGTGTACGGTCAAAAATGAATAAGATTCAATAAACTACGCTCGAAACTTTTGAAATCCCAGAGGGATCTTTAGAGCACGAAGAACGCTTCACTTTGATGATAAAAGACGAATTAGTGGATAATTCGAGTTCAGAACGATTCTTCGTGCCAATGGATGAAGTAGAGTTCGAGGCTCGCCAATCGTCCATGTTCACCTTGCAAATCAAGGAAAAGACAAAGAGGCGACATGAAATGGTTGTCTTTGCATATAAGCTGGACTGAAAATAACTGCGTAGAGTCAGGTCGTCGACTGTAAAATAAGCGCTCGATGGGGAGGCTACCCCATCTCAGTATCACTCTTCTAACCTCCTTCTTTATGTTATGTGAATATTGTATTTCCTCTATTTATAGTAATTTAATAATATCGTAGTCTATCTCTATGTTTTTTATTGCTTCGTGGTTTGTAAATATGCTTATTGTAGGAAGTTTTTAGTTTATATAAAATATTTTGTAAAATTTTGGCTTTGTGTGCTAATAGGTAATTTTTGCTATCTTAATAAAATATTTCGATAGTGCAGAGTCAGCGCTGCACCGCCTATGTTTGGCCTGAAGATGGTGTCGCAGCGCCTCCATTAATGCCTTGAGTTTACAGCCAATGCTGTAGCGCCCAAAAAAGCATAGAAAGTTGCGCTGCAGCACCAAGAGCTTCTCAACTCTCTACCTGGCCAGCGCCGCAGCGCCACTCTACAAATAAAAGATGGCACCGCAACGCCAGAAGCAACCTAACTCCCTGAATAAATAACACTACAGCGCGCATTAATGAAGAAATACCAGCGCCGCAGCGCCGATAACGAATTTTAGTTTTTTAAAATAGGCAGATTTAGGCCACTTAGCTCCTTTTTCTTGACAACATAAGCAACCCAGCCGAGCACTTCTTGTCCAAGCCCCAGCATTCGATCGAATCTCACATCCCAACCCCAAGTGAACCCCAATTTAAAAGCTAATCAAGAATTTCTCACAAATTGTCTTCAAGCTAGGGATCTTCAATTAAGGTATTTGGAATTTCTACTTCTCCAAGGAAACCTAGACTTTGTTTGATTCTGAGATTTGATTGTCTTCAGATTCATATTGGGCTTGCTTATTCATCTGCTTGGGTTGATTGATTTCCACTGAGGGAAATCGGGTTAGAGCTATTACAAGCAAAAGGCTGTCAGAATAGGGCTTGGGCGACGCACACAACCTGTTCGACGAATTGCTACAGTCAAATTTGACATCTATTTTAGGCTCGTTTGAACCCAATTTGACTTGTAAATTACTAGGTATTAGCTTGGCCACTGATAGGGGTTCACTTTTGCACTGGACTAGCATTGTATTGACACCGTTTGGCTTGGTCACTCATTCGGCGTGCGAATTAGAAAAGTTGGCATTGTTTGAAATTTGTTTCCATTGACAGATTAGTTTGAATCAGTGGCACTATCCAAAGGCTGTCACAGTCTGTTTTGTACTGTAACTAACGTGGTTTGGTGTTTGACTGTGGATCGTAATTGCCACATAAGGGTTGACTTGTGCATTTGTTTTGGCCTTCAGGTCAAACAGTAAATTGTCATAGCTTGGGTTCAGTGACCTGTGAGCGTACTACTTGAAAATTTGAAAATGCCTCCCAAGAGACAATAACTTAGCACCGGCTCCTCTTCTTTGACTCAAAGATGGGACAATGCCAAATTCGTCAGCGAAGAGGCTTAGATGAGGTACAAGAACTCCTTCGCCAAAAGGAATCTTGTGCCTGAGCTAGGGTTTTGGCCGGATCAAGCGAAAGACAGCAACCTAATGGCAATGATTACTGTGCCCAAATGGATGAACTTCACCAAACCGCCTGAGTCGGCAGTCATCTCCGTGGTCTGTTAGTTTTATGCAAATACAAGCGCCGACGGTCCAGCTGTTGTTTAAGTCTGAGGGCGATTAGTGGCATATGACAGTCAGTCAATCAACGCCTATTTCGCGACGCCGAGCTATGATGGCAAGGACTACCTAGATCCAGGACTTCGTAGCTATGACTTAGAGGCTATCATCAGGCGCCTTTGCAAGCCCGGGACCATATGGAAAAGTAACAACACCACGGGCGAAAAGACTAATTTCCCGCAGCACGCGCTTAGTCGCTATAGGGAGGCATGGTATAGTTTTATGTGTGCCAATATGCTGCCTACTAGCCACCTCAGCGACCTGACCAAAGAGCGACCGATCCTGCTATTCTCCAATTTCATAAGATTGGACGTGGATATTAGAGTTCTCATTCAGGAGTCCATCTTGAGGGTGATCAAGAGCAACACGTCTGGGAGACTTTCGCATCCGTTCTTGATCACCCGGTTATGCAAGCGAGCAGGGATTCAGTGGGGGTCAGATGAGATCACTTTGCCGCCTATGTCAGCTATTGACCATCATGTCATCTCACATTTCAGTGTATGGGAAGGCGCAACATCGCATATCAGAGGTGAGAGGGTACGGGCCACCTATTCAGCCGCTTCCTTCTTCAAAGGCCGAGACTTCTCAGCCAGCCAGAGTCAGGTTCGTCTTCACAGAGACCTTTGGCTGAGATTCTTGCATCTCTTAGCCTCCTACATCAAAACCAGAATGAAACTGCTTAGAGGCAGGTGAGGCATTCAGCAGCAATCGCCCGGAGACAGAATATAATAATGCAGTATCAGGCTGAGCTCGCTAATACTATGCAGAAAATCTACACATCCTATAATGACGAGGATGGTGACACGCCATTCCAGTTCCTAGAGCCTCCTATTTTCCCACCTTATCCACCTCCTTCACCCACTGAAAAGGAGGGCACCGAAGAGGCCGATGATGAGATTCTCAATGGCGAGGGCACAGACTGATTTCTCCTTTCCATATATTCAACCAATGAGGGAATTGGCCATCTGAATTTTGGGGGTGTATCAGTTTTTCTTTATCAGCTTTTGATATTATGTTAGGATGCCATTAGTACACTATTATGACTATTTTGTTAGTATTTTGGGCTATAAATTATTGTATTAATTGTAGTCATGGATTATTGTTATCAGTTATTGGATGCATGGATTATTTATGAATGTTTATTGCTTATTTCTAACCATGTTACAACTTTATTAGTATGAATGGATGTTTATCTATCTTTTTATGCCGTCATAGTATCCATGATAGTATTAGACCCTATTTTGTGCTTATTCGTGCAAGAGTTTATATATTTAGTTAGATCTACCTAGTTGAGCCATGCTATGGCTTTTAACCCTATCTTTAACTGTTCATACGATTGGTGGGTTATATATAGTAATATTTTTGATTGTGGCCAAGGATATGCGTTATATGGCTTTGTCAAAATGGTCAAGCAAGTATAAATGAGATTCTTAGATTAATTTTTAGTTAATATTGTTGTTGATCCTGTCTACCCTGTCGAGCACGTACCAACTGTTATAATTAGTTATGTTTCTAATAGACTTAATTGGTAATTTTTACGGAAATTTTTTTTCGTTAACTCTGGACAATCATAATGTTGGATTAACTAATTCCACTTGCAGAATTATTCAAATTAATTTTGCTGAATTAACACATTCAGCTTGCTAATGTAACAAATTTCGTTTAATGAATTTCCAAATTATCAGACAGACAACTTACTATTTTAATTCTCAAAACTTATCAACTTAATCAAACATATAATCATATCATTATATTTATATTCAAATTCATTAAAATAGTTTATAGTACTTTTCATCATATAGTGAATATCGCAACAAACATTTACTATCCCTTTGCGATAAAAATCAGGATTCATTACTATAACTGATGAGCGGGATTTATACCCGTGAATCGACTACTTTAATACTTAAGAAGATGCGTGTTCTTATTACTTTATATTGCTTTTATATTGTTTTCTTATTATTTTGCTTAATATACATTTTGCATGAGCTTTCAAGTCATTTCCAGCTTTCAGGGGCAAAAAGGGCATTTTTATAGCACTGGCGCTGCAACGGCTTGTTAGTATAAAACTGGCGCCGCAGCGCCAACTTATTGACCTGAGCCCTTGACCTGGCACTGCAGCGCCGTTCCAAGTCTTAATCCTGGCGCTGCAGCGCTAGCCCCTATTTTCAGACAGCAACAAGTGGGAATGACCTAGAGGAAAGAGAAAAGACATATAATCTATCAGCATCTCTCTCATCAATAATTTAACATATTATGGAGCTTAACTCCCTTATTTTCTCTTCTCCTTCTTAGCTCAGCTTAGTTATTTCCTCCCTAGCTTGTATATAGCTTTTGTTTACACCATAGAGTATGGAGAAGATTGGGATTCAAAGGAGCTCAAGAGAAATTAGCAACATGGATTGGAAAGCATGAATTGATAGAGTTCTTGGAAATTGAAGATGTGACGCCCCGAAATCCGGCCTATTTTTCTTGCCGAATCTCCGTGCGTTATGATACTTCTCATTCCATACATACATCATTATATCCTGAAGATACATAATATATTCACACCATTCCCAGGTTCTGTTACCTCAAAACGTTCATTCATTAAAAATAATATTATTTACATTATTCTTTTTACATTACAATCGTGACTTAACTAGTCATCGCATCTACAGAATAGTATTAACCTAACTATTCTTCAAGTCTCGACTTGATCTTCACATGTGTTCATCACATGAACAGTTCTTCATCTTGTGATGCTAATGGTACTCGCGACCATAGCATCTTACCATAGCAGGACATCATCATTATGATTTTCATCTTGTCCTTTAACATATACTATCGTCGTTCGCTGAAAATGTTTTTATTTCAAGCAAGTGTGAGCATTCAATTGCTCAACAAGTCATAGTAGTTGAGTAAATAACCAAATCAAGAATCAAAGTTCTTTTAAGTCTTCAATAACCAAACAATGGTTATGAAGCAGTTCGAATAATAGGAATACGTTCCGATTCCTATCATTTTAAACATACATCACCTATACTTATCATACTTTCATCCTTCTACCTTTTCCATACATACTATGCCTGGCTAGAATCATTAGCACAGACTTAACAAGTATGGTTCATGAATAAACCGAACTCTTTCACACTTAACAGTTCAATCATAGAACAGTTCATTTCATAGAAACACCGAAGTGTTAACATTGCGGCACAAGGCCTCATTCATACTAACACATTGTACAAATATCGCACATTTGCACATACAAAATAGTTCTCATGTTCAGCATCTGAGGAAGTTAAGAAACTAGCATTCATAATAGAATATGAATGAAGTCAGGAACTTGCATCAAGTAGAACATGAGCAAGATTAGAAACTTGCCTTAGCGATGTGTACTGCTTACACCTTATCGTTCATCACAAGCCCTATAAAGCATATAGGAAACACATATCCAATTAGTCAAATACTTGACTTAAGCATTATCTTATACTTCTCTTTACTTCTTATGGTTTGCGTTCTTGAAATCTACGTCTACGCGACCAATCTTTACTACATTCTTCATATTATTTCATTATATTGCCTTACCACGTCCGGTCCATACTGTTGGGTTTGTACGAAATCATGACGCAATCAAATTGTAAATATTAGCGGAAGCATGGTATATCAGAGTTTAAAAAAAATTTCTACAAAACCATTACCCGGATCATCCTTTATGTATATTATTAATTTAAAATGATAAATAAGAAGTTATGGAATCATACCCTTGTAGAACGAAGCTTCCACAGGTACTAGTTCAACTCCTTGTTCTTCGTGATCTCCTTGAATTTTCGGGTTAGATTCCTTCCTTTGATCAACGTTAGCCACCCAAGTGTTTGGCCTCTAGAGGTGATCCACCAAGGAAGAGGAATTATCAAGAAGGAGGGTGTTTGGCTAAACCTTAATTTTCTATCCTCTATAGAAAAGGAGTACTCTCCAACAATTGGAATTTCATCAATCTAATATCTATTATAAGACTCCTCTTATATAGATATTAGTCAACCCTTCTAATCCTATTAGACATGGGATTTCGTTTAATTAATTAAACTCCTTTAATTAATTTAGGCTTCCCACCACATGGGAAATAATTAATTAAATTCATTTAATTAATTTGTCTCCTAATCTTATTAGGAATAAATGAGAGTACTAATATTAAATTAATTACTAAACTCCTTTAGAAATTAAAATAATAATAATTATAATAATATTAATAAGACTCCTCTTATTAATTTATATTTAATATTTCCAAAATATTAAATAATAAATATTAAGCTATTTAATTTATTCTATCACCATAGATTAAATTAATTTCACTTAATGCATTATTACGATTATGCCATTACCTTCTTAAATAATTATTCTTCCTTTTATGGTGTGACCCTTTAGGTTCTCCATATTAAACCGGTTGTGAATAAATCAATTAGAACAATTCTAATCTTATTTAAATAAATAAATTAAACTAATAATCTATTTAAATAAATAATATTTATTCTACAATAGGGATAAGCCTCCCTAGCGATCAACGACTTTCCAGATAATATAGATTTCAACATTAATCATAAAAGAACCTGTGAGTAAATAGTTACCATACAATTCAATCCTTCCACCATACAATGTCCCAATTAAATATAAGACATGAATTTACTGTCAAGTCTTATTTTATTTAATTATATGTATTTCGATTAGAAAATGCACAACTCCAAATAATGTAAATTAGAAACTCCTTTCTAATTTCATTTTACCTTGGCCAAGGATTCCTGGGTTGTCATTTAACGAATCACATAGGACATATCTCCTCCTTTACTAGAGGTGGTAGATTCTTTATTGATCATTCATTGTCTCCATATGTAACTCATTATACCCAAGCATACCCTTTTATATACCCTAAAGGGCTTTAAGGAATAAGTCAAAGTATAATTCATTACATACAAGATACTATGATGATCTCAAGTCCAAGGATCACTTGTACTACTATCACATTAGGAATTCCTATTGACAGGCGAGTAAAACTCCATTAGGTATTCCATAGCGAGTCACGTTCAGTGAACTTATTCTCCAATAAGCACCTACATACTTGCTTTAGTGTCTCCACACAAATGATTATGAGATCAATCATCCTCATCTAATGAGCAAGCAACATATGTACTAATCTATCCGGATTTACTAATCCCCTTTTTAGTAATCCCATGATTAGGAACTATTTTAGTTTTAGAGCTTTCTAAGAATTTAGATCTCATTGGCATGATCATCATCATGATTCTAAAAGCATTTCTTAAAACTATGGGTTATTTACATATTATAAAAACAGCACCATGTAGATAATTAAATGCCTTTAATAAATGAATATTTTTATTAATAAATAAATAAGATTGCCTCCAAAGTATATGCTTTATCATCATACATGATTGGCTTGTATGCATACTTCTTTCAATCTCCCACTTGCACTAAAGCCAATCGCCATGGTATCTCATACCCAACTTCTCTAAGTGACGATCAAACTGCTGTTGTGTTAAAGCTTTAGTTAATGGATCTGCAATGTTGTCTTGAGAGTCAGCACTCTCCTCTTTCAATGATTTCTTTAATCAAAGTGCCGCAACACATGTTTAGATTCAAGATGAGACTTAGGACCTATTCCTAGTTCTGTAATGAACTTTTCATCTAAAACATCAACTTGCAGCTTCACTTACAGTTATATACTTTGTCTTTGTCACTAAACCAACAACCTTTTGTTGTTTGGAACCTTTTCAATTCACTGCACCATCTTTCAAGGTAAACACATACCCTAAAACAGATTTACTGTCATCTTGGTCTGTTTGAAAACTTGAGTCTGTGAATCCCTTGAGTTTTAATTCAGACCCACCGTAGACAAGAAAAATATCTTTAGTCCTTCTCAAGTACTTTAGGATATTCTTCACTGCCTTCCAGTGCTCTTCTCCAGGGTTTGGCTGGTATCTGCTCATTACACTAAGTGCATGAGCAACATCCGGTCTAGTACATATCATACCGTACATGATAGATCCTATTGCAGAAGCATAAGGGATCTTACTCATACGGTCTCTCTCCTCAGGTGTCTTTGGGGCCTGTTTCTTGGAGAGATGTATTCCATGGCTCATCGGCATGAGACCTCTTTTGGAATCTTCCATGCTAAATCTCTTTAGCATTGCATCAATGTACGTTCCTTGGGATAAACCAAGCATCCTTTTAGATCTATCTCTATAGATCTTTATCCCCAAAATATAGAATGCTTCTCCCAAGCCCTTCATGGAGAAGTGTTTAGATAACCAGATTTTAATTGATTGTAGCATAGGAATGTCATTCCCTATTAGTAATATATCATCAACATATAATACAAGGAATGAAACTGCGCTCCCACTAACCTTCTTGTACACACATGGTTCATCGTCATTTTTGATAAAATCAAACTCTTTGATTGTCTCATCAAAACGAATGTTCCATCTACGAGAAGTTTGCTTCAATCCATAAATAGATCGTTGCAGCTTACAGACTTGATTTATTCCAACCTTTGAAACAAATCCCTCTGGCTGTGTCATATACACATCCTCCTCAAGTTTTCCATTGAGGAAGGCCGTTTTCACGTCCATCTGCCAGATCTCATAGTCGGTATAAGCTGCAATTGCAAGCAAAATCCGAATGGACTTGAGCATAGCTACTGGTGAAAAGGTTTCATCATAGTCAACTCCTTGTCTTTGTTTGAAACCTTTTGCAACCAGTCGGGCCTTATAGGTCTCCACCTTGCCGTCCGCTCCAGTCTTTCTTTTAAAGACCCATTTACACCCAATAGGCTTAATGCCTTCAGGTGGTGAAACCAAAGTCCATACTTTGTTTTCATACATGGAGTCCATTTCGGGTTTCATGGCTTCAAGCCATTTCCCTGAGTCTTTATTACTCATAGCTTGTTCGTAATTCAATGGATCATCATCATTCATGATGCGTACCTCATCGTCATCCTCTACAACGAATCCATACCTCTCAGGTATCTTCGGTACTCTTCCAGATTTACGAACAGGGTGTGGTATAGTAGGTTCTTCTACTTGGTCAGGTACCTGACATTGATCCGTGGTAATTTGTGGTTCTTAAGCTTCTTCAAGATATATCTTACTCCCACTGACCCCTTCATGGATAAACTCCTTTTCCAAGAAGGCAGCATGTTTCGCAACAAACACCTTTTGATCAGTTGGATGATAGAAATAATACCCTACAGTTTCTTTAGGGTATCCCACAAATCTACACTTTTCGGATTTAGTTTGTAGCTTATCATGTTCAAACTTTTTGACATAAGCTGGACAACCCCAAGTCTTAACATGCTTAAGATTTGGTTTCCTCCCCTTCCACATCTCATATGGAGTCTTTGGGGCGGATTTGGTAGGTACCTTGTTAAGTAGGTATGCAGCCGTTTCTAGGGCATATCCCCAGAAGGAAATTGGAAGGTCGGTAAAACTCATCATGGATCGAACCATGTCTAACAGTGTTCGATTTCTCCTTTCAGATACTCCATTTAACTGTGGTGTACCTGGAGGAGTCCATTGTGAGATTATACCATTTTCTTTGAGACAATTGAGAAACTCACCGCTTAAGTATTCTCCACCTCGATCTGATCGAAGTATCTTTATACTCTTGCCCGTTTGTTTCTCTACTTCACTTTTGAACTCTTTAAACTTTTAAAATGATTCTGACTTGTATTTCATCAAATACACATATCCAAATCTTGAGTGATCATCAGTGAAAGTAATAAAATAAGAATACCCACCTCGTGCACTTGTTGTCATAGGCCCACAAACGTCTGTGTGAATCAATGCCAACAACTCTGTAACTCTTTCTCCTTTTCCACTAAAAGGAGATTTAGTCATTTTACCCATGAGACAAGATTCACAAGTTGGATATGATTCATAATCAGATAGCTCGAGGAGCCCATCTTTATGCAACTTGGATAATCTTGTTTCGTTGATATGACCGAGTCTACAGTGCCACATGTAGGTATAATTAATATCATCTCTTTTCCTTTTCTTAGTTTGTTCAATTTGAAATATATTTTCTTGTAAGTCAAGTGTATAAAGTCCATTTCGCAAATTTCCAATACCATATAAAACATCGTCTTTATAAATAGAACAACTATTGTTCTTTATAACAATGTTAAATCCTTCCATATCCAATACAGAAATTGAAATAATGTTTTTAATAATATTTGGAACATAATAACAATTATTAAGATAAATGGACTTGCCCGAAGGCATTGCTAAATAATAAGTTCCTACAGCTAATGCAGCAACCTTTGCTCCATTCCCCACTCGTAGGATCACCTCATCATTGTTCAGCTTTCTACTTCTGACCAGTCCCTGCACAGTATTATATATGTGAGAACCACAGCCGGTATCCAATACCCAAGTAGAATTATGACTTTCAGAAAAATTAATTTCAATCATAAACAAACCTTGATTGGAAGTCGAAGCTTCTCCAAGCTTCTTTTCTGCTAGATACTTCTTGCAGTTCCTTTTGCAATGTCCCGGCATGTTGCAATGAAAGCACATTCCTTTAGCTGGTTCAGGTTTCTTTTGTTCCTTTTCTTTCCCCTTTCCCTTAGCCTTCTTAGATTTCTTCTTTTCAGAAGATACCTTGGGCCTCTTCCTTTTATTGGAAGAATCCACCATCAAGATATGGTTCTTCTTGGATGGGAAGTGACCTTCTGCAGTTTTCAGCATGTTAAGCAGCTCAAGCAAGCTGACATCTAGCTTATTCATGTGAAAATTAACCACAAACTGCGAGAAGGTCTCAGGGAGTGACTGCAAGACTAAGTCTTGACTCAGTTCCCCATCCATGACGAACCCCAGCTGTCCAAGGCGTTCAATCAAATTGATCACCTTTAGGACATGAGTCTCGACGGCAGTACCCTCGGTCATCCGAGATCGGAAGAGCTCCTTAGATATCTCATATCTAGCAGTCCTACTCTGTTCACCATACAACTCCTTGAGGTGAAGTAGCATAGCAGGAGCATCCATATTTACGTGCTGACGCTGAAGCTCGTTATTCATGGATGCGAGCATGATGCATTGAGCCACAGATGCATCATCTTGCCACTTATTGAAAGTGGCAATCTCTTCCTCAGAGGCTGTTTCTGGAACAGTTCCAAGGACAGGTGAGTTTAGGACATAAGAAATCTTTTCAGCAGTGAGAACTATTCTCAGATTTCTTAGCCAGTCCGTATAATTCGGCCCGGTAAGCTTATTAGCATCAAGTATGCTTCGCAGTGAAATTAGTAATTTTGACATTTTTAAAATTCTGCATGTAAAAAATAACATTTTAGCAAACATTCATTTTATTAATTTTGCATACCAAAATAAATTTAGGTCTTTATTTTAAATTGGTATCTCCCACTATTTTTATCAAACTATATTACCCTCACTTATATAGTTCGGCAACATCTAATTAAAGATTTGCTAGTGAGAATAAGGATCCCATTTCAAATGTATATAACCTTGTGGATAGCACAACAAGCGATATACAAATAAATAGGTAGACAACTCTTGTCAATTACATCACTATATAACACCTTTTATTTTGCCTCTTAAATCATAATGGTCAAGTGTGTGCACATCCGAACTAAAATGATTTAAGTTAAGTCCAGCCTAGCACTTCCATAAATTCAAAAAAGAAAAATGTTCGTCCTTGTGGATAGCACAACAAGACTAGATCGTTCAATTTTTTTGATAAGCATCAAATGTGATTAATTAACATCTTAATTACGCAATACTCGCCTTATGGATAGCACAACAACCTCATATTAAATATTTAATACTTTATTAATTTATCATGCTAGAAGGCGACGTTCGATATTCCAAATATTATTTGAACGCTTCGGACTTAATATTATTTCTTTGAGGGATTTGTTATTATTTGTCTCATCTTGTTTAGCGCGCATGCACATATATATATAAAATACGCGTCATTTTATTAAACATGCGAAGCATGTTTGCATAAAATATAATATATATAATATTTAGCATGCAATATAGAATATTATATTCTACCCGGATTGATTATGGACTTTTATTCTAGTTTGGTTCACTAGAGCCACCAAGTGAACCAAAAGGTCAAACCTAGGAGTGCAAGAATTTAAATTTAAATATAACTATTACATTTAAACCCGGGCTCCATACAAACAGGTCTTCACGCGCTCCTTACTCCTTGGTCTCCAATTTCTTCAAGATAATTCTAACTATTTCTATTACATTAAACTATTTAATTTAAATAGAAACCTTGATCAGCAGTCAAGGGAAAGTACATAGGAGGGAGATAGAATTTTACATCAAGAAAAAAAAATAGAGAAGACGAGGTACACAGACCCCATTTAATAAAACCCATTCATTCAAGCATTCAACTAAAATAAAATCCAATCACATTGGTCAAATAGTCCATAATCAATCCCCATTTATTATCATACATATCACCATATATATCAATAAATAAATATTCATCTCATGAATTAAAACATTCTATATATATATGAGTATCATTTAATGGGCAATTTTATATTGCATGAAATCCAATTTCAAGATTAAAATAAACTCTTTATTTTAATTATAAAATTATTTAGAATATAATATATAAATATATCATATATATATATATATATATATAATATAAATTCAGTTTTATTTTTTAAAAAGAAGTCACCTTCTTTTATTAAAAGAGTCCTGCAGGTTTATTAAAAGAGTCCTTTCCTGATGGGTCATCTTCTTTTTGGAGTAAGAAAGAGACAACACCTTTTCCTTGCAGAATTCAAGATTAGCACCCCAAAAAAAAAATGTGATTCGTCCCAAAAAAAACGTCATTTTTTTTTCTTAAAAAAATAATTTTATACAATAAAATTATGCTCAATAAATTATTTTTAAATACATACCCATATGTATATGAAATCAAAAATAAATTAATAATTGCATAAAGGTTTAGCTCTGATGCCACTGTTGGGTTTGTACGAAATCGTGACGCAATCAAATTGTAAATATTAGCGGAAGCATGGTATATCAGAGTTTAAAAAAATTTCTACAAAACCATTACCCGGATCATCCTTTATGCATATTATTAATTTAAAACGATAAATAAGAAGTTATGGAATCATACCCTTGTAGAACGAAGCTTCCACAGGTACTAGTTCAACTCCTTGTTCTTCGTGATCTCCTTGAATTTTCGGGTTAGATTCCTTCCTTTGATCAACGTTAGCCACCCAAGTGTTTGGCCTCTAGAGGTGATCCACCAAGGAAGAGGAATTATCAAGAAGGAGGGTGTTTGGCTAAACCTTAATTTTCTATCCTCTATAGAAAAGGAGTACTCTCCAACAATTGGAATTTCATCAATCTAATATCTATTATAAGACTCCTCTTATATAGATATTAGTCAACCCTTCTAATCCTATTAGACATGGGATTTCTTTTAATTAATTAAACTCCTTTAATTAATTTAGGCTTCCCACCACATGGGAAATAATTAATTAAATTCATTTAATTAATTTGTCTCCTAATCTTATTAGGAATAAATGAGAGTACTAATATTAAATTAATTACTAAACTCCTTTAGAAATTAAAATAATAATAATTATAATAATATTAATAAGACTCATCTTATTAATTTATATTTAATATTTCCAAAATATTAAATAATAAATATTAAGCTATTTAATTTATTCTATCACCATAGATTAAATTAATTTCACTTAATGCATTATTACGATTATGCCATTACCTTCTTAAATAATTATTCTTCCTTTTATGGTGTGATCCCTTTAGGTTCTCCATATTAAACCGGTTGTGAATAAATCAATTAGAACAATTCTAATCTTATTTAAATAAATAAATTAAACTAATAATCTATTTAAATAAATAATATTTATTCTACAATAGGGATAAGCCTCCCTAGCGATCAACGACTTTCCAGATAATATAGATTTCAACATTAATCATAAAAGAACCTGTGAGTAAATAGTTACCATACAATTCAATCCTTCCACCATACAATGTCCCAATTAAATATAAGACATGAATTTACTGTCAAGTCTTATTTTATTTAATTATATGTATTTCGATTAGAAAATGCACAACTCCAAATAATGTAAATTAGAAACTCCTTTCTAATTTCATTTTACCTTGGCCAAGGATTCCTGGGTTGTCATTTAACGAATCACATAGGACATATCTCCTCCTTTACTAGAGGTGGTAGATTCTTTATTGATCATTCATTGTCTCCATATGTAACTCATTATACCCAAGCATACCCTTTTATATACCCTAAAGGGCTTTAAGGAATAAGTCAAAGTATAATTCATTACATACAAGATACTATGATGATCTCAAGTCCAAGGATCACTTGTACTACTATCACATTAGGAATTCCTATTGACAGGCGAGTAAAACTCCATTAGGTATTCCATAGCGAGTTATGTTCAGTGAACTTATTCTCCAATAAGCACCTACATACTTGCTTTAGTGTCTCCACACAAATGATTATGAGATCAATCATCCTCATCTAATGAGCAAGCAACATATGTACTAATCTATCCGGATTTACTAATCCCCTTTTTAGTAATCCCATGATTAGGAACTATTTTAGTTTTAGAGCTTTCTAAGAATTTAGATCTCATTGGCATGATCAGCATCATGATTCTAAAAGCATTGCTTAAAACTATGGGTTATTTACATATTATAAAAACAGCACCATGTAGATAATTAAATGCCTTTAATAAATGAATATTTTTATTAATAAATAAATAAGATTGCCTCCAAAGTATATGCTTTATCATCATACATGATTGGCTTGTATGCATACTTCTTTCACATACGACTCTGAACGTTTATCCAAGGTATTAACATTAACTCGGATTTTCACATTATACATTCTTCATTCTCTTATTACCTTTCATTACGGCTCATTATATCTTACTATGCCAATATTCGTTAACGTCTAAGTCATACAACTAATGTATACTTAGAACGTTTACTCAATGCCGATACGATTCAAGAGAAGCGTTCACGTATCCTGCGTTCACATTACTCGTCTCTTAATCTCAGTCAACCTTAACATGAGGTTTAAATCACTTGTTTTAAGTGTTACAATAAGTGAATTCTATGTTC
Organism: Panax stipuleanatus; assembly: GCA_020205555.1. Lineage (NCBI taxonomy): Eukaryota > Viridiplantae > Streptophyta > Magnoliopsida > Apiales > Araliaceae > Panax > Panax stipuleanatus. Next base: position 55,548,248 of record CM035121.1, on the reverse strand, counting down.
ACTCGAACTCTCATAAATTATCCATAAGTATGATGATTGACGAGATCTTAACTTGTTCTTCAACTTAAACTTTGGTTAATGTTTCCAAGCTTGAGTTCAATTACGTTTGTTCAACGTTTAACTCTCGTAAACATTGATTAAACATGTTGTTTAAAGCTTACATTACATCACTTGCTAGCCCATTAATTGATATGCATAAGGTTATGTACTTACTAGCAATGTTAGAATTTTCTGATATGTTGGCACTGCGGCGCCAGATTTTCCCCTTGACGTGGCGCTGCGGCGCTACCCCTCTAGAGATTTATCCCAGAAGTGGCGCTGCGGCGCCAGATTAAGCCTATTGGGTGGCGTTGCGGAGCTAGCCCTGCAACTCAGAAAAATTTCTAAGTCTTTAAAAAATCTAAAATTCCTGAGTCCGTAACATGATCGTTATAAGTCGAAATTGGTTCGTTCCAAAGCCAAAAGTTCACAAATGACATGCTCTACCATCCTATCAAGTCGAAATTCGTTTCCGAATCCGTCGGCAAGAAATTCGCCGATTAGTCCATTTTTACGTGTTTGTCGAACGTTTTCGAACGTTCGACGCTCGTTTCTTCGTTTTAACTTCGAATTCGTTCATTCTTGCTCTCACAAGTCTTGTTTACATAATTACACGTGTTGTAATAAAAAACAATCATTTTTGAATCACACGGTGACTTTTGACTTTTATTCTGGGAAATTTTACGATTTTGACGCTTAACGTCTAATCGCATAAACTTCCGTCGAATCTTCGTTACTTGATATTTTTACGTCAAACCAAATGGAATCAATCCATTGGTTGTTCCTTTACGATTCTAACCATATTAAACATTCAAGTTTTAATGGTTTTCTTTATTACGTTCTTCGTATTCTTCGTGTTCTTCGTTCGTTCTTCGTTCTTAATTAATATTATGATTATGATTTTACGTTTTCTCGCATTCTAACGTTATAAGTTTGATAATCCAACCTTATAACATCGAAGAGTTCATATAACTCATCCGAATCATCCACTAACATCTTCTATTCTTCTTTTCTTTAATTAACCATTTTATTATGGTTTAACATAACCATTTCAAGGTTTTAACATATTTCTTCCTTAACTCCTTAACCATTCACTTATGGTTTCACCTGTTCTTGATTATTAATGGTTTAAAGTCCACTAACATCAATCTTCTCACTTCCGACAATTCATTCTCTATCATTTTTCACTTCTCTATCAATTAAAGAATTGAAAGAAAATGAAAATTAAGTTTAACACTTATGCCTTATAAGTGTTCTAGAGCTTGTGACTTTGTGTTCTTAACAAAGCCTTAAGCTAACTTCTCTTGTTTCCTTGATTGCATGACCAAGCTTTCCCTCTTCTCTTCTCTTCTCTTCTCTCTCCATATAGGAGTTGGTGGGATTTTCAAAACAACCAAATATATGAAGGCCAAGCCTTCTATTTATAGAAGTTGCAAGACCAAGGGCTTAAGGGTCTTTTAGGCCCAACCTCCTCACTATTCCCACCTCATCACCCTTTCTTTGTGCCCAAGTTTTAGCCCATGTGCTACCTATGTCTCCCCATCTGCTAAACCATGTCCTCCTATGTGCTAGCACATGCCACCTTGTGCTCTTCCATGTCCCCTACATCCTAACATGGGTCATGGTTTGCCCCATGGGTTTAAACCACCTGTTTACCCGCCGGTTCGACCAACGGGTTTAAATTATTAGATTTAATTCAAATTAAATCCCTTTTACTTCGTATAAAATTTGTATTATACGACGTATTAATTCTCGTATTCTCCTCGTATTACACACGTATACATTCCGTATAATCAATTTAATCATCGATTTTACATTTCCTAACGCATAGGATTTTAAGTCCCTACGCGAAAACATCGCGAGCCATAAATGAAATAGTATTACATATTCCATCTCGTCTCAAAATCCTATCATTACGCGTTTCTCGGAACTTCAAAATAAATTCCCAAACAAAAACGGATAAATAGTGATTTTCGTCATTTTCTTCCCGAGAAAACTTTTCTTGGCTAACTTAACTTTTCACAATATATTACCGTTAAATCTTTCGACAGAATGTCATTCCGACATTCCGAACTCTCGAACGAGCTTAGGGTTCCACAAATCCTAACTCTTAGGGTCAAACCCTAACCCTTAGGGTTTCATAAATAGTGCATATTTCGTCTTTTTCTCAAAAATATTTTTATTCCCGAAAATTATTTTTTTCGTCTTGAAAATTCATACTCGTTCATTATAGTTCGTAGTCAGAATCCTCCTCATTTCTAGTCATCCTTAGTCATAGAATGATTAATAACTATATATTAGAGAATATAATCAATAAAATACCTTTTATTAATTATTAATTCTTTAATCTTAATTTTCTGGACAATCCGATTTCTGGGTTGTCACATTCTTCCCTCCTTATAAAAATTTCATCCTCGGAATTTCACAAACCACATCCATACCCGGATTCGTTATCCTTACAACCCTTCGACGAAGAGTTAATCTTAACTCTTCTTATTTATGTTGAAAAATCTTAACATACAATATAGTTAGGTATTTACCTAGTCATTCCTTCTCATTTTCTCTTCTACATCCTTTCCCCCAAGGTTCATTATCTTGTTATAGTTGTTAGATGATACATATCCTGACAACTATACTTCTAAAATCTTAGGTTATCACATTCACCCCTTCTTCTAAAAATTTCGCCCTCGAAATTATTGCCATAATCTTTTTCTCAACTTCTCATTACAGAAGTCATCAACCATCGTTCATTTAAGAACATTTCACATGTTGCCTTTTTATTTATAAAGGAACATCCTGGCACTAAGGCCCCATACTTTTTATCTTCCCCCATTCAGTAATCTTCACAATCTACAGATTAATTATGAAGTTTAAACGAATGACAAGGAATATATAAGATTCCTTTAAAACATTTTGCTGAGGGGTCCTAGAAACCGTGAACCATTGAACTTGATTTGTCGGTATTTACCGAGAACCAATTCCTTGTCGGTCAGTTTACAATCACAAAGAATGTAAACTACCTCTTCCGGTACATTAGGTGATCAACCTATTGTACAACCCCGAAACGGTGGGTTTGTTCACGTCAGACTTATTTGTCAGATTTCAAACCAAAATAATTTGGCTTGGGACAACTTCTCAAAGAAAGCTTGATTTCTTTTAAACATGATAAACCATTTGTCTAGCCAAATCAAATAGCTTAGACCATCCAATAAAGTGGACTCCAACTTGAAACAGTCATCTAGTCAATCAATTGACATCGACTACTCTTTATAAATTCTTTCACAATAACTCAAAACGTGAAATGATGTCGTGATACCGTACTGATTCATAGCACGTTGAGGACTTCTCCATTTTTTAACTTTGCCATACTACATACTGTCATACACTTCAAGGTATGTTCAGATGTAATAATAACTCCGTCTTTTTACCATCCATGCATCAATTGCATTGATGATATAAAATTCATTTTGATATTTCAAATCAAACCTTGTCTAGCCAAAATGATTAGTGTAGACATCCAAAGAATAGTTCTTTTAAAATCCATTGGTTTCCAAAATTTGAAACCAATACTTTCGATCCAAAGACATATACATCCGCACGATGTCAATAAATTTTGAAATCTAGCATAGCTAGAAGACTTGGAATTTTCTACTTCCTTCTTCTTCCTTCATTGTCATACTTGCGATAATATTAACCTCTTCTAGCACCTAAGGTGCTATCTATACTGAAAATAACTCATTTCCAGTCTAAACTTCCTATACCTTTATATAGTTCATCAACTTACCTCACTTTATGTGTTTAGGAACTTTCCACAACCATATGTGTTTAAGAACTTATCTTCGCAGTATGTAGTCTAAGAACAAATCAAGGACTGTCCATACGCTCAGAGCTCAGAAAAATAGCATACAACTATGAGTCAATTTTTTTTCATAAGTATGAGTTTCAAGAACTCGCACCTAACTTAATACATTCTACTATCTAATATGTATATAAGAAAGGATTCACCCTCTCGTCATACACACATTGGCAGCGTGACATTACTATTCCAATGATTATCACTGTAATAGACTGAGTGGTTGTTACACCAAAGCACAAACTCTTGTCCATAACAAAAGTTCACACAACTCAACTATCACATGAGTCCTCAATTGAAATTTACCACCCTCTAACTTTCTCTTGACTTACAACGAATTTTCTTTAATTCGTATACTATCCCTTACAACCCTACCTAGTTCTTTCCCTTGTACCATCTCATAGTACCTTTTCATTATTGCAATTAGCTATAACACATCCATCGTTTAACAAGAAACCTATTCTTACAATTTAATGAGATCACGTAGTGATCTCTTCCTTAATCGTTTATCTCCATGATTTTCTTACCCTTCTCTTCTCAGGAAATAGTCTTAGGTACTCTTACCTAAGGTTTATAACCTATCAACTTTGATACCAATCTGTGACGCCCCGAAATTCGACCTATTTTTTTTGCCAAATCTCCATATGTTACGATACTTCGCATTCCATACATACATCATTATATCCTGAAGATACATGATATATTCACACCATTCCCAGGTTCTGTTACCTCAAAACGTTCATTCATTAAAAATAATGGTATTTACATTATTCTTATAACATTATAAACATGACTTAACTAGTCACCGCATCTATAGAATAGTATTAACCTAACTATTCTTCAAGTCTCGACTTGATCTTCACATGTGTTCATCACATGAACAGTTCTTCATCTTGTGATGCTAATGGTACTCGCGACCATAGCATCTTACCATAGCAGGACATCCATCATTATGATCTTCATCTTGTCCTTTAATATATACTACCGTCGTTCGCTGAAAATGTTTTTATTTCAAGCAAGTGTGAGCATTCAATTGCTCAGCAAGTCATAGCAGTTGAGTAAACAACCAAAGCAATAATCAAAGTTCTTTTAAGTTTTCAATAACCGAACAATGGTTATAAAGCAGTTCGAATAATAGGAATACATTCTGATTCCTATCATTTTAAACATACATCACCTATACTTATCATACTTTAATCTTTCTACATTTTTCATACATACTATGTCTGGCTAGAATCATTAGCACAGACTTAACAAGTACGGTTCATGAATAAACCGAACTCTTTCACACTTAACAGTTCAATCATGGAACAGTTCATTTCATAGAAACACCGAAGTGTTAACATTGTGGCACAAGGCCTCATTCATACTAGCACATTGTACAAATATCACACATTTGCACATACGAAATAGTTCCTCATGTTCAACATCTGAGGAAGTTAAGAAACTAGCATTCATAATAGAATATGAATGAAGTTAGGAACTTGAATCAAGTAGAACTTGAGCAAGATTAGAAACTTGCCTTAGCGATGCGTACTGCTTACACCTTATCGTTCATCACAATCCCTATAAAGCATATAGGAAACACATATCCAATTAGTCAAATACTTGACTTTAGCAGTATCTTATACTTCTCTTTACTTTTTATGGTTCGTGTTCTTGAAATCTACGTCTACGTGACCAATCTTAACTTCATTCTTCATATTATTTCATTATATTCCCTTACCACTTCCGGTCAATACGACTCTGCACGTTTATCCAAGTTATTAACATTAACTCGGCTTTTCACATTATACGTTCTTCATTCTCTTATTACCATTCATTACGGCTCATTATATCTTACTATGGCAACATTCGTTAACTTCTAAGTCATATAACCAATGTATACTTAGAACGTTTACTCAACGCCGATACGATTCACGAGAAACGTTCACGTCTCCTGTGTTCACCTTACTCGTCTCTTAATCTCAGTAAACCTTAACTTGAGGTTTAAATCACTTATTTTAAGTGTTACATTAAGTGAATTCTATGTTCACTCGACCTCTCATCAATTATAACTAAGTATGATGATCGACGAGATCTTAACTTGTTCTTCAACTTAAACTTTGGTTAATGTTTCCAAGCTTGAGTTCAATTAAGTTTGTTCAACATTTAACTCTCATAAACATTGATTAAACATGTTGTTTAAAGCTTACATTACATCACTTGCTAGCCCAATAATTGATATGCAAAAGGTTAAGTACTTACTAGCAATGCCAGAATTTTTTAACATGCTGGCGCTACGGCGCCAGATTTTCCCCTTGGAGTGGCGCTGCGGCGCTACCCCTCTAGAGATTTCTCCCAGGAGTGGCGCTGCGGTGCCGAATTAAGCCTATTGGGTCGCGCTGCGGCGCTAGCCCTGCAGCTCAGAAAAATTTCTAAGTCTTTAAAAATTCTTAAATTCCCGAGTCCGTAACGTGATCGTTAAAACTCGGAATTGGTTCGTTCCAAAGCCAAAATTTTACAAATGACATGCTCTACCATTCTATTAAGTCAGAATTCATTTCTGAATCCGTCGGCGAGAAATTCTCTGATTAGTCCATTTTTACGTGTTCGTCGAACGTTCGCGAACGTTCAACGCTCGTTTCTTCGTTTTAACTCCGAATTCGTTCGTTCTTGATCTCGCAAGTCTTGTTTACATAATTACACATGTTGTAATAAAAAACCATCATTTTCGAATCACATGGCGACTTTTGACTTTCATTCTGAGAAATTTTACTATTTCGACGCTTAACGTCTAATCGCATAAACTTCCGCCGAATCTTCGTTACTTAATATTTTTACGTCAAACCAAATGGAATCAATCCATTGGTTGTTTGTTTACGATTCTAACCATATTAAACATCAAAGTTTTAATGGTTTTCTTCACTACGTTCTTCGTGTTCTTCGTGTTCTTCGTTCCTTCTTCGTTCTTAATCAATGTTATGATTATGATTTTACATTTTCTTGCATTCTAACGTTATAAGTTTGAAAATCCAACCTTATATCATCAGAGAGTTCATATAACTCATCCGAATCATCCACTAACATCTTCTATTCTTCTTTTCTTTTATTAACCATTTCATTAAGGTTTAACTTACCCATTTCAAGGTTTTCACATATTTCTTCCTCAACTCCTTAACCATTCACTTATGGTTTCAATTGTTCTTGATTATTAATGGTTTAAAGTCCACTAACATTAATCTTCTCACTTCCTATAATTCATTCTCTATCATTTTTCACTTCTCTACCAATTAAAGAATTGAAAGAAGATGAAAATTAAGTTTCACACTTATACCTTATAAGTGTTCTAGAGCTTGTGACTTTGTGTTCTTGACAAAGCCTTAAGCTAACTTCTCTTGCTTCCTTGATTGCATGACCAAGCTTTCCCTCTTCTCTTCTCTTCTCTCTCCATATAAGAGTTGGTGGGATTTTTAAAACAACCAAAATATGAAGGCCAAGCCCTCTATTTATAGAAGTTGCAAGACCAAGGGCTTAAGGGTCTTTTAGGCCCAACCTCCTAACTATTCCCACCTCCTCACCCTTTCTTTGTGCCCAAGTTTGAGCCCATGTGCATCCTATGTCTCCCCATGTGCCAAACCATGTCCTCCCATGTGCTAGCACGTGCTATCACATGCCACCATGTGCTCTCCCATGTCCCCCACATGCTAACATGGGTCATGGTTTGCCCTATGGGTTTAAACCACCCGTTTACCTGCCGGTTCAACCCACGAGTTTAAATTATTAGATTTAATGCAAATTAAATCCCTTTTACTTCATATAAAATTCTTATTATACGACGTATTAATTCTCGTATCCTCCTCGGATTATACACGTATACATTCCGTAGAATAATCATTTATTATTATACGTAATCAATTTAATCATTGATTTTACTTTTCCTAACGTATAGGATTTTAAGTCCCTACACGAAAACTTCGCGGGCCATAAATGAAAAATTATTACATATTCCATCTCGTCTCAACATCCTATCATTACGCGTTTCTCGAAATTTCAAAATAAATTCCCGAACAGAAACGGATGAATAGTGATTTTTGTCATTTTCTTCTCGAGAAAACTTTTATCGGCTAACTTAACTTTTCACGGTATATTACCGTCAAATCTTTCGACAAAATATCATTTCGACATTCTGAACTCTCGAACGAGCTTAGGGTTCCACAAACACTAACCCTTAAGGACAAACCCTAACCCTTAGGGTTTTATAAATAGTGCATATTTCATCTTTTTCTCGAAAATATTTTTATTCCCGGAAATCATTTATTTTCGTCTTGAAAATTCAAATCGTTCATTCTAGCACACCAAGTGAGTTCTCGGTCGACAATCCTTCATGACCACTAAAACCAAAGAGAGACAATTAGGATATTTGATGAAACATAGCACACCAAGTGTTTGACAAAATGCTAGTGTGGGGTGAAGTTATGATCTTAGCTTGTAGCGCCTTAGATGTAATACCCGAGAATTTTTGAATATTATTAAATAAATATATTAATGGAAATGAATATTTATTTGAATATAAATATGTAAATGTTATGAGATGAGTTAACTCAATTATATTAAATTAAATAATTATAATAATTGAGAAAATATGGAGTTTGCGATAAGCTCGTTGAATGCCTTGTGTGGCACAGTGATGAGACATATTAATGATTATATTAATTTACAGAGGAATTATTAAGTGGACAATTAATCTATATTAGTTGATAATTGTTATTATGAGAACGATAATAAGATTTATAATTATTTAATATGATAATTAATCATATAAATGTTAATCAATTGTTATAGAAATTAATAATTTCATAGATTTATGAGGAAAGGATTAATTAATATTATTAATTAATTGATAAGATAAGTAATTAATTAATTACCATTGAGAATAATAATATATGAACGAGTAGATAACATTTGCTCAATTAGTTGCTATGTGCAAGCATGTGATAATTATATATATATATATATAAGGTATAGTAGCTACCTATATATTATATGAAGTGTAGTGCAACACTTAAGTGTGACCATACAATTATATATAAACTATATAGTAAAATTTATTGAATTGTGAACGCTACATGATTAATACAATGTGACTATACATATTGAAACTGTATGTTATGACTAATTAATACATTATGAGGTTATGTGACAATTGTATGTGAGTATACATTAAAATAATACATCATGAATATATTGTAAACAATTATTTTTAATAAAGAAGATGATGTAATGTGAGAATATCCGGTTAAATTATATCTGTAAAATAAAATATACATGGATTATATGTGTGCAAATTACACTTACTACATTATATAAATTACATTATGTCATTAAAACTACAACCTAAGCATGTATTATATGAATACAACCTAGGTATATAACATGTGCAAAGTAACATAAGTGTGTGTATACATGAATGTTGCTACAAATGCTGAGTTAGTATGCCTTGTTCCATATTGATAGTCACAATCCTTGCACACGTGAAATACTCAAGGCTAGCCTAAGCCTATCTCTTCCTCAAACTCAGCATTTCATAGCTCATGATGAGCAAGGGAGTGGGATTCATGATGAATCCAACAACCATCTACCAACTTCCTATTAACCACTATGCAATCCCACATTCCTGTTGGTTTAATTTGATGTATATGTGCATTATACGTATCATAGTTTTTCTATAAATACAAGCTCTCCTTCTCCATTTTTAATTTGCTGAGAATTCATAAGTAAGAGAGATTTGAGAGTGAGCATATAGTTTAGTTGAGAGAGAAGAGTGAATTGGCACAAGTTCAATTAGCTAACAGAGGTATAATCATCTTTCCATGTTCTTCATTCTTGTTCTTCATTTTTATTTTCTGTCCAAGTTCCAATTCTTGATTATGGATGCAAAACATGCCAATTGGATTATAGAAAGCTTGTTTAGTTGTTATAATAGACTTATAAGCATATTGAAATATAATGTGGTTAATTTGGTGAATAAATTTTATGAATTGGGTTGATGTCTGCCGAAGAAGGAGCTTCCAGCTCTGTACAAGTAACGGCGCAGCTGCGCCCTCGTTATACTGGGGTGCTGCGCAGCTGCGCCAGTGCTAGACTTGCGTTTTGCTGGCCAAGGCCCTGCGCAGCTGCGCCAGTTTTGAACTGGGGCGCTGCATAGCTGCGCTGGCTACTGGTTCCAGATTCTGCTTCTGATGAAGGCTGTTACGTGCTAACTTATGATAACACTTTAGAACAAGTTTGAGAACATAAGTAGCATGCCTATAGGAGTATATGGAGATAATGCAAACATGTTTTACTATGTTGCATGCATGATTGGTGAAGACTTATAGTGTTGAAGCAAACTTAGAGTTTATAAATGAACTTTGATATACGTACATGCCATGTTGATATTCTGATCTTGCGAGCATAGTAGTATGGTTTAGAAATGCATGAAGAACCTGTTGACTTGTGTTTATATGATTCGTGATATAGCGTGAGCATGTTGAACTCATTAGTGAACGTTACTAACAAAAGTATAAGCTTTGAACGTGGACTTTGATATGTTATATTAGGATTCTAAATTCTGGTATTTTCAGCATGTTTGAATGTGATTTTAAGGCATCATACATATACACACACTTGTTAGATGTGATGCAAGTTAATCAAGCATAAGTTTGATTGAGTCTTTAAACAAGAAATAGTACTAGAGTTACACATCTATGACATAGAAACATGTGAGCATGCTTATAAACAAAATAAATGATTACCTTATATGTCTAAATGGCAAGCATGATAACTTATGTGAATTCATGACGTTGTATAACCCTAAGACGTTAGAGACCGTGATTTAGAAATATACCATGTATGATTGAACTTAGAAAGGTTATACAAACAAGGAAGTATCCTTTAATATGCATACATACTATGTGATATCATATGTTGATACTTGAATCCGATTTTTGACGGTTAACTTATTGAAATGCCATAACTTACTAAAATAACATATATTTAGTATTGATTGTGGTCTTATTTGATAATAATGATATGAGAATATATTTAACTCAAAAAGAGGAATGTTAAGGATAAAATTTATATTAGTCGAGACTTGTGAATTAAATATGATACTATGCATGGTATGATTGTATAGTAAGATTGAAGACTTAACTTATATATGGATGGTATATATAAAATAAAGTATGATGTTAAACTATATGACTAATGGATATCATATATATACATAACTATATTATGATAGGGATTCAAAAGTGTTGATTTACTTAATGAGGATAAACTACGCTTAAGACAAGTATCATATCCTTGTGTTTACTTTATTCAAGGAACATTGTAAGCAAGTTCCTAACCCTACTCTTTATTGAGCGTTCATTAAGCTTGTGCTATTATTGTCGTACAAGTAAACTTTTGAGATTGCAATTCAGATATTATAATTGTATAATTCATGGATAAGATAAAAGTCAATTTATATTCTTCGAACTTTAAATCTTGAGATTTGGACTTAAAATTGTTGTGATCTATGCCATTTGATTCGGCTAGACTTATATTGTTAAAAGGCAACCCAAACCAATTGATTGGTGCGGGATCTTGTATTTGACTGAGATGAACAACCTTCTTTGAAGGGAAATTATAATTGTCGGGAGACCGACGCGAGCACTTTAGTACGATTGAACGATATGCATACCGTAGGGTACTTTAGGCTAATCACCTGTTGTACTTGTTTTGTTGGATTATTAGTATATTACTGTTAATTCTAGTAAAGTTCATAGTCCTTAGTGACTGCTCAGTATTTAGTTATCTTAAAATCTTAAATTGATTTAGTATTGAATCATATTGATATTATTCTGTCCTTAGCAACTGTTATTGAGACCTGTTGATATTCTTGTTATCCTTGAACTATCATACATTGCTATACCCTTTTTGAGATTCGAGAACTATAATACTCACCCTTGTTGTTATATTACTTGCTGAGCAAACTTGTTACTCATTCTTGCTTTCCATAAAATATTTCAGTTAAGGCAGAGCAGTGCGGACCCTCGGGCACTGACAAGGGCAAATGAAAGGCTACTGAGTAGCTTAATATTATGTAGAACCTTATGATTGTAATAAGAACTTATTCTATTATGTACTAGTTAAGGTTATATATGCTTAAGTCATGTCTAAGCTATGTAATCAGTGTTTAAGTTACGAGACCTTGGGACGTGAATAAATTATATTAATTAAATATAATCTATTCGGTAGTAGTATTGTGTATTATTCCGCTGTGCGATGAAAAAATTAGTCGTAATATTATTATCATGATGTTAGATTATAGAGCATGACGAACCGAATTCGTGTGACCCTGTGGCGGTCCGAATTTGGGGGCGTCACAGGTTGGTATCAGAGCTATAGTTATAAACCTTAGGAGTGAGTGTCCTTAGACTATAACATAGGAGAACTTAGAAGTTAGAAAAGATAGAACTCATGTAGAGTTTTCCTTGAGAGACTTAGTATGTTATGAAATATAACTTCATTCTATACAATGAACTTATGTTTTATTTAACATTCTAATGGAGTTGTTGTTTGTTTGTCTTGTGTTTGTGATTGTAGGATGGCAGACATAGGAGTACCTAGTAGACTGCCCGAGGAGGAGGCTAGAGATATACATGTAGTATACGAGGCACCTTTAGAGGTTGTGCTAGTGCAGGCAGTTGCACCATCCGAGTCTGAAAACGAGGATGAGATCGAGGTAGAGTTTGACCCCGAAGAGGAGCCTACCGAGGAGGAGCCTATGGAGGACTCCTACGAGCCTAACCTGGAAGAGCATATGCTAGGAGAGTACGAGGAGCGTATTCTGGAGTTGGACTGCAGAGTCTAGGAGCTGGAGGCCGAGGCCCAAAAGAGAGAGTCTGAGTTCCAGAAGCTGAGGGATGAGGACCATCAGAGGAAGTTAGCCATGCAGGAGCTAGAGATAGGGATCGCTTATCGCAGAGAGGCAGGGATCCTAGATGGGAACCTTATTCCACAGGTCAGTGGCGAGGAATGTGGATCTGGCAGGAAAGCTAGAAAAGGTATAACAGAGGGAGCTGAGTGAGAATACAGAGAAGGAAGCACTCCATACTCAGCTAGAGTTGGAGGTTATGGATAGGATCCACTTCGAGGAGAAGTGGAAAGCGGCTAACGAGAGAGCTGACGACCTAGAGGATGAGGTCAGATGCAAGAAGAGGAAGATGAACAAGATGGGGTATATGTTCCGTTCAGCTTTTGAGAGGGTGATTGATGGTGCGTACCACTACCCAGCGGAGCAGGGACAGACCTTATATACTTTGAACCGAGAGTTGATGGCGTATATAGCACAGATTGAGTACAAGAGCGCTGTGGAGCGTGGAATGATGGGATGAGACCCTTAGTTAGTCTAGTTGTAGCTTAGTAGTATTTACTTTATGTATTATATATATTGTGTTGTAATCCCAAATTTTTTGTGTAAAGTGTGGGATAGTGATGTAAACCCCTAGTAAGCTTTTGATAAAGGTGTAGTATGGAAGTATGTTAGTGTTCCCCGTCTTTTGTGATATTAGAGGATATATGTGATAATATTTATAGAAATATGCTAGAGGAAATCATGTAATGAAACGATTTGGTATATGAATATAAATGAAGCTTATTTCAGAAATGTGTTATAAAATTTTATGCCTTTAGTATTAAAAGACATACTTAAGTAATATAACTGAGTACTAATATAATGAAAATTTGTGATACAGATAATGCCGCCCAGACGTAGATTGACTGCACCTGAGGAGTCAGTGAACAATGAGATGGAACAAGTAGACCCGATCCAGAAGCTAGTATATCTGTTAGGAGAGGCCCTTAGGGGAAGGAACAACGAACCAGTTCGGCCCAATCCTCAAGGAGTGCCAGTCACAAACTTTAAGGACTTTAGAAGTGTAGGACCCCCAGAGTACGAGGGTACTACCTACCCAATCATTGCTCAGACATGGGTTAAGGATATTGAGAAGGCTTTCACTATAGCTCATGTGGGTGAAGACCAAAAGACTATATTCGCTGCATATATGATGAGAGGCGAAGCCAACTACTGGTGGGAGGCTAATCAGCAAAGAGCTGAAGAAGGGATAATAGCGTAGGATAGATTCAAAACTCTATGTTTCGAGAACTACTTCCCGAAAAGCATGAAAAATAGGATGGAGGTGAAGTTTTTGGAACTTAAGCAAGGTGATATGACGGTAGCACAATACGCGGCTAAGTTCAATGAACTAGCGTGATTTGCGGAACACCAAGTAGGAGATGAAGAGAGGAAGGCGAGACGATTCAAATAAGGGCTGAAGCCGTGGCTGTTTAACAAGGTATCAGTTCTTCAAATTGATTCCTTTGCAACGTTGCTGGAGAAGGCAATCATTGCGGAAGGTTGCAGTGAGGCCTTAAGTCTATATAACAAGGAGAAGAAAGGAAAGAACATGGGAGGAGAAAACCGTACTGGAGGAAGCAGTAGTGGAGGAAGTAACTTGGGAAAACGAAACTGGGAGAACAACAACAACAAAAAAAATAACAACAATCAGTCAGGAAATTTTCGTGGAGATTTCAAAAAAAGGGCTGAAGGATGCCCAAAATGTGGAAAGAATCATCAGGGCGAGTGCTGGAAGGGACGCGACACTTGCTACAACTGCGCTCAGGAGGGGCACATTTCCCCCAACTGCCCAAAACCGAAAAAAATACAAGGATGTTTTGCATGTGGCTCGATGGAGCACCGAATTAAGGACTGCCCAAAGAAGGGAAGTAGCGGAGGTAGCCAACAAGGGGGAAACAAACTGATGATCGACGGACCGGTACAATCCAACCGCCCAACCGCTAGGACCTTTAACATGATCGTCCAGGATGCAGTAGCTGCGAAGGACTGTGGTGTCAGGTATAATCCCAATCAATGATATAAATGCTTATGTATTATTTGATTCGGGTGCCACCTGTTCTTTTGTATCTGAAGAATTTACTAGTAAACTTAGTTCACCCCGAGAACATTTAGAAGTTTCCTTGAACATAGAAGTTACAAATAAGGAAGTAATCCCTGTAGAATATGTTTATCAAAATTATCGCGCAAACATTAGAGAACATGAACTGAGTGTAGACTTGATTCCTATTAGATTGGGAGAATTTGACATAATATTGGTAATGGATTGGTTGTATATCCATGCAGCAATAATTGACTGTCAGAATAAATGTGCGAACCTTCAGACTCCGAGTAAGTCTAAGGTAGTGTTTTATGGTAGCTCGTCGATTAAACAATCGTATTGTGTTACGAAGATGCAGGTCAAGAAATTATGAAGGAAAGGATGTGTAGGTTACTTAGCTTACATTGTAGATGCTCGAAAAAAGGGAGTAGAAATTAAGGATATATCCGTAGTGAATGAATTTTGAGATGTATTTTCGGACGATCTGTCTGGTCTTCCGCCAGATAGAGAGATAGAATTCGTAATAGACTTAGCACCGGGAACGGCACCTATTTCGAAAGGCCCATACCGTATGGTGCCGGTAGAAATAAAGGAGTTAATGATACAACTGCAAGAGTTATTAGATAAGGGTTATATACGGTCGAGTGTGTCTCCTTGGGGAGAACCAGTGTTATTCGTTAAGAAAAAGGATGGATCGATGAGGCTTTGTATCGATTATCGAGAATTGAACAGAGTAACAATCAAGAACAGATATCCGCTACCGAGAATAGACGACTTATTTGATCAACTGAAGGGAGCGAAGTATTTTTCAAAGATAGACCTACGGACGGGTTATCACCAATTGAAGGTACGGGATGAGGACATACCAAAGACTGCGTTTCGAACCTGTTATGGACATTACGAGTTATAGGTAATGTCATTTGGATTGACTAATGCTCTGGCAGCATTTATGAACTTGATGAACCGATTTTTCAAGCTATACTTGGATAAATTAGTGGTAGTTTTATCGACGACATCTTGATCTACTCAAAGACAGAAGAAGAGCACGCCAAACATCTGAAGATAGTTCTGGAAGCACTAAGGAAAGAGAGGATGTATGCAAAATTTTCTAAGTGTGAATTTTTGATGGAGAAGGTTCAATTCTTAGGTCACGTGGTGGATAAGAATGGAATCTCAGTAGACCCTGCAAAGGTCGAGGCAGTAAGTAATTGGGAGCAACCGAGAACGCCAATAGAGGTGAGAAGTTTCTTAGGGTTAGCTTGGTACTATCGAAGATTCATCCATGATTTTTCTAAGATAGCAACCCTGTTGACCAATCTGACAAGAAAGACAGTGAAATTTATATGGACAGATAAATGCAAAGAGAGTTTTCAAGAACTACAAAAACGATTGAGTGAGGCGCCTGTGTTATCACTACCAGATGATGCAGGAAATTTTGTGGTATATAGTGATGCATCGCACAAGGGACTTGGCTGAACTAGCAAAGCTAAAGCAAGACATTCAAGAAGAGTCGACGAAGCGTGCCAGAGCTGAGGAGATAAGCTTGAGGGCTACCCAATGAGCTGATCGAGCTGAAGATGAAGCCGAAGCCAAGAGGGCCAAGCTGAGGGAAACAGAGTATGCTTTCCACACGGCTATAGATAGGGCCCAAGATCATGTTTTCTACTACCCAGTTCAGTTCCAAGGTTTACCATGGTATGTGGTGGACCAAAGAACGACATTTCGGGTAATGGAAGAGGAACGCAGAGAGGCTGTGCGACGTATTAATATGCCTAGACAGTAGTAGAGCTTTTATTTATGTGTTGCTTTTTGTATTAAATGATATAATCCCATAATTTGAGATAAGAATGGGATGAGTTAATAATGTAATCCTGCAACTTTTCCGGTTCAGGAAGAAAGATGTAAATAGCAGAAATGCTATCTGATTGACGTTTTTTTTAAACTACGAGTAATGAATAAAAGAAGTTTATTGATGTGCTATGTGTTCTATGTGAACTGAGTTATTCGAACGTTTAAGTATGAACTTGAATATTTAAAAATTGAATAAAGGATCTAATAATAATATTTTCTTAACAGAAAATGCCTCATAGAAGAAGACCAATGCGGAAAAACCCTGAGGGTTCGATGAACAACAACAAGAACAACAATAACGATGGGACGAATCCCAACTTGATTCAGCAGTTGGTGAACCTGTTGACAGGAGCTCTTGCGAATCAGCCGCAAGTGTAGGGTACGACTTTTAAGGAATTCAAGGCAGTAGGACCACCAGAATTCAAGGGATCGACCAACCCTATCGAGGCTCAGACATGGGTGATGGAGATGGAGAAGGTCTTTGACGTAGCCATAGTAGGTGAGGACCAGAAAACAGCATTCGCGGCTTTCATGTTGAAGTCGGATGCTAGCTTTTGGTGGCAGGCTAATAAGACCCGAGAGGGAGATGGAGTCATAACGTGGGAACGTTTCAAGGAAATGTTCTACGAGATGTACTTCCCAGTGAGTTCGCACGACCAGATGGAGGTCCAGTTTCGAGAGCTTAAGCAAGGAGGGATGACGATGTCCGAGTATGCCGCTAAGTTTAATGAGCTGGCCAGGTCCGCTACTTATCAGGACAGTACGGATGCTAGGAAGGCGAGGAGGTTTGACCAGGGACTGAAGCCCTGGCTCTACAGCAAGGTTTCCATGTTCCAGCTAAACACATTTGCAGCTGTGCTGGAAAAGGCTATACTTACTGAGGGAGGAAGCGAAGCGGTGACGAAGTTCAACCAAGACAAGAAGAAGAAGAATGAGGTAGAAACCAAGGCTGATGGTAGCAGCACTGTTAACCAGACGAGGAAGTAGAATGATAACACCTCTGCTCGGAGTCAGCAGGGAAACCAGCAAAAGAGTAAGTTTGAAGCATGTGCTACATGCGGTAAGAATCACACTGGCGTGTGCATGAAGGGGAAGCGGGTGTGCTTCAACTGTGGTCAGGAAGGCCACATTGTGCCTAATTGCCCAAACCTAAAGAAGGGAGCTTATTTTACATGTGGATCCAAGGATTATATGGCTCGCAATTACCCTAAGAAGCTGACGGCAGGGTCAACAGGGAGCGGAGGGAATGGAAGAGGCAGTACCGTTACTATCGTTGCACCATTGCAAGCTGTTCGACCCACTGCACGGATATTCAAAATGACTGTGCAGGATGCTGTGCAATCAAAAGACATGGTGTCAGGTATTATTCCAGTCAATAGTATAAATGTATATGTATTATTTGATTCAAGTGCTACTTGTTCATTCATATCTGATGATTTTGCTAAAACCCTAGACTTACCTGTAGAGGAGTTAGTTTACCCTGTGAACATAGAGATTGCGAATAGGGAGGTTATTCATGTGAGAAGTGTCTATAAGAACTGTAAATTACACATTAAGGAGAGCTGAGAGTAGATTTAATTCCAATAAAACTTGGGGAATTCGACGTCATACTGAGTATGGATTGGTTGTTCAACCATAGGGCGATAATCGACTGTCAGAAGAAGTCGGTAAACCTTACGACTCCGTCAAAGTTAGTGTTCTATGGTAGCAAATCGCCTAGACAAGCGAGTTGTCTGACGGTTATGCAGGCCAAGAAACTTTTGACACAAGGCTGTGTAGGATATCTAGCCTACATAGTAGATACGTGTAAGGAAAGCCTGAAGGTGGAGAAGATATCGGTAGTTTAGGAGTTTGTGAACGTATTTTTGAGCGACTTGCTAGGACTTCCGCCAGATAGGGAGACAGAGTTAGTAATCGATTTAACGCTGGGAACTGCTCCGATTTTGAAGGCTCCGTATCGAATGGCTCCAGTTGAGATGAAGGAACTGATGGTTCAACTACAAGAATTACTGGACAAAAAGTATATTCAACCTAGCGTTTCGTCGTGGGGACCGCCAGTTTTGCTTGTGAAGAAGAAGAATGGATCGATGCGTCTTTGCATTGATTATAGAGAGTTGAATAAAGTTATGATCAAGAATAGGTATCCTTTACCTAGGATCGATGACTTGTTTGATCAACTGAAAGGTACGAAGTACTTGTTGAAAATTGACTTGAGAAACGGATATCATCAGTTGAAGGTGAGAAGGGAAGATATACCGAAAACAGCTTTTAGGAATCGATATGGTCATTACGAGTTCTTGGTGATGTCATTTGGTCTCACGAATGCCCCAGCTGCATTTATGGACTTAATAAACAGGGTGTTTAAGCCATTTCTAGACAAGTTCGTGGTAGTGTTCATTGATGACATCCTGGTTTATTCCAAGACTGAGGAGGAACACGCTGAACACTTACGACTAACCTTAGAATCGCTGAGACGAGAGAAGCTTTATGCTAAATTCTCGAAATGTGAATTCTGGTTGGAACTTGTGCAATTTCTTGGCCACATAATCGACAAGGATGGTATTTCGATAGATCCGTCAAAGGTTGATGTAAGACCCCAACTTTTATGAATAAAGATTTAATTTTCTTTGTATATTATTTTGAAATAGTAAGGTGTTGATTTGATAAATGTGAAAAGTTATGGGTGAAATGTGCAAATATTTCAAAATAAGCAAGTGGTTATAAAATATTCTTGTTGTCGGGGAATATTCGTTTGGTCGTGGAATATTCTTGTTGTCAGGGGAATATTCGTACGACGGCGCAGCTATTTATGGGCCCCACAACGGAATAACTGTCGGATATAGAAAGCGACAGAAATAACCTTTTTATAAAATAATGGCGTAGTTGTTACCGTTAGTACTGTTGAAATAACCGGTGGTTAAAATACAGTAATACGCGTTGTTGCACAGTAGCACACGGTATTGCACAGTATTTTGAATTATTAATTCTTACGTAAGAAGGCACTTACTCAATTATTGTTACAGTAATTACTGTTCAATATTTTATATTATTGATTCAATAATTGCATGATATTTTATTGATTCAATAATTGCTACGTTGCTATTTTATATGAATAATTGCTACGTTGCTATTTTATATGATTGATTCAATAATTGCTACCGTTGATATTTTGTATTATTGATTCAATAATTGTCACTACACAGTATTTCACATTATCAACTCAATAATTCATATTATTTGAATAATATTATTAGATAGCATTATTGACAATGTCTAAGGAAGTTCTGTCTAGGAGGGGTTATTTAATTGCGCGCCAGTAAGGAGAAGTCCTTATCCGAAGGCCCCCTCTTTTCTGGGAACGACATGGTTGTCAATATTGTAGTTTTGTAATATTATTTATGAATATTTAATTATTGATTTATATGATAAGAAAATATTTATTTTGTGGAATAAAAGAAGGAATTAGTACTGCTGTGTTTTTATCAGTATTTTGGTGTAGAAAATCATCCGTTTATAGATTTCGGATAATTTATGTTTGAAATTTGGAAAAACATCCTTCTACAAAGTTGTAGAGAATTAAATTTCCTGTGAAAAGGACATAGAATTCGTATTTTTTTGACAAAAGGGCTATTTATTATGAATTATTAAAGTTTCAGAAAATAAATATTTTTTATAAAATGGTGGGCCCCACTTTTGGTTGGTGTGGAAAATGCTGATTTTGGTGGGCCCCACTTGTGGTGGCTGAGATTTTGGTCAAGGAAGTGTGCATATAATTTTTTTTTTAAAGAATATTAATATTTTATTAATTTAGTCTACTTTGGCATCCTAAGCTTTTCCTATAAATAGGGTGCTTAGGTTAGAATTGAAAATCATACCAGAATCAGAAGTTTTCTCTCTCTATAATATCGAGCGTATTTTTGTGAGTATTTAGATACTTTGAGTGTTACTATTTAGTGCAAGTTTCCTTCGGTATTATATCCGATATTCCAGCCAAAAGTACTATTCTTTTGAGGTAATGGATGTTATTTTCTTTCATAAATGATGTTATTCTTTTCAATATCATTATACCAAAATATTGTCATGGATTTTTTTATGAAATTCTTACTTTTTTCGTCGGGGTTACTATTCACGTATACGGCACTATTCATAAAAAAATTAAATTTTCTTCTATTTGTCCAAATTGTCTGTTATGGTTACTATCTTTAATTGGATCTAAGTTTTGAGCTTTATTCTTGAATTTTGCTCCACAATTGATTATTACGAAGTATTTTTGAATTGAATAAACTAAAATACAAATCCTTAGTATTTGTCCTTTATCTCACTGGATTCGTTCTTTAAAATATTTTTCATCATCCTCAGTCCTAAAAGGTGATATAACTGAATATCTTTGGCCTGTAGAGAAAAGATGAATGATTACCTGATGAATATCTTTGGCCGTAGTGCAAAGATGGACAGGTGTTGAGATGAACATGACCACTGGTAATACAAATGAATATCTTTGGCCCATAGTGCAAAGATGAATATTTGATTTGAGATGTATATTGATTGATGTTATAGGGATAAAATATTGATGATGGACTTTTAAATCATAGAAGATAGTAGACTTCATTCTCTACTTAATTCTTCTAATGAATTGTTATTTCTGCTGCGAATATTGATCTAAAACTTGTTGTCAATAATATTTTATCTGAATTGTTGATGACTAACGATAATTTATTTTCCATTATCTTAGTCATAATATTCTTTACTTGGCTAGTGGAGCTCACCCTTTTCATCTATTGTCCTCTTCAGGAAATGAGAATGTCGCAGGAACTAGTCGGGGGACAGAGTGATGGTCCGAGTTAGAGCAGTAGTAGTCCTCACTATTTCTAATAAATAGTGTGATAATAATTGTAATGAGGACTTAGTTTGAATATTAATATTTTCTACATATTTGTATTGACACTCACAGTTGTGTGGTCGTATTTTGCACGACCGTGTGATATAAAGTTTGTATTTGAATTCTATACCATGTATTTGGCGACTCAGAATGGGTTGGGTTGACTGGACCTATTCTGGGGGCGTCACAGTTGGTATCAGAGCTTAGGGATATGATCTCTGGCGGAGATCGGGGAATAGAACTAGGAGGGGAGAGACGAGTAAAACCTTCACTAGTATGTCCTACCTAAGCTTATGTGGTATTTAATTGGTCAGTCGGAGCATAGGGTTAATATGTGATATGTTAATTTATTTATTTAACCCTTGTTTTATGGCAGTATTTGAGAATGGCAGCTGAGAATGTTAACAATGAAGTGAATGAGACCGTGGAGACACCTTTAATCACCAACCAGGAGAATGTGCAACAAGAAGGCAATGTTCATCCTGAAAACAACGCTAATCAGACGATAAACAATGAAGATGTTTAGAAGTTTTTTGCAGTTCATGCAAAACAAGACGAGGGAAACTCGTGTGCAAAATACAGGTGGAGATAATAACAATACGCGAATTGTCACTGCCAAGCAGTTCAAAGAGTTGGGACCACCAGAATTTTAGGGAAAGCCGGATCCGATCAAGGCAGAGACGTGGGTTAAGAAAATTACCAAGATATTTGATGTCTTGGGATGCACGGAGGAACAGAAGGTTCCATTTGCCACCTTTATGTTCCATGGAGAGGCAAATTACTGGTGGGAATCTGTGAAGCATACCCAGCCTGCCGCACTCAAGATGTCTTGGGAAGCGTTTCAGAAACTATTTAATGACAAGTACTTTCCTGAAAGTATTCGTCATATGAAGGAGGTAGAGTTTATCCGACTAGAACAAAATAACATGACTGTGTCCCAGTACGAGGCTAAGTTCACCGAGCTGTCCAGGGTTGCACCTCATTTGGTGGAGAATGAGGAACGTATGACGCGGATGTTTCTGAGAGGTTTAAAATTTGAAATACGTCAATACCTCATTTCTCACAAATTTTCTCTATATTCGGATGTAGTGAACAGGGCCCAGCTATTAGAACGAGATAGTGATTATATTCAACCAAGGGATAATAACTAAGGTCGTACCGGTGGCAGCAATCATCGGAGCAATGACAACCAGCGGGGAGGAAAGTATGACAGAAAGGGTAACCACTCTGGTGGTAATCGTGGCCATGATAGTAGAAAAAGCGAATCGGGAGGAGATTTCAAGAAGAGAAGGTACAACAATGAGAACGTGAAGACGTCAACATCAGCACCAGCATCAACTGTTTCTAGGGGAGGAGAACGACCACCGGTCGTATGCTATAAATGCGGGAAAGAGGGACACATCAGCCCAAACTGTCCACAACAATTCAAAGCATGCTATAACTGTGGAAAAGAAGGACATATAGCTCGAGATTGTCCTGTTGCGAAACCAAATCCAGCGGGGGTGGTGATTCCAAAGACGGTTTCGGACAAGTCAAAGTCGGTGATTCCTAGAAGAGCGTTTATCGTGACAGCCCAAAACGCAAGGAATCCACACGAGGTGATTATGGGTAAACTAATCATAAACTCTTGCGAAGTTTACACCTTGTTAGATACCGGTGCTACCCATTCCTTTATTTCACCTACTTGTACTCAACGTTTGAACTTGATTTCTGATAAATTAGACTTTGACTTATCTGTTGAAACTCCGTTGGGAGAAACCTTTGTTACATCCACAGTTTACAAATCTTGTTTGATTCAGATTGGTACCCTTACCTTACCTGTTGATCTTATATCTTTGAAAATACTTGCATTTGACGTGATTTTAAGAATTGACTGGTTAACCACTTACCATGCCAAAATTGATTGTTTTCGTAAGGTTGTTAGTTTTCATATTCCTAATCAACCTGTTGTGCGAATCCAAACCACCAAACCACTAAAATCAGTCAATATCATTTCAAGTCACAAAGCTATTCGTTTATTAAAAAACGGATGTCAAGCTTTCTTAGCACATGTCACTGATCTAAACCAGAATACATTAGGTTTGAATGATATTTCCGTTGTTAATGAGTTTCCTGATGTATTTCCCGAAGAACTTCCCGGTCTACCCCCAGAACGTGAAGTTGAATTCTTTATTGACCTTGAACCCGGTACAAAACCCATTTCTAAAATCCCATATCGAATGGCTCCTATTGAACTTCAGGAGTTAAAGGTCCAATTACAGGAATGGTTAGACATCGGTTTTATTCGTCCTAGTACGTCTCCTTGGGGTGCTCCTATTTTATTCGTAAAGAAGAAAGACGGGAGTATGCAACTTTGTATTGACTATCGGGAGTTAAACCATGTCACCATCAAGAATAGGTATCCGTTACCTCGTATTGATGACCTGTTCGACCAGTTGCAAGGAGCACAATTCTTTTCAAAGTTCGATCTCTGTTCTGGATATCATCAGCTGAAGATTAAAACTGAGGATATTCTGAAGACTGCCTTCAGAACTCGGTACTGGCATTATGAGTTCTTAGTCATGTCTTTTGGATTGACTAATGCTCCTGCTGCTTTTATGGATATGATGAACTGTGTGTTTAAGGAATATTTAGATCAGTTCGTTGTTGTCTTTATTGATGACATCCTCATTTATTCTAAAAGCCATGAAGATCTTGAGGACCACTTAAAGTTGGTACTTCAAAAGCTTCGTGAGAACAAGCTATATGCCAAGCTGAAAAAGTGCGAGTTCTGGCTTGAGGAAGTAGCATTTCTTGGGCACGTGGTATCGAAACGTGGAGTATCTGTTGACCCGACGAAGATTAAAGCAATACAAAGCTGGGAGCAACCTAAGTCGTTGACCGAAGTACGAAGCTTTCTGGGCTTAGATGGTTATTATCGGAGGTTCGTAGAGGGATTTTCTTGAATCGCTACTCCATTAACTCAGTTGACTCAGAAAGATACAAAAGTCGTTTGGAGCAAGGAATGCGAGAAGAGCTTCCAAGAGCTCAAGAGAAGACTTATCTCGGCAGCTGTTCTGACAATACCATCTGGTTTGGATGGATTTGTTATCTACAGCGATGCTTCGGGCAAAGGGTTAGGATGTGTTCTCATGCAACATGGGAAAGTCATAGCCTATGCCTCGCGATAACTCAAAGAATATGAGAGGAATTATCCTACTTATGATCTAGAGTTGGCAGCTGTCATTTTCACGTTGAAGATCTGGAGACATTACCTGTACGGGGAGAAAGTGGAAATTTATACGGATCATGAGAGCCTTAAATATTTCTTCACTCAAAAGGAACTCAACATGCGACAACGACGTTGGCTTGAGCTGTTGAAAGATTACGATCATACCATCCAATACCATCCTGGAAAAGCGAACGTGGTAGCTGACGCGTTGAGTAGAAGATCATATGTGGGAACGAGTGCGATGATGTTAAGTATACGCGTAGAACCAGCTTTGATTGATAAAGTTAAAGCTATTCAAGCTACGGATCCGGAGCTGATGAAGATGAAGAAAAAAGTGCAAGAAGGTGTCATTCCAGAAGCAAGAATCGCTGAAGAGGGAATACTTCGAGTCAACTCCAGACTTTGTGTTCCTAACGATTCTGACTTGAAGCATAGAATCATGATGGAGGCACACAACACACCGTTTGCAATCCATCTTGGGAGTACTAAAATGTATCATGATCTTCCACATACATTTTGGTGGAGCAATATGAAAAGAGAGATCGCGGAGTTTATTTCGAGATGTTTAACTTGTCAACGTGTAAAGGCGGAGCATCAAGTGCCGAAGGGTCCATTGCAACCACTGGAGATTTTGAAATGGAAGTGGGAACACATTACGATGGATTTCGTTACGAGTCTTCCCAAGGTTTCTCAAGGCATAGATGCGATTTGGGTTATTGTTGATAGATTAACCAAGTCTGCTCATTTCTTGCCGATAAAAGAGACTTATTCCCTTGAACGTCTTGCTCATATGTACGTGAATGAGATTGTGAGATTGCATGGCATGCCAGTATCCATAGTTTCGGATCGTGACCCCAGATTTACTTCACGATTTTGGATCAGTTTGCGGAAAGCTATGGGCACGGATTTACGATTCAGTTCGGCTTATCATCCTCAAACAGACGGACAATCAGAAAGGACTATTCAAACTCTTGAAGATCTATTGAGACTCTGTGTTTTAGACTTCAAAGGGAGTTGGGATAAGTACTTACCATTGGTGGAATTCTCCTACAATAACAGTTATCAGGCAAGTATAGGTGTGGCTCCATTCGAAGCGTTGTATGGAAGAAAGTGTCGCTCTCTAGTATGCTGGAATAAGGTGGGTGAAGCAACATTGTTGGGACCGGAGTTGGTACGTATGACTACAGGAAATATTCAAATGATCCGGCAACGGATACAAACCGCACAAGATCGATAAAAGAGTTATACGGATCTTCATCGAAAGGACGTGGAATTTAATGTTGGGGACCATGTGTTATTACGTGTTGCTCCGTGGAAAGGAGTTACGAGATTCGGGAAGAGAGGAAAGCTCAACCCACGATTCATTGGTCCATTTGAGATCCTTGACCGAGTAGGAAATGTGGCCTATAGACTCGCTTTACCTCCAAGCATGTCTCATGTTCATAATGTTTTTCACATATCCATGTTGCGTAAATATATGAAAGATCCAAACTATATTATTGAGTTAGAACCAGACGAGATAACTGAAGATTTAACGTATGAGGAGGTACCTGTCAAGATCTTGGATAGGAAGGAGCATGTCCTACGCTCGAAAATTATACCTCAAGTTAATGTTTTGTGGAGAAACCATGCTATTGAGGAAATGACCTGGGAGTTGGAATCGGAAATGAAAGCGAGGTATCCTCACCTTTTCGACATACCAGGTACGTACGTCAATTTCGAGGACGAAGTTTCATAAGGAGGGGAGGTTGTAAGACCCCAACTTTTATGAATAAAGATTTAATTTTCTTTATATATTATTTTGAAATAGTAAGGTGTTGATTTGATAAATGTGAAAAGTTATGGGTGAAATGTGCAAATATTTCAAAATAAGCAAGTGGTTATAAAATATTCTTGTTGTCGGGGAATATTCGTTTGGTCGTGGAATATTCTTGTTGTCGGGGAATATTCGTACGATGGCGCAGCTATTTGTGGGCCCCACAACGAAATAACTGTCGGATATAGAAAGCGACAGAAATAACCTTTTTATAAAATAACGGCGTAGTTGTTACCGTTAGTACTGTTGAAATATCCGATGGTTAAAATACAGTAATACGCGGTGTTGCACGGTAGCACACGGTATTGCACAGTATTTTGAATTATTGATTCTTACGTAAGAAGGCACTTACTCAATTATTGTTACAGTAATTACTGTTCAATATTTTATATTATTGATTCAATAATTGCATGATATTTTATTGATTCAATAATTTCTACGTTGATATTTTATACCAATAATTGCTACGTTGCTATTTTATATGATTGATTCAATAATTGCTATCGTTGATATTTTGTATTACTGATTCAATAATTGTCACTGCACAGTATTTCACATTATCAACTCAATAATTCATATTATTTGAATAATATTATTAGATAGCATTATTGACAATGTCTAAGGAAGTTCTGTCTAGGAGGGGTTATTTAATTACGCGCCAGAAAGGAGAAGTCCTTATCTGAAGGACCCCTCTTTCCTAGGAACGACCTAGTTATCAATATTGTAGTTCTGTAATATTTTTTGTGAATAATTAATTATTTATTTATATGATAAGGAAATATTTATTTTGTCGATATAAAAGAAGGAATTAGTGCTGATGTATTTTTATCAGTATTTTGGTGTGGAAAATCATTCGTTTATGGATTTCGGATAATTTATGTTTAGAATTTGGAAAAACTTCCTTCTACAAAGTTGTAGAGAATTAAATTTCCTATGAAAAGGACATAGAATTCGTATTTTTCTGACAAAAGGGCTATTTATTATGAATTATTAAAGTTTCGAAAAATAAATATTTTTTATAAAATGCTGGGCCCCACTTTTGGTTGGTGTGGAAAATGCTGATTTTGGTGGGCCCCACTTGTGGTGGCTGAGATTTTGGTCAAGGAAGTGTGCGTAGAATTTTTTTTGAAGAATATTAATATTTTATTAATTTAGTCTACTTTGGCATCCTAAACTTTTCCTATAAATAGGGTGCTTAGGTTAGAATTAAAAATCACACCAGAATCCGAAGTTTTCTCTCTCTATAATATCGAGTGTATTTTTGTGAGCATTTAGATACTTTGAGTGTTACTATTCAGTGCAAGTTTCCTTCGGTATTATATCCGATATTCCAGCCAAAAGTACTATTCTTTTGAGGTAAGGGATGTTATTTTCTTTCATAAATGATGTTATTCTTTTCAATATCATTATACCAAAATATTGTCATGGATTTTATTATGAAATTCTTACTTTTTTCGTCGGGGTTACTATTCACGTATACGGCACTATTCACAGAAAAATTAAATTTTCTTCTATTTGTCCAAATTGTCTGTTATGGTTACTATCTTTAATTGGATCTAAGTTTTGAGCTTTATTCTTGAATTTTTCTCCACAATTGATTATTACGAAGTATTTTTGAATTGAATAAACTAAAATACAAATCCTTAGTCTTTGTCCTTTATCTCACTGGATTCGTTCTTTAAAATATTTTTCATCATCCTCAGTCCTAAAAGGTGATATAACTGAATATTTTTGGCCTGCAGAGAAAAGACCAATGATTACCTGATGAATATCTTTGGCAGTAGTGCAAAGATGGACAGGTGTTGAGATGAACATGACCACTGGTAATACAAATGAATATCTTTGGCCCATAGTGCAAAGATGAACATTTGATTTGAGATGTATATTGATTGATGTTACAGGGATAAAATATTGATGATGGACTTTTAAATCATAGAAGATAGTAGACTTCCTTCTCTACTTAATTCTTCTAATGAATTGTTATTTCTGCTGCGAATATTGATCTAAATCTTGTTGTCAATAATATTTTATCTGAATTGTTGAAGACTAACGATAATTTATTTTCCATTATCTTAGTCATAATATTCTTTACTGGGCTTGTTGAGCTCACCCTTTTCATCTATTGTCCTCTTCAGGAAATGAGAATGTCGCAGGAACTAGTCGGGGGACAGAGTGATGGTCCGAGTTAGAGCAGTAGTAATCCTCACTATTTCTAATAAATAGTGTGATAATAATTGTAACGAGGACTTAGTTTGAATATTAATATTTTCTACATATTTGTATTGACACTCACAGTTGTGTGGTCGTATTTTGCACGACCGTGTGATATAAAGTTTGTATTTGAATTCTGTACCACGTATTTGGCGACTCAGAATGGGTTGGGTTGACTGAACCTATTCTAGGGGCGTCACAGTTGAGGCCGTAATAAATTGGGATCAGCTGAAGACGTCGTCTGAAATGTGGAGTTTCTTGGGATTGGCAGGTTATTACCGAAGATTTATTCAAGATTTTTCCTGGATCGCCACTCCGTTGACAAAATTGACTCTTAAAACAGTTAAATTTTTTTGGACGGAAAAGTGTGAGGAAAGTTTTCAGGAGCTGAAGAAGAGGTTGAGTACTGCACCTATGTTGTCTTTACCAGATAGTACGGGGAATTTCGTGGTATATAGTGATGCCTCACATAAAGGATTAGGTTGTGTGTTGATGCAGAGCGGCAAAGTGATTGCCTATGCGTCACGTCAGCTGAATGATTATAAGAAGGGGTATCCAGCCCATGATTTAGAATTGGCAGCAGTAGTGTTTGCTCTAAAGATATGGAGACACTACTTATATAGAGAGAAGTGTGAGATATATACCGATCACAAAAGTCTGAAGTATATTTTCACCCAGAAGGATTTGAACATGCGTAAAAGAAGATGGTTGGAACTGATCCAAGACTACGATTGCGAGATACTTTACCATCCGGGTAAAGCTAACGTCGTCGCCGATGCTTTGAGCAGAAAAGGTTGGGAGAAGCTGAACGTGTTAACTGATCAGGATCGATTAATTGAACAGATGGCTAGATTAGAGCTGGAAGTGAAGTGTCTGAAGGAAGCAGATGAGATGTTGTTTCAAGTAACTACTGGTTCTACTCTAGTAGACAAGGTGAAAGAAGCACAACTTCATGATGAAGAATGTGAGAAGATTAGAAAAAGGATAACTGATGGCGAAGAATTCAAGTTCAGGATCGATAATGAAGGACTGTTACTATTTGAAGGTAGAATCTGGGTACCGCCAGTACCAGAGGTCAAAGTGGAGATTCTGAGCGAAGCTCACAGTTCTAGATATTCTAATCACCCTGGGAGTACCAAGATATACCAAGATCTCAGGCATCATTTTTGGTGGCCGAATATAAAGAGGGACGTTGCTGAATAAGTTGCGAAGTGCTTAACGTCCCAGAAAGTTATGGCAGAACACGAGAGACCAAGTGGACTGCTGCAACCATTAGAAATTCCAGAGTGGAAGTGGGACCACATCACGAAGGATTTCGTGGTGGGTCTTCCAGCGACTCAGAAGGGATTTGATGCAATATGGGTTATAGTGGATCGATTGACGAAGTCAGCCCACTTTCTGTCGATCAGGGTTAAGTATAACTTGGATCAGCTAGCGAAACTGTATGTGAAGGAAATTATTTCTCGATACGGTGTTCCGGGGTCAATTGTGTCCGACAGAGATCCGCGTTTCACGTCTAATTTTTGGAAACGTTTGCAAGAATGTCTGGGAACGCAATTAGGCATGAGTACAGCATACCATCCTCAGACTGATGGCCAGAGCGAGAGAACGATTCAGACGCTTGAGGATATGCTGAGAGCTTGTGTGATGGACTTCAAGGGAAGCTGGGATGATTATCTACCGCTGGTGGAGTTCGCCTACAACAATAGTTACCATGCGAGTATCGGCATGCCACCTTACGAAGCATAATACGGCAGAAAATGCAGAACTCCCTTGTGTTGGGATGAAGTTGGTGAACGTCAGCTGTTGGTACCAGAATTGGTACAACAAACTGCTGGAATTGTGAAGCTGATCAGACGAAGATTAGTTGCTGCTCAAAACAGACAGAAGAAGTATGTCGATCTTTATCGATAAAACCGAGAATTCTTACCAGGAAGTTTCATGTTCCTGAAAGTATCTCCCTGGAAGGGGAAGATTCGATTTGGTAAGAAGGGAAAGTTGAGTCCCCAATTTATTGGACCTTTTGAGGTGTTGCGAAAAGTTGGCGAGGTAGCTTACGACATTGCATTACCTCCGGAGCTCGAGAATATACATAATGTCTTTCATATTTATGTGTTAAAACCTTACAAGCACGATTATAAACATGTGATAGAGTATAACCCTTTGTAATTTGATAAGTACTTAACATATGAAGAAGTGCCTGTTCAAATAGTTGATAGAAAGGAACAAGTACTTAGGAATAAAGTGATACCTTCTGTTAAGGTAATCTGGAAGAACCACAGTGCTGAAGAAGCCACGTGGGAACTCGAAGATGTTATGATTAAATCTTATCCGCAGTTATTTGCTTAAATATTTTGTGTGTAACCCCTTATGTACTGATTCTGGGAACAGAATCCTTTTAAGGGGGGAAGAATGTAATGGACAAATTTTTTTTTTATGTGTGATTCTGAGGACAGAATCCTTTTAAGGAGGGAAGATTGTAACGATTGAGATTTTATATAATAATTTTTAATATTTATTGAGTTAAATAAATATTTTATGTGATTTATTTATTGAGTTAAATAAATAAATTATGTGATTTGTGGAAGTGATTTAATTAAGTGTTATATATTATTAAATGGATGTTTAATAATTTATTTAATTGATGTATATTAATTTATTTAATTGATGTATATTAATTTTTATAGTATAGTTTTAATTTAATTGAAATAATTAAATTAGATGTGTTATGTGATGAAGTGTTAGATGTATTGCATGAATTGTAATTAGCGAGTAATTATAATTATGTGACAAATTGTTATGTGATTAGTTGATGTAATTATAATTTAGTAAATGTATGATGTGGTTTAATTAATTATAAATTATAAATTATTTATAATTTAATTAAAATAAGATGTAATTATAATTTGAGTAACTATAATTAGATTAAATATTTAAATTATAATTAATTTAATTATAATTATATATGAAATACATAATTATTATTTGAGTTAATTATCTGAGCATGCCTATGTGATGTAATTAAATTATGTGATTATTAATTATTAATTTAATAATTAAATAAGAATGAGTTGACCTATAAAGGTTAACCAATTATGTGAGTTAGTTTCGTGTTAACTAATTTAGATTGTTGTGATTAAACATATATGTGTAAGAAGTTTTAAAGAACGCGAATTATATTAGTAACTTGCGCTTGAGGCAAGTTTTCTAAACTCTTATCTTGTATTAATTTTTATGCAAGTCTTCTAAACCCTAAACTCTTTTATTTGTTTCAATTCAATTATTTATTGTTTGAGATTGTTCTTTTATTGGACAAGTAATTATTGAAACTTCATGATATAATTAAAGTAACCTTGGCTTATTGTTCAAGCAAGGTTTGAATATTCTTTTGAGATGCTTTAAATTTATTTCTAAAGCATATGTTAGTTCGTAGTTCTTTCACTTACGAATTATTCCAAGTTATTGAAAGTCGATTCAACTAATCCCTAGTTGATGAACGTGAATTCTAAATTACCATTGTAAGCTTATCCAAACCAAACTTTCTTTGGTGCGGACTTGAATTCAAATTACTAAGTTGAACAACCCTATTATTGGGGGAGGTTACTACGCGTAAGCGTTAAGATGTTTGTGCACAATACATGGTACGAAGGGATGATCTCCCTAAGTACGAGTTAAGGTCCATAGTCTTATTGACTGTTAAAGGTTTAAATAGAAATGTTTATAACCTATGACAAAAGTTCAAAGGTCTTATGACCCTTAGATAAATTATATATTCGAATTTTAATGTTGATAAAGAATTATTATTCAATTCTTTATTGCTGAAGTAAGCTAAGTTATTCAAATTCTTTTTGAAGATATCCTTTCATGTATTTATTATTGTTAAACTCCAGTGAGCTGTTGTTTGCTCACTCTTGTATTATATAACAATTGCAGCTAAGGTTGATAATATTAACGCCCCGTCTACGAGTAAAGGCAAGGGAAAACAAAACAAGTGAAGACTTGTTTTTATTATTTGAAATGATTGTAATAGACTTTAATGATATGTTTTTATTTCTGCACATTATTATTATGTCAAGGTTAGAGTAACCCTGGGATTGATTTTTATGAAGGTTGTAACCCTTGTTTTAAGGGAGATTTTATTATTTTGAATAAAGGTTGTATTTTTTTTTTGAAGTTATATTGGGCAGATGTATGTTATATTAGAAAGTGAACACCAAATCATATGGAAATGAAATACCCGAATTTGGGGGTGTCACACTTATAAGTATATTGAAATACAATGCGGTATTTTCATGAAGAAATTTTGTGAATTGGGTTGATGTCAGCCGAAGCAGGAGCTTCCAGCTCTGTACAGGTAACGGCGCAGCTGCACCCTGGTTATACTGGGGTGCTGCGCAGCTGCGCTAGTGCTAGACTTGCGTTTTGCTGGCCAAGGCCCTGCGCAGCTGTGCCAGTTTTGAACTGAGGCGCTGCGCTGCGCAGCTGCGCTGGCTACTGGTTCCAAATTCTGCTTCTGATCCAGGCTGTTATATGCTAACTTATGATAACACTTTAGAACAAGTTTGAGAACATAAGTAGCATGCCTATAGGAGTACATGGAGATAATGCAAACATGTTTTACTATGTTGCATGCATGATTGGTGAAGACTTATAGTGTTCAAGCAAACTTAGAGTTGATAAATGAACTTTGATATACGTGCATGCCATGTTGATATTCTGATCTTGCGAGCATAGTAGTATGGTTTAGAAATGCATGAAGAACCTGTTGACTTGTGCTTATATGATTCGTGATATAGCTTGAGCATGCTGAATTCATTAGTGAAGGTTACTAACAAAAGTATATGCTTTGAACGTGGACTTTGACATGTTATATTAGGATTCTAAATTCTGATATTTTCAGCATGTTTGAATGTGATTTTAAGGCATCATACATATACACACACTTGTTAGATGTGATGCAAGTTAATCACGTATAAGTTCGATTGAGTCTTTAAACAAGAAATAATACTAGAGTTACGCATCCATGACATAGAAACATATGAGCATGCTAATAAACAAAATAAATGATTACCTTATATGTCTAAATGGCAAGCATGATAACTTATGTGAATTCATGGCATTGTATGACCCTAAGATGTTAGAGACGATTTAAAAATATACCATGTATGATTGAACTTAGAAAGGTTATATAAACAAGGAAGTATCCTTTAATATGCATACATACTATGTGATATCATATGTTGATTTTGGAATCCGATTTTTGACGGTTAACTTATTGAAATGCCATAACTTACTAAAATAACATATATTTAGTATTGATTGTGGTCTTATGTGATAATAATGATATGAGAATATGTTTAACTAAGAAAGAGGAACATTAAGGATAAAAGTTATATTAGTCGAGACTTGTGAATTAAATATGATACTATACATGGTATGATTGTATGGTAAGATTGAAGACTTAACTTATATATGGATGGTATATATAAGATAAAGTATGATGTTAAACTATATGACTAGTGGATATCATATATATACGTAACTATATTACGATAGGGATTCGAAACTGATGATTTACTTAATGAAGATAAACTACGCTTAAGGCAAGTATCCTATCCTTGTGTTTACTTTTTTCAAAGAACATTGTAAGCAAGTTCCTAACCCTACTCTTTATTGAGCGTTGATTAAGCTTGTGCTATCATTGTCGTACAAGTAAACTTTTGAGACTGCAATTCAGATATTATAATTATATAATTCATGGATAAGATAAAAGTCAATTTATATTCTTCGAACTTTAAATCTTGAGATTTGGACTTAAATTTGTTGCGATCTATGCCATTTGATTCGGCTAGACTTATATTGTTAAAAGGCAACCCAAACTAATTGATTGGTGCGGGATCTTGTGTTTGACTGAGATGAACAACCTTCTTTGAAGGGAAATTATAATTGTCGGGAGACCGATGTGCGCACTTTAGTACGATTGACCGATATGCATACCGTAGGGTACTTTAGGCTGATCACCTGTTGTACTTATTTTGTTGGATTATCAATATATTACTATTAATTCTAGTAAGAGTTCATAGTCCTTAGTGACTGCTCAGTATTTAGTTATCTTGAAATCTTAAATTGATTTAGTATTGAATCATATTGATATTATTCTGTCCTTAGCGACTGTTATTGAGAACTGTTAATATTCTTGCTATCCTTGAACTATCATACCTTGCTATACCCTTTTTGAGATTCGAGAACTATAATACTCACCCTTGTTGTTATATTACTTGCTGAGCAAACTTGTTGCTCATTCTTGTTTTCCCTAAAATATTTCAGTTAAGGCAGAGCAGTGCGGACCCTCGGGCACCGACAAGAGCAAAGGAAAGGCTACTGAGTAGCTTAATATTATGTTGAACCTTATAATTATAAGAAGAACTTATTCTATTATGTACTAGTTAAGGTTATGTATGCTTAAGTCATGTCTAAGCTATGTAATCAGTGTTTAAGTTACGAGACCTTGGGACGTGAATAAATTATATTAATTAAGTGTAATCTATTCGGTAGTAGTATTGTGTATTATTCCGCTGTGCGATGCGACAATTAGTCGTAATATTATTATCATGATGTTAGAATATAGAGCGTGACAAACCGAATTTGAGTGACCCTGTGGTGGTCCGAATTTGGGGGCGTCACATTAGATACCATTCGTTATCCATTTACTTGCTTTGATAATTAGAGTTAACTAGATTAATTACAATTCTTTCATTTAATCTGTTTGAATAAGACTTAAGCGATATAAAGTCAGTATTTGGTATATAATAGAAGTAGTTCCTCGTGAGTTCGACGACTCTCTTGTCACTATATTACTTGTTAGACTGCATATACTTACGCGTGTTTAGTGATCGGTAATCCGACTAACAAGTTTTTGGCGCCGTTACCGGGGAGCTATTTATTCTAATATTGTCCAATATTGATTTCAATCAATTTTGTCTTAATTTGAACTTGTATATTTGTATTTAATCTATTTTTTAAGTCCTTTTAGATATAGATGAGCATAACTATCAATGGTCTTTTGAGAGAATGACACAACCGAGTTCGGAAGGAATACTTAAGCGTTTGTAAGAACAAATCGTAAATCTCTCAAGATTCTTTGATAATCTTGAGTGTCAATATACTCAGAATGCCTACTATCAAGTTCGAGCTGACGATGAACCGATTTACTATC
This sequence comes from Panax stipuleanatus, assembly GCA_020205555.1. Lineage (NCBI taxonomy): Eukaryota > Viridiplantae > Streptophyta > Magnoliopsida > Apiales > Araliaceae > Panax > Panax stipuleanatus. The sequence continues at coordinate 55,512,211 of CM035121.1, read as the reverse complement.
ATCCAGACTGTCAGGGGTATCCAAACTCTTGGGACCACAGTCAAGAGCAGTATTGTGATCAAATTTTTCCTACTAGACAGAATTTGAATATCAATCTCCACCGCAGTATGAGGATGCTCCTTTTTTGGAGGTGGTTCTTTCCATGTCCTTAAAACGAGAAGAAGAGAGAAGGTTAGAGGAGCTCCTTACCAAATTCATCGAGCAAAATAAGGTTCGAATGGCGAACTAAGACGCCTCATTGCGGAACCTCGAGAGATAAATGGGGCAACTTGTCAATGTTGTCATGAATCCGTCGCAAAGCAGTCTACCTAGTGTTACTTATCACAATGAGGAGGGAGAAGAGAAATGCAGGGTGGATACACAAGGAAAAGGCGACGAGTCTCACGAAGTTGTTGAGGGAGATGTCGAAGTGCATATAAACCAAACTATGGATTCTAAGATAGGAATAGAGAGGATCATATGAGGGTGTATGGTCAAAAATGAAGAAGATGCAAAAAACCACTCTCAAAGTGTTGAAACCCCAGAAGGCTCTCTAGAGCACGAAGAACGCTTTCACTTTGATGATAAAGGCGAATTAGTGGATAATTCAAGTTCAGAGTGATTCTTCGTGCCAATAGATAAAGTAGAGTTCGAGGCTCGCCAATCATCCATGTTCACCCTGCAAATCAAGGAAAAGACAAGAGGCGGCATGAAATGGTTGTCTTTGCATATGAGCCGGACTAAAAATAACTGCGTTGAGTCGGGTCGTCGACTGTAAAACAAGCGCTCGATGGGGAGGCTACCCCATCTCAGTATCACTCTTCTAACCTCATTCTTTATGTTATGTGAATATTATATTTCCTCTATTTATAGTAATTTAGTAATATTGTAGTCTATCTCTATGTTTTTGATAGCTTCGTGGTTTGTAAATATGCTTGTTATAGGAAGTTTTTAGTTTATATAAAATATTTTGTAAAATTTTGGCTTTGTGTGCTAATAGGTAATTTTTGCTACCTTAATAAAAAATTTTAATAGTGCAGAGTCAGCGCTACAACGCCTATGTTTGGCCTGAAGATGGCGCCGTAGCGCCTCCATTAATGCCTTGAGTTTACAGCAAATGCTGTAGCGCCCAAAAAAGCATAGAATGTGGAGCCGCAGCGCCAAGAGCTTCTCAACTCTCTGCCTGGCCAGTGCCACAGCGCCACTCTACAAAGAAAAGATGGCGCCACAACGCCAGAAGGAACCCAACTCCCTACATAAGCAGCACTACAGCGCCCATTAATGAAGAAATACCGGCGAACGAATTTTTGTTTTTTAAAACAGGTAGAATCGGCAGCTTTAGGCCCCTTAGCTCCTCTTTCTCAACAACATAAGCAACCCAGCCGAGCACTTCTTGTCCAAGCCCCAGTGTAAGACCCCAAATTTTATGAATAAGATTTAATTTTCTTTATATATTATTTTGAAATAGTAAGGTATTGATTTGATAAATGTGATAAGTTATGGGTGAAATGTGCAAAGTTTACAAAGTAAGCAAGTGGTTATAAAATATTCGTTGTGTCGGGGAATATTCGTTTGGTCGAGGAATATTTTTTTTGTTGGAGAATATTCATACGATGGCGCAGTCATTGGTGGACCCCACAACGGAATGAATGTCGGATATAGAAAGCAATAGAAGTAACCTTTTTATAGAAATAACGGCAAAACTGTTACAATTAGTACTGTTGAAATACCCGGTTGTTAAAATACAGTAGTACGTGCTGTTGCATTGTAGCACACGGTATTGTACAGTATTTTGAATTATTGATTCTTACGTAGGAAGACACTTACTTAATTATTATTACAGTAATTACTGTTCAATATTTTATATTATTGATTCAATAATTACATAATATTTTATTGGTTCAATATTTGCTACGTTGATATTTTATATCAATAAGTGCTACTTTGCTATTTTATATTATTGATTCAATAATTGTCATTGCACATTATTTTAAATTATCAAATTAATAATTCATATTATTTGAATAATATTATTAGATAGCATTATTGGTAATGTCTAAGGAAGTTTTGTCTTGGCAAGAGGTTGATTAATTGCGCGCCAGTAAGGAGAAATCCTTATCGGAAGGCCCCCTCTTTCCTGTGAACGACCTGATTGTCAATATTGTAGTTCTGTAATATTATTTGTGAATAATAAATTTTTGATATATATGATAAGGAAATATTTATTCAATGTGGATTTAAACGGAGGAATTTTTAACATGTGACATTTGTTAAAAGTTGGTATTTTATCTTGTCCGATAAAATAATTCATTCAAATATATTATTATAATATTACATTATAGTAGTATGATGTGATTATATAATAATATAATTTTTTATAATTTGAATGGTAACATTATTATAGTAAATTCATGGTATAAAAGTTAAACGAGATGGAAGAGTGCAAATTAAATTTGAACTCTTATGATGCAAACAATGATGTCATCGGAGCGATGAGGTAAGCAAGGATGTCATCGGAGCGATGAGGTAAGCAATGATGTCATAGGATCGATGATGTAAGCGATGATGTCATAAAATATGGCAAAAAGACTATTTTACCCTTACTCTGCCGAGCCTATAAATAGAAGCTCATTTCTCACCAATTCACTAAAACTATAGAGAGAGAAAGTATAGAGAGAATAAGAGAGAAAGAAGAAGAGTATTCTGCTATTACACTAGTGCAGTCTCCGAATTTTTAAGGTAAGGGGTATTATTTCTTTCGTATCCTTGAAGAGAGTTATTTTCTTTCAATATTTGTAAGGGTTGTTATTCCATTCTTTATTATTATGTTGGAATAACCTGCCTACACGGACTACCGCATACATGGTGAAATCCTGTTGTTATTCCATTCTTTATTATTCTGTGGGAATAACCTGTCTATGCGGACTACCGCATGCCTAGTGAATAACCCTTCGTATTCAGTTGTTATTAAATTATGGAAATAATCTGTCTGAGTGGAGTACCGCCAGATGGGTGAAAATCCAATTGCAGTTTCGTATATTGTTTCATTTCAGATTCCGAACTCTAAACTTACTACGGTAAGTATTGATTCTAAAATTCCTGTAATGATCAGAAATTTCTTGTGTTTAGCGCTTCATCTAGTATCATTTCACCTGAATAATTTTCTGAACTTTCTCGTGAAATTCTTATCTTTTCATGTCGAGTTATTATACACGAGTTACTATTCACGATAAAAAAATAATTTTTTTATTGTATCCAAGTTTTGAACTTCATTCTTGAATTTTGCTCCACAATTGATTATTACGGAGTATTATTGAATTTGGATAAACTAAATTACGAATCCCTAATATTTGTCTTTTATCTCACTGGATTCGTTCCTTATATTGTATTTCATCATCCTCAGTCCTAAATGGTGATATAACTGAATATCTTTGGCATGTAGTGCAACGATGAAAGAGTACTTGATGAATATCTTTGGCCTGTAATGCAAAGATGAATGATTACTTGATGAATATCTTTAGCCCATAGTGCAAAGATGAACAGGTGTTGAGATGAACATGACCAACTAGTGATACAAATGAATTTCTTTAGTAGTAGTGCAAAGATGAATATTGATTTGAGATATATAATAATTGATATTACAGGGATAAAATATTGATATTGGACTTTTAAATCATAGAAGATAGTAGACTTCATTCTCTACTTAACTCTTCTAATGAATTGTTATTTTCACTGCGAATATTGATCTAAACCTTGTTATCCATTATATTTTATCTGATTTATTGAGGCTAACGATAATCTATTATTCATTATCTTAGTCATAATATTCTTTACAGGGCTAGTTGAGCTCACCCTTTTCTTCCATTGTTCTCTTCAGGAAATGGGAATATCGCGGGGACTAGTCGGAGATCAGAGTGATGGTCAGAGTTAGATCAGTAGAAGTCCTCACTATTCTATAAAATAGTGGGATAATGATTGTAATTAATAAGGAGTGAATTTGAATGTTTATATTTCGTATTATATACGATTTGTATTGAAATCCACAGTTTGTGTGGTTGTAGTTTGCACGACCGTATGTTATAAAAGATTGTATTTGAATTCTGTACCATGTATTTGGTGACTCAGAATGGGTTGGTATTGAACCTATTTTGGGGACGTCATAGTTGGTATCAGAGCTTAGGAATATGATCTTTGGTGGAGATCTGGGAATAGAACTAGGAGGGGAGAGACGAGTAAAACCTTCGCTAGTGTGTCCTACCTAAGCTTAATTATTATTTAATTGGTCGGTTGGAACATAAGGTTAATATATGATATGTTAATTTATTTGATTAATCCTTGTTTTGTGGTAGTATTTGAGAATGACAGCTGAAAATCTAAACAATGGAGTGAATGAGACCGTTGAGACACATTTAATCACCAACCAAGAGAACATGCAACAGGAAGGCAACAATTCTCCTGTAAACAACCCTACCGAAGAAATGATAAATGACGGGATGTTTAGAAGCTTTTTGCAGTTCCTGCAAAACCAGACGAGGGAGACTCGTGTGTATAATACAGGTGGAAATAACAACTCGCGGCTTGTCACTGCCAAGCAGTTTAAAGAGTTGGGACCACCAGAGTTTCAGGGAAAGCCAGATCCAATCAAGGCAGAAAATTGGATTAAGCAAATTACCAAGATATTTGATGTCTTGGGATGCACGGAGGAACAGAAGGTTCCATTTGCCACCTTTATGTTCCATGGAGAGGCAGATTACTGGTGGGAATCTGTGAAGCGTACCCAGCCTGCCGCACTCAAGATGTATTGGGGGGCGTTCCAGAAACTGTTCAATGACAAGTACTTTCTAGAAAGTATTCGTCACATGAAAGAGATAGAGTTTATCAGACTAGAATAGAACAACATAACTGTGTCCCGGTACGAGGCTAAGCTCGCGGAGTTATCCCGGTTTGCACCTCATTTGGTGGAGAATGAGGAACGTATGACGTGGTTGTTTCTGAGGGGTTTGAAACCCTAGATTCGTCAATACCTAATTTCTCACAAATTTTCTCTATATTCGGATGTAGTGAACAGGGCCCAGTTATTAGAACGAGATAATGATTATGTTCAACCAAGGGACGACAACCAAGGTCGTACCGGTGGCAGCACTCATCGGAACAATGACAACCAGCAGGGAGAAAAGTATCATGCCAGAAGTGGTAACCACTCTGGTGGTAATTGTGGCCATGATAATAGAAGAAGTGAGTCGGGGGGAGATTTCAAGAAGAAAAGGTACAACAATGAGAACGTGAAAGCATCGACAGCAGCACCAACATCAATTGTTTCTAGGGGAGGAGAACGACCGCCGGTCGTATTCTATAAATGCGGGCAAGAGGGACACATTAGCCCCAACTGCACATAACAATTCAAGGTGTGTTATAACTATGGAAAGGAAGGGCACATAGCTCGAGTGTGTCCTGTAGTGAAACCAAGTTCAGCAGGGATGGTGACTCCAAAGGCTATCCCTGACAAGTCAAAGTCAGTGGTTCCTGAAAGAGCTTTTGTCGTGACTGCCCAACAAGTAAGGAACCCGAACGAGGTTATTATGGGTAAGCTGATAATAAACTCTTGTGAAGTTTACACTTTATTAGATACTTGTGCTACCCATTCTTTTATTTCACCTGCTTGTGCTCAACGTTTGAACTTGACACCTGAGAAATTAGACTTTAACTTATCTGTTGAAACTCTGTTGGGAGAAACCTTCGTTACATCTACAGTTTAAAAATCTTGCTCGATTCAAATTGGTACCCTCACCCTACCTGTTGATCTTATATCGTTGAAAATACTTGCATTTGATGTGATTTTAGGAATTGACTGGTTGACCACTTATCATGCCAAAATTGATTATTTTCGTAAGGTTGTTAGTTTTCATATTCCTAACCAACCTATTGTGCGAATTCAAACAACCAAACCACTAAAATTAATCAATGTTATTTCAAGTCATAAAGCTATTCGTTTATTAAAACACGGATGTCAAGCTTTCTTAGCCCATGTCACTGATCTAAACCAGAATACGTCAGGTTTGAATGATATTTCTGTTGTTAATTAGTTTCCTGATGTATTCCCGAAGAACTTTTTGGTCTACCCCCGGAACGTGAAATTGAATTCTTTATTGACCTTGAACCCGGTACAAAACTCATTTCTAAAACCCCATATTGAATGGCTCCTATAGAACTTCAGGAGTTAAAGGTCCAACTACAAGAGTTGTTAGACATCGGTTTTATACGTCCTAGTACATCTCCTTGGGGTGCTCCTATTTTATTCGTAAAGAAGAAAGATGGGAGTATGCGACTTTGTATTGACTATAGGGAGTTCAAACATGTCACAATCAAGAATAGGTATCCGTTACCTCGTATTGATGACATGTTCGACCAGTTGCAAGGTGCACAATTCTTTTCAAAGATCGATCTTCGTTCTGGATATCATCAGCTGAAGATTAAAACTGAGGATATTTCGAAGACTGCTTTCAGAACTCGATACGGGCATTATGAATTCTTAGTCATATCTTTTGGATTTACTAATGCTCCTGCTGCTTTTATAGATATGATGAGCCGTGTATTCAAGGAATATTTGGATCAGTTCGTGGTTGTCTTTATTGATCACATCCTCATCTATTCCAAAAGCCGTGAAGATCATGAGCACCACTTGAAGCTGGTACTTCAAAGGCTTCATGAAAACAAGCTATATGTCAAGCTGAAGAAATGCGAGTTTTGGCTTGAGGAGGTAGCACTCCTTGGGCACGTAGTATCAAAACGTGGAGTATCTGTGGACCCGATAAAGATTGAAGCAATACAAAGTTGGGAGCAACCGAATTCGGTGACCGAAGTACGTAGCTTTCTATGCTTAGCTAGTTATCATCGAAGATTCGTGGAAGGATTTTCTCGAATCACTACTCCATTAACTCAGCTGACTCGAAAAGATATAAAATTCGTATGGAACGAGGAATGCGAGAAGTGCTTTCAAGAGCTCAAGAGGAGACTCATTTCGGCACCTGTTCTGAGGATACCATCTGGTTCGGATGGATTTGTCATTTACAGCGATGCTTCGGGCAAAGGGTTAGGATGTGTTCTCATGCAACATGGGAAAGTCATAGCCTATGCCTCGCGACAACTCAAGGAATATGAGAGGAATTATCCTACTCATGATCTAGAGTTGGAAGCAGTCGTTTTCGCGTTGAAGATCTGGAGACACTACCTGTATGGGGGAGAAAATGGAGATTTATACAGATCATAAGAGCCTCAAGTATTTCTTCACCCAAAAGGAACTTAACATGTGGCAACGATGTTGGCTTGAGCTGTTGAAAGATTACGACCATACCATCCTGGTAAAACGAGCGTGGTAGCTGACGCGTTGAGTAGAAGATCATATGCAGGAACGAATGAGATACTTTCAAAGCCTATTTTATGTGATTTATAAAAGATGGAGATAGAGTTCAAGACTCTGAGGACCCATGCGATGATGTCAAGTATACGCGTAGAACCAGATTTGATTGATAAAGTTAAAGCTGCTCAAGCTTCAAACCCGGAGGTGATGAATATGAGGAAGAAGGTGCAATAAGGTACTATTCCGGAAGCAAGAATCTATGAAGAAGGAATACTTTGAGTCAACTCCAGACTTTGTGTTCCTAACGATTATGAGTTGAAGTATAGAATCATGATGGAGGCACACAACACACCATTTGCAATCCATCCTGGGAGTACCAAAATGTATCGTGATCTTCGACATGCATTTTTGTGGAGCAATATAAAGAGAGAGATCGCGGAGTTTATCTCGAGGTGTTTAACGTGTCAACGTGTCAAGGCGGAGCATCAAGTGCCAAAGGGTCCATTGCAACCACTTGAGATTTCAAAGTGGAAGTGAGAACACATTACTATGGATTTCGTTACGGGTCTTCCCAAGGTTTCTCAAGGCATAGATGCAATTTGGGTTATTGTTGATAGATTAACCAAGTCTACTCATTTCTTGTCGATTCGAGAGACTTATTCCCTTGAACGTCTTGCTCGTATGTACGTGAATGAGATTGTCAGATTGCATGGCATGCCAGTATCCATAGTTTTGGATCGTGACCCAAGATTCACTTCACGATTTTGGGTCAGCTTGCAGAAAGCTATGGGCACGAATTTACGATTCAGTTCGGCATATCATCCACAAACGGACGGGCAATCGGAAAGGACTATCCAAACTCTTGAAGATCTATTGAGACTCTGTGTTCTAAACTTCAAAGGATGTTGGGATAAGTACCTACCATTGGTGGAATTCTTCTACAACAATAGTTATCAGGCAAGTATAGACATGGCTCCATTCGAGGCGTTGTATGGACAAAAATGTCGTTCTCCAGTATGCTGGGACGAGGTGGGTGAAGTAACATTGTTGGGACCGGAGTTAATACGTATGAAAATGGAAAAGATTCAAATGATCTGACAATGTATACAAATTGCACAAGATCGACAAAAGAGTTATGCTGATCTTCATCAAAGGGACGTGGAGTTTAATGTCAGAGATCATGTATTGTTACGTGTTGCTCCATGGAAAGGAGTTACGAGATTCTAAAAGGGAGGAAAGCTCAGCCCATGATTCATTGGTCCATTTTAAATCATTGAACTAGTAGGAAATATTGCCTATAGACTCGCCTTACCTCCAAGCATGTCTCGTGTTCATAACGTTTTTCACATATTTGTACTTCGTAAATATGTGAAAGATCCAAACCACATTATTGAGTTAGAACTAGATGAGATAGCTGAAGATTTAACATACGAGTAGGTACCTGTTAAGATCTTGGATAGGAAGGAACATGTCTTACGATCAAAGGTTATACCTCAAGTTAAAGTGTTGTGGAGGAACCATGATATCGAGGAAATAACTTGGGAGTTAGAATCGGAAATAAAAATGAGGTATCCTCATCTTTTCGACATACCAGGTACGTACGTCAATTTTGAGGACAAAATTTCATAAGGAATGGAGGTTGTAAGACCCCAAATTTTATGAATAAGATTTAATTTTCTTTATATATTATTTTGAAATAGTAAGGTGTTGATTTGATAAATGTGATAAGTTATGGGTGAGATGTGCAAAGTTTACAAAGTAAGCAAGTGGTTATAAAATATTCGTTGTGAAGGGGAATATTCATTTCATCGAGGAATATTCTTTTTGTCGGAGAATATTCGCACGACGGCGCAGTCATTAGTGGACCCCACAATGAAATGAATGTCGAATATAGAAAGCGACAGAAGTAACCTTTTTATAAAAATAACGGCAAAACTATTGCCGTTAGTACTGTTGAAATACCCGGTGGTTAAAATACAGTAATACTTGGTGTTGCACAGTAGGACACGGTATTGCACAGTATTTCGAATTATTGATTCTTACGTAGGAAGGCACGTACTCAATTATTGTTACAGTAATTACTGTTCAATATTTTATATTATTGATTCAATAATTGCATAATATTTTATTAGTTCAATATTTGCTACGTTGATATTTTATATCAATAAGTGCTACTTTGCTATTTTATATTATTGACTCAATAATTGTCATTACACATTATTTCAAATTATCAAATTAATAATTCATATTATTTGAATAATATTATTAGATAGCATTATTGGCAATGTCTAAGGAAGTTTTGTCTCGGAAAGAGGTTGATTAATTGCGCACCAGTAAGGAGAAATCCTTATCGGAAGGCCCCCTCTTTCCTGGGAACGACCTGGATGTCAATATTGTAGTTCTGTAATATTATTTGTGAATAATTAATTTTTGATATATATGATAAGGAAATATTTATTCAATGTGGATTTAAACGGAGGAATTTTTAACATGTGACATTTGTTGAAAGTTGGTATTTTATCTTGTCCGATAAAATAATTCATTCAAATATATTATTATAATATTACATTATACTAGTATGATGTGATTATATAATAGTATAATTTTTTATAATTTGAATGGTAACATTATTATAATAAATTCATGGTATAAAAGTTAAACGAGGTGGAAGAGTGCAAATTGAATTTAAACTCTTATGATGCAAACAATGATGTCATCGGAGCGATGAGGTAAGCAAGGATGTCATCGGAGCGATGAGGTAAGCAATGATGTCATAGGATCGATGATGTCATAAAATATGACGAAAAGACTATTTTACACTTACTCTGCCGAGCCTATAAATAGAAGCTCATTTCTTCATTATTTCTCACCAATTCACTAAAGCTATAGAGAGAGAAAGTATAGAGAGAATAAGAGAGAAAGAAGAAGAGTATTCTGCTATTACACTAGTGTAGTCTCTAAATTTTTAAGGTAAGGGGTATTATTTCTTTCGTATTCATGAAGAGAGTTATTTTCTTTCAATATTCGTAAGGGTTGTTATTCCATTCTTTATTATTCTGTTGGAATAACATGTCTACGCGGACTACCGCATGCATGGTGAAATCCTATTGGTATTTCATTCTTTATTATTCTGTAGGAATAACCTGTCTACACGGACTACCGCATGCCTGGTGAATAACCCTTCGTATTCAGTTGTTATTAAATTGTGGAAATAATCTGTCTGAGCGGACTACCGCCAGACGGGTGAAAATCCACTTGCAGTTTCGTATATTGATTCATTTCAGATTCCTAGCTCTAAACTTATTACGGTAAGTATTGCTTCTAGAATTTCTGAAATGATTAGAAATTTCTTGAGTTTTGCGCTTCATCTAATATCATTTCATCGGAATAATTTTCTGAACTTTCTCATGAAATTCTTATCTTTTCATGTCGAGTTACTATTCACGAGTTACTATTCACTGTAAAAAAAAAGTATTTTTTTATTGTATCCAAGTTTTGAACTTCATTCTTGAATTTTGCTTCACAATTGATTATTACGGAGTATTATTGAACTTGGATAAACTAAATTACAAATCCCTAATCCTTGTCCTTTATCTTACTAGATTCGTTCCTTATATTGTATTTCATCATCCTCAGTCCTAAATGGTGATATAACTGAATATCTTTAGCCTGTAGTGCAAAGATGAAAGATTACTTGATGAATATTTTTGGCATGTAGTGCAAAGATGAATGATTACTTGATGAATATTGTTGGCCCGTAGTGCAAAGATGAACAGGTGTTGAGATGAACATGACCAACTGGTGATACAAATGAATATCTTTGGCCGTAGTGCAAAGATGAATATCGATTTGAGATATATATTGATTGATGTTATAGAGATAAAATATTGATGATGGACTTTTAAATCATAGAAGATAGTAGACTTCATTCTCTACTTAACTCTTCTAATGAATTGTTATTTTTGCTGCGAATATTGATCTAAAACTTGTTGTCCATTATATTTTGTCTAATTTATTGAAGACTAACGATAATTTATTATTCATTATCTTAGTCATAATATTCTTTACTGGGCTAGTTGAGCTCACCCTTTTCTTCCATTGTTCTATTCAGAAAATGGGAATATCGCGGGGACTAGTCGGGGATCAGAGTGATGGTCAGAGTTAGATCAGTAGAAGTCCTCACTATTCTATAAAATAGTGGGATAATGATTGTAATTAAAAAGGAGTGAATTTGAATGTATATATTTCGTATTATATACGATTTGTATTGAAATTCACAGTTTGTGTGGTCGTAGTTTGCACGATCGTATGTTATAAAAGATTGTATTTGAATTCTGTACCATGTATTTGGCGACTCAGAATGGGTTGGTATTGAACCTATTTTGGGGGCATCACACCCAGCATTCAATAGAATCCCACATCCCAACCCCAAGTGAACCCCAATTCAAAAGCTAATCAAGAATTTCTCACAGATTGTCTTCAAGCTAGGGATATTCAATTAAGGTATTTGGAATTTATACTTCTCCAAGGAAACCTAGACTTTGTTTGATTCTGAGATTTGATTTTCTTGGGATTCATATTGGGCTTGCTTATTCTTCTTCCTGGGTTGATTGTTTTCCACCGAGGGAAATCGGGTTAGAGCTATTACAAGCAAAAGGTTGTCAGAATAGGGCTTGGGCGACGCATATAACAAGTTCGATGAATTGCCACAGTCAGATTTGGCATCTATTTTGGGCTCGTTTGAACCCAATTTGACTTGGAAATTACTGGGATTAGCTTGGCCACTGATAGGGGTTCACTTTTGTGCTAGACTAGCATTGTATTGACATCATTTGCCTTGGTCACTCATTCGACGTGCGAATTGGCAAAGTTGGCATTGTTTGAAATTGGTTACCATTGACAGATTAGTTTGAGTCTGTGGCATAATCCAAAGGCTGTCAGAGTCTGTTTGGTACTGTGACTGACATGGTTTGGTGTTTGACTGTGGATCGTAATTGCCACATAAGGGCTGACATGTGCATTCATTTTAGCTTTGGGTCCAGCAGTAAATTGGCATAGCTTGCGTTCAGTGACCTGTGAGCGTACTACTTGAAAATTTGAAAATGCCTCCCAAGAGACAACAACTTAGCACCGGCTCCTCTTCTTCGACTCAAAGATGGGACAATGCCAAATTCGTCAGCGAAGAGGCTTGGATGTGGTACAAGAACTCCTTCGCCAAAAGGAACCTTGTGCCTGAGCTAAGGTTTCGGCCGGATCAAACAAAAGATGGCGACTTAATGGCAATGATTACTGAGCGCAAATGGATTCACCAAATCGCTTGAGTCGGCTGTCATCTCTGTGGTTCGTCAGTTTTATGCAAATACGAGCGCCGATGGTCCAGCTGTTGTTCAAGTCCTAAGGCGATTAGTGGCACATGACAGTCAGTCAATTAACACCTATTTCGCGACGCCGAGCTATGATGGCAAGGACTACCTAGAGCCAGGACTTCGCAACTATGACTTAGAGGCTATCATCAGGCGCCTTTATAAGTCCGGGACCACATGGAAAACAAACGACACCACAGGCGAAAAGATAAATTTCCCGCAGCACTCGATTAGTCGCTATAGGAAGGCATAGTATAGTTTTATGTGTGCCAATATGCTGCCTACTTGCCACCTCAGCGACGTGACTAAAGAGCGAGCGATCCTGCTATTCGCCATTTTCATAGGATTGGACGTGGATATTGGAGTTCTCATTCAGGAGCCCATCTTGAGGGTGATCAAGAGCAACACGTCTGGGGGACTTCCACATCCATCCTTGATCACCCGGTTGTGCAACCGAGCAGGGATTCAGTGGGGGTCAGATGAAATCGCTTTGCTGCCTATGTCAGTCATTGAACATCATGTCATCTCACGTTTCAGTGTATGAGACGACGCGGCATCGCATATCAGAGGTGAGGGGTACGGGCCTCATATTCAGTCGCCTCCTTCTTCAGAGGCCGAGACTTCTCAGCCGCCAGTGTCAGGTTCATCTTCACAGGGACCTTTGGCTAAGATTCTTGCATCTCTCAGCCTCCTGCATCAGAACCAAAATGAAACTGCTCAGAGGCAGGCGAGGCATTCAGCAGCTATCGCTCGGAGACAGGACATAATAATGCATTATCAGGCTGAGCTCGCCAATACTATGCAGAGCATCTACACATCCCATAGTGGCGAGGATGCTGACACGCCATTCCAATTCCTAGAGCCTCCTGTTTTCTCACCTTATCCACCTCCTTCACCCAACTGCAAAGGAGGGCACCGAAGAGGCCGATGATGAGATTCCCGATGGCGAGGGCACAGACTGATTTCTCCTTTTCACATATTCAGCCAATGAGGGCATTGTCCATCTAAAGTTTGGGGGTGTATCAGTTTTTTTTATCAGCTTTTGATATTATGTTAGGATGCCATTAGAACTGTGACACCCCCAAATCCGGGTACTTCGTTTCCACATGATTTGGTGTTCACTTTCTAACTATAACAAACATCTACCCAATATATCTTAAAATAAATTACAACCTTTATTCAACTATTAATAAAATCTCCCTAAAAACAAGGGTTACAACCTTCTCAAAATCAATCCCAAGGTTACTCTAACCTTGATATGAATATAATAAAGTGCAGAAATAAAACATAACATTCAATTATTACAATCATCCTCAATTAAATAAAAACAAGTCTTCACTTACTTTGCTTTCACTTGTCCTTACTTGTAGACGGAGCATCAGCGTTATCAACATTAACTGAAATTGTTATTTAATGCAAGAGTGAGCAAACCACAGCTCACTGGAGTTTAACAATAATATATACATGAAAGGAATTCTTTAAAAAGAATCTGAATAACTTAGCTTACTTCAACAATAAAGAATTGAATAATAATTCTCTGTCAACATTAAAATTCGAATATAGAATTTATCTGAGTGTCATAAGACATTTGAACTCTTGTTCTAGGTTATAAATATTTCTATTTAAACCTTTAACAGTCAATAAGACTATGGAACTTAACTCGTACTTAGGAGGATCAGCCCTTCGTACCATGTATTGTGCACAAACATCTTAACGCTATGCGTAGTAACCTCCCCTGGTAAATAGGGTTGTTCAACTCAGTAATTTGAATTCAAATCCGCACCAAAGAAAGTTTGGTTTGGATAAGCTTACAAGGGTAATTTAGAATTCACGTTCATCAACTAAGGATTAGTTGAATCAACTTCCAATAATTCATAAATAAAAGAATTATGAATTAACATATGCTTTAGAATCAACTTAAAATATTTAAAATAATAACTGGATCTTACTTGAACAATAAGTTAAGATCATTTCAATTAAATAAACAATTGTCTAATACAGAAATAGAAAGGACATTCTCACAATGAATATATGAATTCAAGAATTTGTATATAATCAACAAGTTTAGGGTACAGAAAACTTGCATAAAATTAACGAGTTAAGGGTGTAGAAGACTTGCCTCAAGCGCAAGCTACTTAACACAATTCACGTACTTTAATACTTTCTACACATATATATTTAATCACAATAACCTAAATTAGTTAACACGTAACTAATTCACATAAGTGGTTAACCCTCATGGTTAACTCACTCTAATAATAATAATCAACTATCACATAGTTAATTAAATCAATTATGTATTTAACTAAATTATAATTAAACAATTATAATTCAAACACTTAATCAAATTATAATTATAAACAAATTATAATAATTATAATCAATTAAACCACATCATGCATTTAATTACACAAATTATAATTAATCATGAAATTATCAATTTATAATCCATAATTAAACATGCATTTATTAAATTATAATTACATAAATTATAATTTAAATTAACATCTAATTGATTAAAATAAATCAACTTCTATACATTATAATTTCACAAAAATTATAATTTAAATTAAACATTTACTCTTAATTATAATTAATTAAGTTTATAATTTAAATACCATATTAGTTTTTTCAAAACTTTCTTTTTCTCGAATTATGAAATTATCAACTTCATGTTAACACATGTTATAGCAGCTAGATACATGCCCATTATCTTAACAATAATGTAATGGAAACATAACAACACACTGCACACTTGACTAAAACTCACTGCCACTGCACTGTGCACGGCGCAACTACAGGCCTTGGCACCGGCGCAGCTGCGCAGGGTAAGGATCTGGGAAGGACAAGCGGCGCAGCTGCGCTGCTCCTGGCCTTGCTGCCGGCGCAGCTACGCAGCAACTCGGCCAGACGCAGACAGCCACGTTACTCTGCTTCACCGATTAACCCATACAAGCCAACAAATGGATATTTACAGTAACTTAAACATTGTAAATCATACCTATGCAATTATACATATATATAACATGCTTACACAACACAAAACCATTTAAACAATGATAATCACAAGTTTTAAAAATCCAATTTGGCCATTTTCATGAAAACTCATATATTTCTCAATGTAAAATCACCATAATACATATACCAATTTCTCAATGTAAAATCACCCATAATATATAAACTCATGAAATTCCATATGAACTCATATAAACATGAATTTTCTGTTAAAATATATTTCTACAGTAATTTGATTTCTGAAAATCATTGATAACCATATAATTCACCATGAACAACACCACCTATATATATATATATATATATATATATATATATCATCCATGTTTATGCTATTACATGAAAACTCAGTTTTCACAAAGAATAAAATATGAAACTTAAATCGAGTTTTGAAAATATGAAAGGAGAGATTATGGATTACCTTTCGGTGATAGGAGAAGAAAACAAAGACTCACTCTAGCCTTCACAAGCTTCTTCTTCATTCTCTTCTTCTCCAACTCTTCTTTGCTTTCTGTTTTTCCTCTGCTCTTTTCTTTCTTCTTTGCTCTTATTTTAGACTTAGGATTAATCTAACGTAGTATAGAACTAACGTAATATAATATAATACGCGTACTAACTAATACTAATTAGCCTACTTAATTTAGTAGTTACATAAGTTTCAAAATTCAAAAAGCCTTAAGGCTTTGTTTGGCCAAAACAACATTATTTTAAAAAAATAGGTTATTATTACTAAGGCCATGTTTGGTAGAATAGATTTAAAACAAATGCAAAGCCTTGTTTATTTAAAATCATTTAAAATCCTTTTTCTTTTATTTTAACAAATTATTTAATACATACTTTAATGTCACATTTTAATTAATTAAATATCAATCATCTAATTTAATCAATTAAAATCTAACATCAATTAATCACATAAAATTGTCACATAATTATAATTACTCGCTAATTATAATCTATGTAACACTTCATCACATAATTCATCTAATTCAATTATCTCAATTAAATTAGAACTATAACATAACATTAATATTAATTAAATAAATATTACGCATTCATTTAATTAGTATATAACACTTAATTAAATCACTCCATAAATCACATAATTTATTTATTTAACTCAATAAATAAATCACATCAAATATTTATTTATCTCAATAAATATTAAAATTAATTATAATATCTCAATCGTTACAATCTTCCCTCCTTAAAAGGATTCTGTCCCCAGAATCACAAAAAAAAAATCTCATCTATTACATTATTCCCTCCTTAAAAGGATTTTGTCCCCAGAATCAGTATATAAGGGATTACACATAACTAAGCAAATAAATACGGATAAGACTTCATCATAACATCTTCGAGTTCCCACGTAGCTTCTTCAGCATTGTGGTTCGTCAAGATTACCTTAACAGAAGATATCACTTTATTCCTAAGTACTTATTCCTTTCTAGCAATTATTTGAACATGCACTTCTTCATATGTTAATTCTTTATCAAATTGTAAAGGTTCATATTCTATTATATGTTTATAATCGTGCTTGTAAGGTCTTAACACAGAAATATGGAAGACATTATGTATATTCTCGAGCTTTGGAGGTAATGCAATCTCGTAAGCAACCTCGCCCACCTTTCGTAGTACCTCAAAAGGTCCAATGAATCGGGGACTCAGCTTCCCGTTCTTACCGAATCGAATTTTCCCCTTCCAGGGAGATACTTTCAGGAACACGAAACTTTCTGGTAAGAATTCTCGGTTCTGTCGATGTAAATCGGCATACTTCTTTTGTCTGTCTTGAGCAGCAACTAATCTCGTTCTGATCAGCTTCACAATTTCGGCTGTTTGTTGTACCAATTCTGGTCCCAACAATTGACGTTCACCGACTTCATCCCAGCACAAAGGAGTTCTGCATTTTCTACTGTATAACGCTTCGTAAGGCGGCATATCAATACTCGCATGATGACTATTGTTGTAGGCGAACTCCACCAATGGTAGATGATCCTCCCAGCTTCCTTTGAAGTCCATCACACAAGCTCTCAGCATATCCTCAAGCGTTTGAATCGTTCTTTCGCTCTGGCCATCGGTCTGAGGATGATACGCTGTACTCATTCGCAATTGCGTTCCCAGACATTCTTGCAATCGTTTCCAGAAATTAGACGTAAAACACGGATCTCTGTCGGACACAATCGACACTGGAACACCATGTCGAGAAATAATTTCCTTGACGTATAGCTTCGCTAGCTTATCCAGGTTGTACTTAACCCTGATCGGCAGAAAGTGGGCTGACTTTGTCAGTCGATCCACTATAACCCATATCGCATCGAATCCCTTCTGAGTCGTTGGAAGTCCTACCACAAAATCCATCGTGATGTGCTCCCACTTCCACTCTGGAATTTCTAACGGTTGCAGCAAACCACTTGGTCTCTGGTGTTCTGCTTTAATTTTCTGGCACGTTAAGCACTTCGCAACACATTCAGCAACGTCCCTCTTCATATTCGGCCACCAAAAATAATGCCTAAGATCCTGGTGCATCTTCGTACTCCCAGGGTGAATAGAATATCTAGAACTTTGAGCTTCGCTCAGAATCTTTTCTTTGACCTCTGGTACTAGCGGTACCCATATTCTACCTTCAAATCGTAACAGACCTTCATTATCGATCTTGAACTTGAACTCTTCGCCATCGGTTATCCTCTTCCGAACATTTTCACTTTCTTCATCGTGAAGTTGTGCTTCTTTCACCTTGTCTACTAGAGTAGAACCAGCGGTTACTTGAAACAACATCTCATCTGATTCCTTCGGAAACTTCACCTCCAACTCCAATCTAGCCATCTGTTCTATTAACTGATCCTGATCAGTTAACACGTTCAGCTTCTCCCGACCTTTTCTGCTCAAAGCGTCGGCAACAACGTTAGCTTTACCCGGATGGTAAAGTATCTCGCAATTGTAGTCTTTAATCAGTTCCAACCATCTTCTTTGGCGCATGTTCAAATCCTTCTAGGTAAATATATACTTCAGACTCTTGTGATCTGTGTATATTTCACACTTTTCTCCATATAAGTAGTGCCTCCAAATCTTTAGGGCAAACACTACTGCCGCCAATTATAGATCATGGGTCGGATACCCCTTCTCGTAATCCTTCAGCTGACGTGACGCATAGGCAATGACTTTGCCGCTCTGCATCAATACACAGCCTAATCCTTTATGTGAGGCATCGCTATATACTACGAAATTCCCCAAACTATCCGGTAAAGATAATACAGGCGCAGTACTCAACCTCTTCTTCAGCTCTTGAAAACTCTCCTCACACTTCTCCGTCCAAACAAACTTAACTATTTTACGAGTCAAATTCATCAACGGAGTTGCGATTCTAGAAAAGTCTTGAATAAATCTTCGGTAATAACCAGCCAATCCTAAGAAACTTCTCACTTCAGACGGCGTCTTCGGCTGTTCCCAACTAATTACGGCCTCAACTTTTGACGGATCTACCGAAATACCATCCTTGTCGATCACGTGGCCAAGGAATTGCACACGTTCCAACCAAAATTTGTATTTCGAGAATTTAGCGTAAAGCTTCTCTCATCTCAGTGCTTCTAAGGTTAGTCGTAAGTGTTCAGCATGCTCCTCCTCGGCCTTGGAGTAAACTAGGATGTCATCTATGAACACTACCACAAACTTGTCCAGAAATGGCTTGAACACCCTGTTCATTAGGTCCATAAATGCAGCTGGGGCATTCGTGAGACCAAATGACATCACCAAGAACTCGTAATGACCATACCGAGTTCTAAAAGCCATTTTTAGTATATCTTCCTTCCTCACCTTCAACTGATGATACCCGCTTCTCAAATCGATTTTCGAGAAGTATTTCGTACCCTTCAGTTGATCAAGCAAGTCATCGATCCTAGGTAAAGGGTACCTATTCTTGATCGTAACTTTTTTTAACTCTCTATAATCAATGCAAAGACTCATCGACCCATCCTTTTTCTTTACAAAAAAGACAGGCGCTCCCCACGGCGAAATGCTCTGTTGAATATACTTCTTGTCCAGTAATTCTTGTAGTTGAACCATCAGTTCCTTCATCTCGACTGGAGCCATTCGGTACGGAGCCTTCGAAATTGGAGCAGTTCTCGGCGCTAGATTGATCATGAACTCTGTCTCCCTATTACAAAAAAGGCAGGCGCTCCCCACGGCGAAATGCTCGGTTGAATATACTTCTTGTCCAGTAATTCTTGTAGTTGAACCATCAGTTCCTTCATCTCGACTGGAGCCATTCGGTACGGAGCCTTCGAAATTGGAGCAGTTCTCGGCGCTAGATTGATCATGAACTCTGTCTCCCTATCTGGCGGAAGTCTTGGCAAATTGCTCGAAAAAACGTCCATAAACTCCTTAACTACCGATATTTCCTCCACCTTCGGGCTTTCCTTACGCGAATCTACTATGTAGGCTAGATATCCTACACAGCCTTGCGTCAGAAGTTTCTTGGCTTGCATAACCGTCAGACAACTCGCTTGTCTAGGCGATTTGCTACCATAGAACACTAACTTCGACAGAGTCGTAAGGTTCACCGACTTCTTTTGACAGTCGATTACCGCCCCATGGTTGAACAACCAATCCATACCTAGTATGACGTCGAATTACCTAAGTTTTATCGGAATCAAATCTACTCTAAGCTCCTGACCCTTAATGTCCAATCTACAGTTCTTATAAACGCTCCTAATAGGAATAACCTCCCTATTCGCAATCTCTGTGTTCAAAGGGTAAATTAACTCCTCTACAGGTAAGTCTAGGGTTCTAGCAAAATCATCAGATATGAATGAGCAAGTAGCACCCGAATCCAATAATACATATACATTTATACTATTGACCGGAATAATACCTGACACCACATCTTTTGATTGTACAGCATCCTGCACCGTCATATTGAATGTCCGTGTAGTGGGTCGAACAGCTTACAATGGTGCAGCGATAGTAACGGTACTGCCACTTCCATTCCCTCCGCTCCCTGTTGACCCTGCCGTCAGCTTCTTCGGGCAGTTGCGAGCCATGTGATCTTTGGATCCACATGTAAAGCAAGCTCCCTTCTTCGGTTTTGGGCAATTAGGCGCGATGTGGCCTTCCTGACCACAGTTGAAGCACTCCCGCTTCCCCTTCATGCACACGCCAGTGTGATTCTTACCGCATGTAGCACATGCTTCGAACTTCCTCTTCTGCTGGCTTCCTTGCTGACTCCCAGCAGAGGTATTTTCAAACCACTTCCTCTTCTGGTTCACAGTACTGCTACCCCCAGACTTGGTTTCTACCTCATTCTTCTTCTTCTTATCTTGGTTGAACTTCGTCACCGCTTCGCTTCCTCCCTCAGCAAGTATGGCCTTCTCCAGCACCGCTGCAAAGGTATTCAGCTGGAACATGGAAACCTTGCTGTAGAGCCAGGGCTTTAGTCCCCGTTCAAACCTTCTCGCTTTCCTAGCGTCAGTGCTGACCTGGTATGTAGCGAACCTGGCCAACTCGTTAAACTTAGCGGCATACTCAGACACCGTCATCCCTCCTTGCTTAAGTTCTAGGAACTGGACCTCCATCTGGTCCTGCGAACTCACTGGAAAATACATCTCGTAGAACATTTCTTTGAAACGTTCCCACGTGATGACTCCCTCTCCCTCTCGAGTTTTGTTAGCCTGCCACCAAAAGCTAGCATCCGACTTCAACATGAAAGCCGCGAACGTTGTCTTTTGGTCTTCTCCTACCCTAGCCACGTCAAACACCTTCTCCATTTCCATAACCCACGTTTGAGCCTCGATAGGGTTAGTCGATCCTTTGAACTCAGGCTGTCCTACTGCCTTGAATTCCTTGAACGTTGTTCTTTGTACTTGCGGCTGATTCGCAAGAGCTCCTGTTAACTGGTTCACTAACTGCTGAACCGAATTGGGATTCGTTCCCTCGTTAATGTTGTTGTTCGTCGAACCCTCGGGGTTTTGACGTGCCACTCTTCTTCTAGGAGGCATTTTCTGTTAAGAAAATATTATTATTAGACCTTTTATCCAACTATTAAGTATCCAAGTTCATACTTAAACGTTCTAGATAATTCAGTTCACATAGAACACCAAGCACGTCAATAGACTTCTTTTATTCATTAGTCGTAGTTTAAAAACATCAAACTGATAGCAGTTCTGCTATTTTTATCATCCTTCCTGAACTGGAAAAGTTACAGGATTACATTATTAGCTTATCCCATTCTTTTCTCAAATTATGGGATTTACTTTACTTATTACAAAAAGTAATACATAAATAAAACTCTACTATTGTCACTACTGCTACTGCTACTGCCACTGCCTAGGCATATTAATACGTAGCATAGCCTCTCTGCGTTCCTCTTCCATTACCCGAAATGCCGTTCTTCGGTCCACCATATACCACGGTAAACCTTGGAACTGAGCTGGGTAGTAGAAAATACGGTCCTGAGCTCTCTCTATCGCTATATGAAAAGCATATTTTTTTCCCTTAGCTTGGCCCTCTTGGCTTCAGCTTCATCTTCAGCTCGATCAGCTCGTTGATTAGCCCTCAAGCTTGACTCCTCAGCTCTGGCACGCTTCCTTGACTCCTCCTGGATGTCTTGCTTCAGCTTTGCCAATTCAAAATGAGCAGCATCTCTTTCGACCTCCATATGTATCAGGTTCCACTGTGCATCTCCTAGTGCACTATCCATCTCTTTGATAGTCTCATCATGCTGCTGAATAGTCTCCTCGAGATCTCCTATTTGTCCATGAAGTTCCACATTGCTATCGTAGACTGCCTCGTACATCTCAGCACTAGTAGAGTGAGGTGGGAATTCCTCTTCGGGATCCTCTTCCTCCTCTCCCTCCTCTTCAGACTCGTCCTCGTCCTCATCCTCTGGAATAGGTGTCAGCTCACGCTCCCGACCAGCTACGGTGATCACTGAAGATGGCTCTCTCCTAACCAGCTGCTCCCAGACAACATGTATGTCATGGGGCTCTTCCTCTCTAGGCACCTGAGGTACATCCTCTCTAGCCTGACTAGGTTCTCCCACGTTCGACATCCTGACAAAAGAATTTTAAAGTTCATTATTACGTGATAACGAATCGTCACTCTTCGAATACTATAATGTAAACACATAGGCGCATAAGGTAGTTTATTATCTTTACCTATCACACCAATCTTCTCGATCTTACCATAAGACTACTACCTAAGGTTTTTCCCCACCTAAGGTTTCATAACCTACAGCTTTGATACCAACCTGTGACACCCCCAAATCCGGGTACTTCGTTTCCACATGATTTGGTGTTCACTTTCTAACTATAACAAACATCTACCCAATATATCTTAAAATAAATTACAACCTTTATTCAACTATTAATAAAATCTCCCTTAAAACAAGGGTTACAACCTTCTCAAAATCAATCCCAGGGTTACTCTAACCTTGATATGAATATAATAAAGTGCAGAAATAAAACATAACATTCAATTATTACAATCAATCTCAATTAAATAAAAATAAGTCTTCACTTGATTTGCTTTCACTTGCCCTTACTTGTAGACGGAGCATCAGCGTTATCAACCTTAACTGAAATTGTTATTTAATGCAAGAGTGAGCAAACCATAGCTCACTGGAGTTTAACAATAATATATACATGAAAGGAATTCTTTAAAAAGAATCTGAATAACTTAGCTTACTTCAACAATAAAGAATTGAATAATAATTCTCTGTCAACATTAAAATTCGAATATAGAATTTATCTGAGTGTCATAAGACCTTTGAACTCTTGTCCTAGGTTATAAATATTTTTTTTAAACCTTTAAAAGTCAATAAGACTATGGAACTTAACTCGTACTGAGGGGGATCAGCCCTTCGTACCATGTATTGTGCACAAACATCTTAACGCTATGCGTAGTAACCTCCCCTAGTAAATAGGGTTGTTCAACTCAGTAATTTGAATTCAAGTCCGCACCAAAGAAAGTTTGGTTTGGATAAGCTTACAAGGGTAATTTAGAATTCACGTTCATCAACTAAGGATTAGTTGAATCAACTTCCAATAATTCATAAATAAAAGAATTATGAATTACCATATGCTTTAGAATCAACTTAAAACATTTAAAATAATAACTGGATCTTACTTGAACAATAAGTTAAGATCATTTCAATTAAATAAACAATTGTCTAATACAGAAATAGAAAGGACATTCTCAACAATGAATATATGAATTCAAGAATTTGTATATAATCAACAAGTTTAGGGAACAGAAAACTTGCATAAAATTAACGAGTTTAGGGTTTAGAAGACTTGCCTCAAGCGCAAGCTACTTAACACAATTCACGTACTTTAATACTTCCTACACATATATATTTAATCACAATAACCTAAATTAGTTAACACGTAACTAATTCACATAAGTGGTTAACCCTCATGGTTAACTCACTCTAATAATAATAATCAACTATCACATAGTTAATTAAATCAATTATGTATTTAACTAAATTATAATTAAACAATTATAATTCAAACACTTAATCAAATTATAATTATTTAAATTATAATTATAAACAAATTATAATAATTATAATCAATTAAACCACACTATGCATTTAATTACACAAATTATAATTAATCATGAAATTATCAATTTATAATCCATAATTAAACATGCATTTATTAAATTATAATTACATAAATTATAATTTAAATTAACATCTAATTGATTAAAATAAATCAACTTCTATATTTTATAATTTCACAAAAATTATAATTTAAATTAAACATTTACTCTTAATTATAATTAATAAAATTATAATTAAGTAACTTATTGTACAATTAAACAATTATAGTTTATAATTTAAATACCATATTAGTTTTTTCAAAACTTTCTTTTTCTAGAATTATGAAATTATCAACTTCATGTTAACACATGTTATAGCAGCTAGATACATGCTCATTATCTTAGCAATAATGTAATGGAAACATAACAACACACTGCACACTTGACTAAAACTCACTGCCACTGCACTGTGCACGGCGCAACTGCGCAGCCACAGGCCTTGGCACCGGCGCAGCTGCGCAGGGTAAGGATCTGGGAAGGACAAGCGGCGTAGCTGCACTGCTCCTGGCCTTGCTGCCGGCGCAGCTGCGCAGCAACTCAGCCAGACGCAGACAGCCACGTTACTCTGCTTCACCGATTAACCCATACAAGCCAACAAATGGATATTTACAGTAACTTAAACATTGTAAATCATACCTATGCAATTATACATATATATAACATGCTTCCACAACACAAAACCATTTAAACAATGATAATCACAAGTTTTAAAAATCCAATTTGGCCATTTTCATGAAAACTCATATATTTTCCAAAATAAGTCACTATAATCAAATTCTTAAGCAATTCAACTTATAACACATGCTTTATTCTCATGATTCAAGGTAGTATTATAGAAAATTTCTAAACAACATACTAACATATACCAATTTCTCAATGTAAAATCACCTATAATATATAAACTCATGAAATTCCATATGAACTCATATAAACATGAATTTTCTGTTAAAATATATTTCTACAATAATTTGATTTCTGAAAATCATTGATAACCATATAATTCACCATGAACAACACCACCTGTATATATATATATATATATATATATATATATATATATATATATATATAGGGTCAGTCTCTCTAGCGAACCATAAAGAGCGAACTAAAGACGAACTGGCTATAACGACGGTTTTTTCCGTCGCTATAACATAGAAAGCCGGTTTTTTATGTTATAGCGACAAAAAAAACCGTCGCTATAGCCGGTTCGTCTTTAGTTCGCTCCCTATGGTTCGCTAGAGAGACGGACCCTATATATATATATCATCCATGTTTATGCTATTACATGAAAACTCAGTTTTCACAGAGAATAAAACATGAAACTTAAATCGAGTTTTGAAAATATGAAAGTAGAGATTATGGATTACCTTTCGGTGATAGGAAAAGAAAACAAAGATTCACTCTAGCCTTCACAAGCTTTTTCTTCCTTCTCTTCTTTTCCAACTCTTCTCTGCTTTCTCTTTTTCCTATGCTCTTTTCTTTCTTCTTTGCTTTTAGTATAGACTTAGGATTAATCTAACGTAGTATAGAACTAACGTAATATAATATAATATGCGTACTAACTAATACTAATTAGCCTAATTAATTTAGCAGTTACATAAGTTTCAAAATTCAAAAAGCCTTAAGGCTTTATTTGGCCAAAACAACATTATTTTAAAAAAACAGGTTATTATTACTAAGGCCATGTTTGGTAGAATAGATTTAAAACAAATGCAAAGCCTTGTTTATTTAAACTCATTTAAAATCCTTTTTCTTTTATTTTAACAAATTATTTAATACATACTTTAATGTCACATTTTAATTAATTAAATATCAATCATCTAATTTAATCAATTAAAATCTAACATCAATTAATCACATAAAATTGTCACATAATAATAATTACTCGCTAATTATAATCCATGTAACACTTCATCACATAATTCATCTAATTAAATTATCTCAATTAAATTAGAACTATAACATAACATTAATATTAATTAAATAAATATTACACATTCATTTAATTAGTATATAACACTTAATTAAATCACTCCATAAATCACATAATTTATTTATTTAACTCAATAAATAAATCACATAAAATATTTATTTATCTCAATAAATATTAAAATTAATTATAAAATCTCAATCGTTATAAGAACACTATTATGACTATTTTGTTAGTATTTTGGGCTACAAATTATTGTATTAATTGTAGTCATGGATTATTGTTATTAGTTTTTCGATTCATGGATTATTTATGAATGTTTATTGCTTATTTCTATCCATGTTACAACTTTATTAGTATGAATGGATGTTTATCTATTTTTTGTGCCATGATAGTATTAGACCCTATTTTGTGCTTATTCGTGCAAGGGTTTATATATTTAGTTAGATCTACCTAGTTGAGCCATGCTATGGCTTTTAACCCTATCTTTAACTGTTCATACGATTGGTGAGTTATATATAGTAATATTTTTGATTGTGACCAAAGATATGCGTGTTATGGCTTTGTCAAAATGGTCAAGCAAGTATGAATAAGATTCTTAGATTAATTTTTAGTTAATATTGTTGTTGATCCTGTCTACCCTATCGAGCACGTACCAACTGTTATAATTAGTTATGCTTCTAATAGACTTAATTGGTAATTTTTACGAAATTTTTTTGTGTTAGCTCTTGCAAACTTAAGTGAGTTGGTGTAGTAAGATTTAGATTCTTATGCAAGTTCGGATACATTCGTGGTCTAATAGCATATATAAAAAAATAAAAAATTGATAGCCATAGTTGACCAAGTTTGATTACGTGGATTTTGTTACTCGAGTTAATAGATCCTTTGGAGTGTTCTACACCTGGTGCCTTAAAAGCCATCTGACTTTGGAGTTATTGATCAAAAGCTCGTTACACGGGTAGCTCTGAATAGCCTAATGTGATTAGACATTGCATAGTCATGCTTGAGGTTGCATTACTAAAAAATATAGCGGATAAAAATTCTAGTTTGGCTTAAGTTTGGCTACATGACTAGTGTTACTTGAGTTATTAGATTCTTAGGGGTGTTCTACGCCTAGTGCCCTAAAGCCATCTGGCTTGGGAGTCACTGATTGAAAACTCGCTATATAGGTAACTCAGCCTAAGGTAGCCGAATTTTGCACAAGTCAAGTCTAGTAGTTCTCATGCTAATACCGGGTGGTCTGTTCTTGCATTTGTGTCTTGTTCCGAAGCCTTGATGTAGCTTGAGCGTATTAAGTTAGCATTTTCCTTTGTGCAGTTGTCTATGTTTATGAATTATAATTACTTAGAATAGTTAGTAGTCACACACACAAAGATTTGGATCAGTAGCAGTCTAAGCTAGAAGTTTGATCGAAGCCTTATTTATGATTTTGCTTCTACTTTGAAATTATTCTTATCCTTGATGCCGCAATGCATGTATATAGTAGTTAGCTGTGATTCGCAGTTATATTTACTTTTGATATTTTTGCTTGAGGACAAGCAAAGGCTTAAGTTTAGGGGTATTTGATGAGCAGGATTTATACTCGCGAATCGACTACTTTTATACTTAAAAGATGCATGTTCTTATTACTTTATATTGCTTTTATATTGTTTTGTAATTATTTTGCATAATATATGTTTTGCATGAGTTTTTCAGGTCATTTCCAGCTTTCATGGGCAAAAAGGGCATTTTTATAGCACTGGCGTTGCAGCGCCGCTTCCCAATATAAAACTGGCGCAGCAGCGCCCTTTTGATGCCAGCTTAGCCAACTGCAGCGCTGTAGCAACCCTTTCCTTCATATATCTGGCGCCGTAGCGCCAACTTATTGACCCGAGCCCTTAACCTTGCGCTGCAGCGCCGTTCCAAGGCTTAATCTTGGCGACGCAGCGCCAGTCCCTGTTTTCAGACAGCAACTAGTGGGAATGACCTAGAGGAAAGAGAAAAGACATATAATCTATCATCCTCTCTCTCATCGATAATCTAACATATTATGGAGCTTAACTCCCTTATTTTCTCTTCTCCTTCTTAGCTTAGCTTAGTTATTTCCTCCCTAGCTTGTATATAGCTTTTTTTTACACCATAGAGTAGGGAGAAGATTGGGATTCAAAGGAGCTCAAGAGAAATTATCAACATGGATTGGAAAACATGAATTGATAGAGTACTTGGAGATTGAAGAAGGCTTAACAGAGTTTATTCTTCTCTATTTACTTCCTTTGATTTTGTAGTCTATAAATGTTGTATATATTGCTAATTATGTTTAGTTTATTAGCTATAAACTAAATATTGGCTCTAAGATTATAATGGAACCCTTTGTCTATTTGAATTGATTATCTTATCTATTTGGTTAGCACCATATGGTTTGGTTCAACATATCTATGCTTAATGATTCTTGCTAAGGAATTAGTGATGATTGTGGTAATCTATAAGAAATTGGGAAATGGAATGTAGATGTATACCTTCATATGTTGGCATATGATTATGATTTATCTATACCAATGGATTGTATAATTTGTGTGTAAGATTGGAATATACTTATATGTCATGTGTGACCTAATTGAGAACCTATGCTTTAATTCCTTGTTATGGTTAATTTGAATAGGAATGTGTAGGATTATCACCTAGCTTGGATGCTCTTTTCTGTTCTATTCCTGTTCGGGTGGATCTAGAGAAGATATGTTTATACATACCTCCGAAAAGGCGTATGAGCACTTGTGAGTTCTCGATCGACAATCCTTCGTGACCACTAAGACTAGAGAGAGACAGTTAGGATATTTGATGAAACGTAGCACACAAGTGTTTGACAAAATGCTAGTGTTGGGTGAAGTTATGATCTTAGCTTGTAGCGCCTTAGATACCATTTGTTATCCATTTACTTACTTTGATAAATAGAGTTAACTAGATTAATTACACTTCTTTCATTTAATCTATTTGAACAAGAATTAAGCGATATAAAGTCGGTATTTGGTATATAATAGAAGTAGTTCCTCGTGGGTTCGACAACTCTTTTATCACTGTATTACTTGTTAGACCGCGTATACTTGCGCGTGTTTAGTGATCGATAATCCGACCAACAACAACTTTATACAATAAGTTGAGACTTACAAAAGCTATCTTGATATTCATACAAAAGCGAGGATTACATTCATATATATATATATATATATATATATATATATATATATATATATACCTACTCATCATCTACGATAATATATTCCTAACTTATTATCTTACTTCCAAAAGGTTCTACTCTCTGACTTAGTCTTTCCTATGTCCACTACCTCCACCGGTCTTCCTTAACTCCTCTTTTAGGGCCTCCATTTGATCTTCCATCCTTAATTGATTCCTAACTTCATCCTCCCAACATTCTTGTATCACTTCTTTACTAATTTGGATTCCGTCTCTGACTCCGTCTCCTCCTCAGCTAGTGCTACCACCGGAGTGGGCTCGACTATTCGGGGAGTTTCATACACCACATGTATGTCACGTGGTTCCTCTTCCATGGTATTACTATGTTCTCTTATTTCTTACATCCTACAACCATAACACAACAAACAAATTCCATTAATATCTCTCAATAAAACATAAATTCATTATATGAAATGAAAATATATTTCATAACAATACTAATTCTCCAAGAAAACTCTACATGAGTTTTATCTCCTTATATTCCCTCATCTCATCATCTACCGACATTCTTCAATCAGTTTTTAAATAACTTAATTAGTACATCACTAGTAACACAATCCATAACTACTAAATATCAACATCTTACTATTGATGAATTTCCTCAATCCATCACTTAGAACTCTAAATGAGTTTTCTATATATTTCTTATGGTTATATTCCTAAGGTTTTTCCCCACACCTAAGGTTTATAACCTATAGCTTTGATACCAACTTATGACGCCCCCAAATTCGGGTTCCCTAACCCCAGGTTTGGTGCTCACGATTCATCATACATATCACGTCTAACTACCAATTCATTTATGAAATACATCATTCATTGCATATCCTTAATAAAAACATACTTTAAAACATAATTATATCGTCATTCCTGGTTAACCAACCTTAATATTACATGCCTATCATACAAAAGGCTTAAACCAAAATATAACATAATATTTATCATTACATAACTACTACTACTCGGTCACCTTCACCTTGCCTTTATCTATGTTAGATCCTTCGGTTACCTCAACTTTAGCTGAAATATTTTATTAAAACAATGGTGAGCAACGAGTTTTCTCAGCAAGTTAAAGTATACAATAAAGGATATATATCATGAATAGAAGAGTATAGCTTCTATAGAACTTCAATAATAATCAAAGAATTTTGAAGTAGCTGAATAATAAATCATTTTCAATAACAAGATTTTCTTGAATTTCATGCTGAATAACATATCAAAGATGAAAGAGTAAAATTATTTCAAAGATTCAATAATATTCAATTGATTAAGAAGTTTAAGAATACTGCAACAATATTCAATAAAGTGGGATATTCCCAGATTTCATGTTGATTGATCACAAATGGATCAAGAACTAATAGAGGCATTACCAGTTCATTTTACTGATAGACTACCTCAAGAGTATAAGTTAACCGTAAAGATTAAATCATACTCCCCTGCAAGTACATAAAGTGATCAGCTCCATTGTACTCTATATTATGCATAATACTCAAAAATAGCGCATGGGTCGTTTTACGACAATAAAGTTTGTTCATCTCAGTCTTACATCATGAGTCCGTACCACAACAATATGGTTTGGATTGCTTTCAATGAAATACTATGATTTCAATATATAATATCTAAAAGAACCCGAATTTTCAAAAATTATTAAAATAAGAATTTAGTAAATAAAATTATTAAGGCATGTGTTGGGTTCAAATAAGAATATATGTTATATTCATTAAGTTATGATTAAAAGATATAAATAATTTGACGATAATAGTATCGTGGCACACTAGGTCCGAGATTCGAAGGGACACGAATTTGGGGGCGTTACAGGTTGGTATCAGAGCTGTAGGTTATACACCTTAGGTAAGAGTACCTTAGGTTATAACCTTAGAGAGGGAAAGTAAAGATTAAAACAAATATAAGCGAAGATCCAAAGAAGAATCTTGAAGTATTTAGAGAATGAGAATCAGGAGTTATCTGACTCCGGTAATAAAAATATTAAGACGATGTCTATAAGATGAAGATGACAAAGATAATAAGAATGAACTTAAATGGAGTTTAAGTTGATAATAGGAAAGAACCATAAGGTAAACCGATGATCACGACGTGATCAGATTGAGCTATGAAATAATATTTGGTCTGTAACGACTACGTAGTTATAGCTTGATGCTATAAGAGAAGGTACTATAAAATGGTACGAGATGAAATCATGAGGAGTTGTATATAATGAAATATATAAAATTCATAACGAGCAAAGAGCAAGTTAAGAGTAAGATAGTGTTAGGTGTTGGATTTCCATTGAGGACTCATGTGATGGCTTAATTGTACAAACCTATGTATGGGCAGAAGTTCGTGCTTGAACTGAGTGCATCACATTTATAATCGTTGGAATGTTGGTGTCGCGCTATCGATATACATATGGAAAAAATGTGATTCTTTTCTCATATTTATTTTGATAGATAGAGATCACTAAGATTAAATTAGAGAATATTAAGATTAGGTGCGAGTTCTTAAGACTCATGCATATGATAAGTTTGTGACTCATAATCATATATATTTTTGAGCTCCTAAGCGTATGAACAGTCCCTGATTTATTCTTGGACTGCGTATTGCTAGGACAAGTTCCTAAAATCTTATTATTGTGGTAAGTTCCTGAACTTCTAAGTTGTGGTAAGTTGATGAACTATACTGGAAATAGATATAATATATATCAAGAATTAAGAGTTTTGGTATAGTAAGCATTGATAGTATTGAAGATTGATAGAATGATGAAGTAATGAAGTAAAAGATTGAAATTGATGGAGAAATATGGATTTTTCTAAATCTTCTAGCTAGGCTAGATTTTCAAAATTTATTGACTTTGTGCTAATGTTTAAACTTCTGTTTTCTTGAGAAACATTGAATCAGATGACTGAATCAATGAGTTTTAAAAATAATATCATTATTCGTATGTCTATGCTATTTGTTTCGGCTAAGACAAAAATGATTTAAAAAATTTTCAAAATGTATTTTTGACCATATGCATCATTTAATATGGTGTAGAGAATGGTAAACAATGGAGTCTTCAATGCAATCAAACCTAGTGTCAGGAATGATCGTAAGATCTTCAGTCCATTATGGTATGATGTAGTATGGCAAAGTCATAAAATGACGAAATCTTCAACGTACTACTAAGTTGGTATGGTATCATGACGTCATAAAAGAACTTTAGGTTTTCATTTAAATTATGAAAAAATGTCAATTAAGTTAATTAATTTCGATTGATGTCCGAATTGTTGATAAAAGTCTAAGCTATTTGATTCAGCTAGACGACTGTTAGATAATATTTATGGAATTCGAGCTTTCTTGAGCATTTATGCCAAATCAGATTGCTTTGGTGCGGATTCAGATGTTGAAAGGCTGAGGTGAACAAACTTATAAAGGGGACATATTTTCGGAGACAATGGTTCCGAGCGTAACGCATATAGTTGTTACAAAATGCTACGTTTACAGCACGACGTAGTGGTATAATAGAACGATCACCTAGTGTACGCATGGAAGGAGTTTTCAGTCTTTGTGACTGATAGACACTCTGGTTTACAGTATGAAGGATTTTGTTGAAGCACTAGTAAACCTAGAGAAGAGTTCACGGTCTTGTGACCCCTCAGCATAATTTGGAATCTGAGTTATTCACACTATTTTCCAATTATTGAATAATAGTGGAATATTCTTATTCTTTCTGAAGAATGAATGTAGTAAGTAAATGTTCCTTAGAGAGAAGAAAGCGGTAGGATGCAATTGAACGAGTTATAATAATGAAACTCCCAAAAAGAGAAGGAATAAAGTTATCTAAAGAATATGTAATATTCAGAATAGTACTGAGTAGGGAAGGTTTCGGTGATTCCGAGGACAGAATCCTTATAAGGGAGAAAGGATGTAAGAACCAGAATTTTCAAAAATTATTAAAATAAGAATTTAGTAAATAAAATTATTAAGGCATGTGTTGGGTTCAAATAAGAATATATATGTGCGTTA
This sequence comes from Panax stipuleanatus, assembly GCA_020205555.1. Taxonomy (NCBI): domain Eukaryota; kingdom Viridiplantae; phylum Streptophyta; class Magnoliopsida; order Apiales; family Araliaceae; genus Panax; species Panax stipuleanatus. The sequence continues at coordinate 55,478,745 of CM035121.1, read as the reverse complement.
TGAGGTATGTGGTATTGTGTTGCATAAGGAAATATGAACTATGTAATATGTTATTTTTGTGTTTAATAGATATATTATTATTATATATTTGTTATTAATTGTAGAGACAATTTACTTGAAGTAAATGAGATGGATAAAATTTATCTATCGATATTAAATAATTTATAGAATTATTTTATCATAGTAAGTTGGTGACGTTAAATATCTTTAATGAATAATCACCATTTTCTTGGGTATGTATACTAGTGACTAATATGATGTAATATGGGTCATAATTGGTACTCAAACTGTCCATAGATGGATTGGGATAGTAAAGCATGAATTAATTAAAGGAATTAACTAATAAGAATAAATATTAGTTAATTTAAATTAAGTTGAAAGTTATATTATGGAATAATATAATTTGAACATTTAAAACATTAATTAACTATGGTGACATAGTAAATGGGTTAATTCACTTGAGTAAATGGTGAATTAATATATGTTGAGTATGTAATTATAGTTAGTACTTTTTATATATATTACTTAGTATGGTAATATGTGCGAAAGTCTAATGTGCGTATGATGTTAATAAAATATATATACATTGTTAAAGAGAGAAGAAAATCAATATACGTTTAGATAAATATTGATTAGAGATTTATAAATTAACACATGGCTAAGATGTGAAGATTGAAGAAGTTATTTTGGGACAATTTATAGAAAGAAAAAAGAAATAATTATGGTATATTTTAAATAAAGGATATTAAAATAAATTCTAGCATTTAATTATTTTAATAAAGGGAGAATATTATTTTATATAATGATGATATTACCTTATATGGCTTTGTATGAGGTAATATGTATGGTTAAGTAAGATGGTAAATATATTAAAATATATTTGGTATATGTAAATAAATTTATGGAAATAATTTATCATAATAGGAAGTAAACTTATTATCTATTTTCTACATATAATATGTGTACTTGTGCCGTACATGTAATTATTTTAATGAGACATAGATATTATATTAAAATAATATCTTGAGAAAATGAGTAAATCATTTTATTATAATTAATGCCTCTATTTGGAGGAAACGTAAAAAAAAATATGTATGTTTTCATGATGGAATACATAGTTTATATAATAGTAATTATATCTTATGTATTTCCAAGAAAGTTAAATTATTAAAGAAATCTAAGTTATTTTCATGTCACTAAAAAACTTAAGTTACTATATTACCGTAAATTTTATAAGTAAGTAATGTGGTGGAAATGAATAAGATTATGAGATGATTAAGTGATGTGAGTGATGATTAGCTTAATTTAAGCTTATGAGATATGCCTAGTATGGCAAAGTGGTGGAATAAGCAATTCATTAAATAAATTAATGAAGGAATGACTAAATGAATTAATTAATGTTAGTATATGAATTAATTGCTATATGCAAGTATATATGTTATGAGAACATGTAAATAAATAATGTAATGGTATTACATTATGAACATATTATAAGAGGTGATATTGAGAATAATATTATTTGGTGAGAGTATATTATTGTAAGCTTGAGGTCTATTAATTACTAAGCCTACATAATTATGCCTTGTGTGACATGGATAGTAAAGTTAAATCAACAAGAGATTTAACTGGAAGTATTAAAAGAAAATCAATGGTAAGTTAATAAATAATTGATATTAATTATCATTATAATATTTGAGATAATGAATTTTATAAAAAGTGATGGGTTGAAAATACCCAGCTAAATTATATTTTGCCCAATTAAAATTTCAATTGAACTAACCCAATGTACATGGATTATATGATTGGGTGTATGTGTGACCCTAACTTAGCATAAGGTAATAATAATAGCACATTATTTTGACCTTGTGAGTTCAATAAGGAAGTAACATTAGTATACTAGTAGTCATCTTTTGCTAATGCTGAGTTTATAAGAGCTTGTCCCAAAATCATAGTCAATTTTCTTCCTCACGTAATAGGCCATTGGCCTATGCTAAGAGTTGATAATGGCTATGCAATGATGATGATGATGAAGAGGGGGAGTGGTCTCAATAGTGTTCTACCAACTTCTTCTTGTCCGTCATCTTCTCCTTCCTTCCTTTGGTTTGAAATGTTGGGCAAAGCTTTGGTATGGGTAATGGTTTCTCTATATATAGAAGCTCTTTCTTCTCAAATTGAGTTGCTTGAATTCTTGAAAAGTTTCATATAGAGAGTGTGTTGATGAGAATTGAGTGAGCAATCTGTTTAGAAAAGAATTTAACAAATTCAAGTTTTGGAGAGGTAATGTCCTTATATATATATTCTTACTTTCAAGTATGTTAGCTTTCTAGAATTTTCATGAAATTGGTTATAAATTAATTTGTAAATTGATATCATGATATTATCTGAGTATATGGAATCATAATAGTTGTTCAGAGTATGCTAAATCAAATGGGTGTGTGATGGGTTTGAATTCTGCAGAGGCAGAAGCTGTCTGGGCTTGTACTGAAGTGGCGCGGCCGCGCCATTCCTTAGTACAAACCTAGCATGGCCGCGCCGTTATGCAGAAATGAAATCCCAATTTTACTGCTTCTGATTTTCTGAGCATGTTGGTTTGGATTGAAAATGCATATAAATAACCCTAACACATAGATTGAAGTTACCTTGGTTATAGTAAGCCACTATACCTTGTTTTAGTGGAGTTTTTAATGAAAACTTAAGGTTTTGAAAAATAAACTTTGATGCACCTAATGTTCTTTGAAATCTGACTTTTGGAGTATATGTACGTGACTTAATTATGTGTATCGATGAGTATGAAATATAGTTGTTTTTAGTTACCTTGCTTATACTAGATTGTTATAGCTTGGTTTAAAATGTTTTTAAGGAAAACTTGGAAGTTTTGAGAATTAATATTCTTGAACATTGTGTAATTTGTATTCTGACTTTTCAAGCATGTATACTAGGACATTTTATGCATCTAGGCATGACGGATGTGTTCGCCATCCAGCTAAGCATGAATTAGACCTTTCAAGCGTGGTTTAAAAAGATTTTAAGTGTTAGATTATACTAACCCAAGTGTAAAAAGAGTTGAATGATCTTGAGCATACGTATTGAAGGTTTATTTGTAGCAATATATGGTTTAAAGGCTTATATCATTGACCCTTGTTAAATGAAGTTGTTAAGCCTTGTTGATTGAAATAATTCAATATAGAGCTATGTGATTCAAAAGAAAACTACAAGTTTTAAAAATTAATCAAATGAGTATGGGAAGCCCAATCTGTTGTAAACACTGTCTTTAGGTGTTTACATTGTGTTCAAAGATATTACGGTACTAATAAGAGGAATGGACCTTTGGAAATTCTATCCTGGTTTTGGGAGGGGGTAGCGCGGCCGCGCCACTCCCACGCCTATATGTAGCGCGGCCGCACCGTTCTACAGAGTGGCCAAGAGCAGTTTCTTAACTGTTTGGACTTAAGTCATGCTTATATATTTTCCTTAAAGACCACATGGAATGAAACAAGACGGTTTCAATAGAATAAGTATGAGGGTATAATGTGGTAACGACATAATTTTCCTAAGATGAAATAAAAAGAAGGATTTAAAAACCACATTAGGAGACAATGTAATATCTATTATTATATTGAGAATGCATGGATGTGTGTGACTGATGGGTATGAATCCATGATTATACAATTGTGTAGGAATACACGAAGTGCAAATAGCTATAAGCAGTTAAGTTGTAGTTGATAAACTACGAGCCAGGCAAGTCTTTCAGTTCCTATTTGATATATGAATTCGATAACTGTTGGTTGAATTATATTATGCTATGAGGATGTTGATTTATATATGAAATGCATATGAGATATATATGAAATTTGAAAGTTGATCTTGGATTATATGTGTAAGAAGTTTATCTCTATACTTGTTATGTGAAAACCAGCATGCATAGTAAATTTAAATAATTATGATCGCATGAACTGAGCATGATATTATATGCTATGTGATGTATGAAAACTGTTAGAATTGCTGAGCTGTCGAGCTCACTCTTGTAAATAAATATTTTTGCAGGTTAAGGACTCACGGTAAAGTTACGTGCTACTTGATTGATAAAGTTTAATAGTATCGCAAGAAGATTATTATTTAGTTGAAGTTATTGCTTTGAACTATGTTTAAGGTTCTAGGGGATGTACATGATAGTAGTTACGATGTTTAATACATTTTGAGTTGTAAAGTCGTACTATTAATATATAGAGGATATCGAATCGAGATGTAAAATCTTATACGGTAATTCGAATAAAGTGAATCATAACATAATTTGATTCAAGGATATGTAATTGATAAAGATTGTGATTTATAAATAATAAAGAAAGAAGATTGAAAAAGTTTAAATTATTCCGCATTCTTATAACATCGAATATGATGTGAAGACAGGAATGGTAAATGACCAAGATTGGAACTTATTAAAGTTTGGGGTCATTATACAGATCCTGAAAATGGAAGGAATTTATATTCTAATTTGTAATAAAGAAAAGTTATATTCATTAAGTTATGAATAAAAGATATAAATAATTTGACGATATTAGTATCGTGACACACTAGGTCCGAGATTCGAAGGGACCCGAATTTGGGGGCGTTACAACATCAACATTTATCTAGCCGAAATCATTGACATAGATCTTCCAATAATAAATCAGTTCATAATAAATAGAACGTTTCATGCTTTAACAAATATTAGTCTCGCCAAAACAACTAGTTGAGACATGGCTCATAAACAGTTCAAATAATAGAACAAGAATCAATTATACTATGTGTGAATAACAATAATCATTACAGATGTGAATAACTAACAATAATTATTCACTAATCACGCTTGGAAATTAATACCTCAAGTTGAGTTAGGAAACTTGCAATAAATGCGAATATTTAATAAAAATATTAGATGTGGAATAATCAACAATAATTTTCCACTAACATGCTCGAAAAATAATAACTCGAGTTTGAGTTAAGGAACTTGCATGTACCGTTGATTACTGCTACGCAATCTAATTTAATCTATTTATTGTAAAGACCTATCATTCATAAGATTGATCTCTCAATTAGCATCACATATCTCACTTCTCATATCATTATTCCATAATAATTTATCTAACAGTTAACCACATAATCATATATTAGATAACACTGTAACACCATACGTATTCACAATTCTAAACCTAACACACATTGAGGCTTTAACAGTGTTCAATACAACATGCTGAGTGGTTTCCCACAAACAATCAACAAACTAGTTTCTCGTCTTGTCTACACTATTTTTCACAGCAAGTTAGATCGGTAGTTAGTTCGTATATACCTCCGCTACCTGAAGGAATCATTTAGCCTAGATACTATACATCAACCATTAAAAAGTACGACTGTACCACTACTTTATCATATAACTTGTGGTTTAACACTAAGTCTTTCATTTTATAAGTTCTTCTTTATAATCCGGTAAGTCGAATACCTAATCCAACAACCTAGATTCAAACTGAACTCCAATCCAGCAACCTAGATTTTACAATCCAGCAACCTGGATTATCCTTTTTAGCATACTATATACCTAATTTAACATATTGAATGGTTAATCATACTATATTCTTAAAATATTTATTATTTATTTTAAACTCCCATTTAATATTATTAATTATTTAATAATATTTTATTCATTCCCAAGTATTATTAATCATTTAATAATGTCTTACTCACCACATAATATTATTAGCCATTTAATAATATCTTACTCATCTTATAATATTATTAATTATTTAATAATATTTTAATCATTAACTAATATTATTTATCATTTAATAATATTTTAATCACCTAAATAATATTATAAATTATTTAATAATATTTTAATTTAATTTTAATCTAAATATTATTAATTACTTAATAATATCTTAGTCTAATATTATTAATCATTTAATGATATTTTAATCATTTATTAAACTTATAAACAATTTATTTTAATTGTTACACTTTACTAATTAATTCATTTGATAACCATACATAGCCATAAACATAATATCTCATCAACAATGACCAAAACATCCCTCAAAAATCTGTATATAGCATATCTAGGGTTATTAAGCCATAAAATTCTATTTTCCTAATTTTCAATATCACATAATCAATTTAATTCATTTATCCATAATATCATCATTTGTATGAAAAATAGTAAAACATCTCCAAAATTATTTCTTTTCTGGAAATAAACTGAATATAGTCCCCTTATAAAAATATATTTTACTTGGAATTTTTCAAATCCATTTACTATATTTAAATAGTCCAAAACAGCCAAATCTTGCTAAATTTATCATACATCAAATATTTGTCAAAAACTTCTGAAATTTACAGGGTATGTTTCTGATATATATATATATATATATATGTACTTCCAGTAAACCTTTCATAATTTTAGGAGTTAATCACAAAGAGTTATTTGGGTATACATTTGAAAGTAGTCATTCACCGTATCAGCTATAACTCTCATTCTACATGGCCAAAACTTCTCAAATTTTTTTGGGACTCACATAACCTTTTATATTATCTCTCCCAGTTTTTCCAGAATTTTTAAAGTGCAAAACATTGACGAAAAAGCCATTGTAATCAACTGGTCAGCAAGATTTATTCACTTTCCGTTCACTACCTGGACTGTTTCCACTAAAACTGACACCATGACTCGTAAGCACATTGTTTTTAAGTGATACCACTTGGGTTTAGTAGTTAATTTATATATCTATTACCCATTTTTGATGGATATCAAAACAAAGTTATAGATCTCAAGTTATAAGTTTACAAAGTAGAAAAAATTAGGGTTTTCTAACTTTTGAAAAACTAGTTTTCATTTCCTGCTTTAGATCCAACTTTTGACACTCAAAAATGTATGATCCATATATGAAACACTCATAAACATGACAATCAAAGGTTATTGAGTTCAAGAATATAAACTCATGATTTTGCTTTAAAACAACTCAAATAAACTACATAAAATTAATTTAGAGTTAAGGTTTTTATACCTTTGCTTGATTCTCTTCTCTTTTTCTTCCTAAGTTTGGTTATGGGACTTGAAAACTTTGCAAAAACTCTCCCTTCTCTCCCTCTAGATCTGGCCGAAATTCTTCTCTCTCTCTTTCTTGGTTTTATTTTGCTAGCTAACTTGGATAATGAAATGAAAAGTTTTACTTGCAAAATAGATAACGAGTATTTATAAACAAAATTAATGTATAGATATAATATGTATATGTATGTATAATCTCCCAACTTCTCTCTTGTTTTTCTTATGTTGCTTGCATGCTGTTACTTGCCATTTTGGTTAAAGTTGTTGGCAAAATGACAAGGTGACACACAAGTGTGGTTGGTCACCAAATAATGTGAAGTAATTATTACATTCACTCCCCGTTTCTCCTCCTCACTTGGCCGAAAATTATGGCCCTCTTTTGCCCCATTTGTAGTTTTATTTTAATGTTATATACTGCTTTATTAAATGTCCAAAATGACCTTCTCTTGTTTGACTAAGTTTGGGCCATCCTTTTTTAATATTTTGGGCTTTAAAATTAATTTCTTGGGCCATGAAATTAACATAGTTCCATACTATTTAATTTTTATCTTACTCTAATCATCTAATTAGGGTTTTCATTCCCCTCCTTTGTAATTTAAATCCTTACTCATGTATCTTTAATTTTATAACCCAATTTGACTTGATTTACTTAGATTGTAAAATTAATTAATTGAGATATATAAAATAAATCTTTTAGGGTTAGTATATATTTTAAATACTAAGATTCTTCTATATTATAACTTTTAGGTTATTTAATTACCATACCTAATATATATATTAGGTTACAAAACTTTATTCTTAACTCTTTTTATATGCTAAATAAATATATACACATTATATAATGTATATTTATTTAAAAATGTTCATAATCCACATAAGTCATAACATATTTCGTTAGTTTATTAACTTAATTAGCCCTAATTGGCTTGATAAGTTATTACCACTCATATAATCACTTTATATAATTTCTATCAATAATTAATTACTTAAAGATTATAAATCTTTTTAATTTAATAATCAAGGTTAACATTCAAGCTATGTTAATTTGTAACATAACTTATCTTACTCTTTCTTAATCAAATTGATTAAATATTCATCTTAGTTAAGAAATAAAATAACTATCTAACTTAATTCACATATTCACTTATATAGTTCAAATACGTTTAAAAAAAATTATTAGTAAAATTTACATATATAATCATGTAAAATTCTCCGTCCTTACATTCTCCCCTCTTTATAAGGTTTCCGTCCCCGAAATCACTATTACCTTATACTTAAATTATGTCTATCCTTAAACACTCATTTATTAACCAATCAATTATTATTGAATTACTCTAATCGTATTTATTACTTCATTTATTCTTTCTTATCCCAATTCAGGGCGAAAAAATATGAGCTTAACTCAAGTCTCATTTGACTTGGCATAGCTCATCTTTACCTATTGTATTTAGGTATCAACATCTTATTCACAATGGTATTCCTTTAATACATTAAGCAACTAGTGTTTTCTCTCATTCTACTTTGGAACCTCTAAGGGTTACCATAGACCACACGGATATACTCGTGTTCTAATAACTTTTTAAAGTTGTATCATCAATTCCTTCATTTCTATATACGCAATACCAACCTATGACTCAGATACCAACCTGTAACTCAGATCCGTAAAGAAATAGTACCTCGTAATGATATTTATCAAATAAATCGTACACAATTATATTACTAAGTAAAATCTTTACCTGTCACCACTTCCTTTGCAACCACTACATCTTGAACCGTCATGTTAAACGTGTGTACCGTTAGACTTTCTGGAAGAGCTGGTTCTTTAATCATCAGTGTTTCTTTGTTGTTTCCTTTGTTATTGCTTCATTTCTTTGCATTCTTCTTTGGACAGTTACGGGCATGGTGGTCTAACGATTTACACGAAAAACATCCTTGCAATTTCTTCAGACTTGGACAATTGGGAGAGATATGTCTCTCTTTACCACAGTTAAAGTACACGCTCTTTCCCTTCAAACATATTCCTTAATGATTATTACCTCAAACTGCACACGGCTCACCTCTTTTCCTACTTTCTCCTGACTTGTTTCCCGATTGGGTATTGTCATTCCACTTACGATTGTTAGAGTTTCTGCCTCCACTACTATTTACCTTATTACCTCCTTCAGCCTCCTTTTTCTTTTGTTCTTGATTGTAATTTGATACGACTTCACTCCCTTCCTCGGCGATGATCGCCTTTTCCAATAGAGTCAAAAATGAATCAATTCACAATACATCTATCTTGTTGAATATTAATGGTTTCAGTCCGTTCTTAAAACGTCATGCCTTGAGTTCCTCGGTGTCCACTTGATGTGGAGCGAACCTAGCTAGCTCGTTGAACTTGACGAAGTACTCCAACACTGACATATTCTCCTGCTTCAGATTTAAAAATTGTACTTCCATATTTTTCTTCATACTTCCCTTCCTAGGCGGCATTATCTAGTTAAACCAAATCTATTATGACTTCAAGTTTCATTATATGTTATATCTTCTAAGTATTTTTAAAATATAACATGTAATTTAAACTCTGACAATCATAACATTGGATTAACTAATTCCACTTGCTGAATTATTCAAATTCATCTTGCTGAGTTAACACATTCAGCTTGCTGAATTAACCAATTTAGCTTGCTGAATTAACAATTTTTGTTTAATGAATTTCCAAATTATCAAACAGAAAACTTACTATTTTAATTGTCAAAAATTATCTACTTAATCAAATATATAATCATATCATTACATTTATATTCATATTCATTCAAATAGTACATAGTACTTTTCATCATACAGTGCATATTGCTACAAATATTTACTATTCCTTTGCGACAAAAGTCAGGATTCATTACTATAACTTTATATAATAAGTTGAGACTTACAAAAGTTATCTTGATATTCACACAAAAGCGAGGATTACATTCATATATATATATATATATATATATACCTACTCATCGTCTATGATACTACAACCATAACTTATTATCTTACTTCCAAAATGTTCTACTCTGACTTAGTCTTTCTTATGTCAACTACCTCCACCGGTCTTCCTAAACTCCTCTTTTAGGGCCTCCATTTGATCTTTCATCCTTAACTAATTCCTAACTTCATCCTCCCAACATTCGTGTATCACTTCTTCACTAATTTGAAGGTCTCGAACTTTCACCTCCAACTCCTTGATTTTACTTTCCTTCTGAGAATTCTGAATTACTAAGTTACTCATACGCGCACATATCTGAAAGAAACCTCTCGCCGCGGATTCCCGTTTCAGATTTTTTCTTTGACTCCGTCTCCTCCTCAGCTAGTGCTACCACCGGAGTGGGCTCGACTATTCTAGGAGTTTCATACACCAAATGTATGTCACATGGTTCCTCTTCCATAGTATTACTATGTTCTCTTATTTCTTACATCCTACAACCATAACACAAAAAATAAATTTCATTAATATCTCTCAATAAAACATAAATTCATTATATGAAATGAAAATATATTTCATAACACTACTAATTCTCCAAGAAAACTCTACATGAGTTTTATCTCCTTCTATTCCCTCATCTCATCATCTACCGACATTCTTCAATCAGTTTTTAAATACCTTAATTAGTACATCACCAGTAACACAATCCATAACTACCAAATATCAACATCTTACTATTGATGAAATTCCTTAATCCATCACTTAGAACTCTAAATGAGTTTTCTATATCTTTCTTATGGTTATATTCCTAAGGCTTTTTTCCCCATCTAAGGTTTATAACCTACAACTTTGATACCAACTTATGACCCCCCCAAATTCGGGTTCCTTAATCTCAGGTTTAGTGCTCACGATCCATCATACATATCACATCTAACTACCCGTTCATTAATGAAATACATCATTCATTACATGTCCTTAATAAAAACATACTTTAAAACATAATTATATCGTCATCCCAGGTTAACTAACCTTAATATTACGCGCCTATCATACAAAAGGCTTAAACCAAAATATAACATGATATTCATCATTATACAACTGCTACCACTCGGTCACCTTTGCCTTGCCTTTATCCCTGTTAGATCCTTCGGTTACCTCAGCTTTAGCTAAAATGTTTTATTTAAGCAAGGGTGAGCAACGAGTTTGCTGAACAAGTTAAACTATACAATAAAGGATATATATCACGAATAGAAGAGTCTAGCTTCTATAGAATTCAAAAATAATCAAAAAAATTAAAGTAGCTGAATAATAAATTATTTTCAATAATAACACTTTCTTGAATTTCATGTTGAATAGCATATCAAGGATGTAAAATTCTTTCAAAGATTCAGGAATATTCAATTGATTAAGAAGTTTAACAATACTGCAATAATATTCAATAAAGTGGGATATTCCTATATTTCATGCTGAGTGATCACAAATGGATCAAGAATTAATAGAGGCATTACTAGTTCATTTACTAATAGACTACCTCAAGAGTATAAGTTAACCGTAATGATTAAATCATACTCCCCTACAAGTACATAAAGTGATCAGCTCCATTGTACTCTATATTATGCATAATACTCAAAAATAGTGCATGAGCCGTTTTACGATAATAAAGTTTGTTCATCTCAGTCTTACATCATGAGTCTGTACCACAACAATATGGTTTGGATTGCTTTCAAAGAAATACTATGATTTCAACATATAACATCAATATTGATCTAGTAGAAATCAATGGCATAAATCTTTCAATAATAAATCAGTTCATAATAAATAGAACGTTTCATGCTTTAACAAATATTAGTCTCGCCAAAAAAACTAGCTGAGACATGGCTCATAAACAGTTCAAATAATAGAACAAGAATCAATTGCACTATGTGCGAACAACAATAATCATTATGGATGTGAGTAACTAACAATAATTATTCACTAATCATGCTTTAAAAGTAATAACTCAAGTTGAGTTATGAAACTTGCAATAAATGCGAATATTCAATAACAATCTTAGATGTGAAATAATCAACAATAATTATCCACTAACATGCTTTAAAAATAATAACTCGAGTTTGAGTTAGGGAACTTGCCTGTACCGTTGATTACTTCTACGCAATCTAATTTAATCTCTTTATTGTAAAGACCTATCATTCATAAGATTGATCTCTCAATTAGCATCACATATCTCACTTATCATACCATTATTCCATAATAATTTATCTAACAGTTAACCACATAATAATATATTAGATAACACAGTAACGCCATATGTATTCACAATTCTAAACATAGCACACATCGAGTCTTTAATAGTGTTCAATACAGTATGTTGAGTGGTTTCCCACAAACAACGAACAAACTAGTTTCTCATCTCGTCTACACTATTTTTCACAGCGAGTTAGATCGGTAGCTAGTTCGTATATACCTCCGCTCTCTGAAGGAATTGTTTAACTCATATACTATACATCAACCATTAAAGAGTACGACTGTACCACTACTTTATCATATAACTTGTGGTTTAACACTAAGTCTTTCATTTTATAAGTTCTTCTTTATAATCTGGTAAGTCGAATACCTAATCCAACAACCTAAATTCAAACTTACCTCCAATCCAGCAACCTGGATTATACAATCCAGCAACCTGGATTATCCTTTTTAGCATATTGAATGCTTAATCATATTATATTCTTAAAATATTTATTATTTATTTTAAACTCCTATTTAATATTATTAATTATTTAATAATATTTTATTCATTACCAAGTATTATTAATCATTTAATAATGTCTTACTCGCCATATAATATTATTAGTCATTTAATAATATCTTACTCATCTCATTATATTATTAATTATTTAATAATATTTTAATCTTTAACTAATATTATTAATCTTTTAATAATATTTTAATCATCTAAATAACATTATTAATCATTTAATAATATTTTAATTTAACTTTATTCTAAAAATTATTAATTACTTAATAATATCCATATAAGGCCATAAACATAATATCTCATCAACAATGACCAAAACACCCCTTAAAAATCTGTATATAGCATATCTAGGGTTATCAAGCCATAAAATCCTATTTTCCTAATTTTTAATATCATATAATCAATTTAATTCATTTATCCATAATATCATCATTTATATGAAAAATAGCAAAACATATCTAAAATTATTTCTTTTCTGGAAATCAATTGAATATAGTCCCCTTATAAAAATATATTTTACCTGGAAGTTTTAAAATCCAGTTACTATATTTAAATAGTCCAAAACAGCCAAATCTTGCTAAATTTATTATAAATCGAATATTTGTCCAAATATTATGAAATTTATAGGGTATATTCCTGATATATATATATATATATGAACTTCCAGTAAAATGTTCATAATTTTTGGAGTTAACCCCAAAGAGTTATTTGGGTATACATTTAAAAGTAGTCATTCACCGTATCAGCCATAACTCTCATTCTACATGGCCAAAACTTCTCAAATTTTTTTGGGACTCACATAACCTCTTATATTATCTCTCCAAGTTTTTCCATAATTTTTAGAGTGCAAAACATTGATGAAAAAGCTATTGTAATCAACTGGTCAACAAATTTAATCACTTTTCGTTCACTACCCGGGCTGTTTCGACTAAACCTGACACCACGACTCGTAAACACATTGTTTTTGAGTGATACGACTTGGGTTTAGTTTTAACTTATATATCTAGTACCCATTTTTGACGGATCGCAAAACAAAGCTATAGATCTCAAGTTATAAGCTTACAAAGTAGAAAAAAATTAGGGTTTTCTAACTTTTGAAAAACTAGTTTTCATTTCTTGTTTTAGATCCAACTTTTGACACTCAAACATATAAGATCCATATATGAAACACTCATAAACATGAAGATCTAAGATGTTTGAGTTCAAGAATATAAACTAATGATTTTCTTTAAAACAACTTAATTAAACTACATAAAATTAATTTAGAGTTAAGGTTTTTATACCTTTGCTTGATTCTCTTCTCTTCTTCTTCCTAAGTTTGGTTATGGGACTTGGAAACTTTGCAAAAACTCTCCCTTTTCTCCCTCTAGATCTGGCCAAAATTCTTCTCTCTCTCTCTTTCTCTTTCTTGGTTTTGTTTTGCTAGCTCACTTGGAGAATGAAATGAAAAGTTTTACTTGCAAAATAGATAAGGAGTATTTATAAACAAAATTAATGTATAGATATAATATGTATATATATGTATAATCTCCCAACTTCTCTCTTTTTTTCTTATGTTGCTTGCAAGCTAGATGTTACTTGCCATTTTGGTTAAAGTTGTTGGCAAAATGACAAGGTGACACACAAGTGTGGTTGGTCACCAAATAAAGTGAAGTAATTATTACATTCACTCCCCCTTTCTCCTCCTCACTTGGCTCATCTAATTAGGGTTTTCATTCTCCTCCTTTGTAATTTAAATCCTTACTCATGTATCTTTAATTTCATAACCAAATTTACCTTGCTTTACTTAGATTGTAAAATTAATTAATTGAGATATATAAAATAAATCTTTTAGGGTTAATATATATTTTAAATACTAAGATTCTACTATATTATAACCCTTAGGTTATTTAATTACCATACCTAATATATATTTTAGGTTACAAAACTTTATTCTTAACTCTCTTTATATGCTAAATAAATATATACACATTATATAATGTATATTTATTTAATCGCGTACATAATCCACATAAGTCATAACATATTTCATTAGTTTATTAACTTAATTAGCCCTAATTGGCTTGATAAGTTATTACCACTCATATAATCACTTTATATAATTCATATCAATAAATAATTACGTAAAGATTATAAATCTTTTTAATTTAATAATCAAGGCTAACATTCAAGCTATGTTAATTTTTAACTTAACTTATCTTACTCTTCATTAATCAAATTGATTAATTATTCATCTTAGTTAATAAATAAATTAACTATCTAACTTAATTCACATATTCACTTATATAGTTCAAATACTTTCAACAAAAAAAAATTATTCATAAAATTTACATATATAATCATGTAAAGTTCTCGGTCCTTACATATATATTAGCTAAAAATGCTAAATGAAAGAAAAATAGTTAAGTAACAAGTAATATAGCCAATTAAGAGAGATATTGGGCAATCTCTCGATGTACCAAACCCATATTACATTCAATCCACAAAAGATAGAACAAATACAAACACCCAAATTGAATAATACACTATATGTCTATGTGAATTACAATCAAAGCGGGTTGAAGCTCAAGTACTCATTAGACTACAAATGGTGCTTCAGTATATTTCTATCCTAGGCACGAAACGTAAATTTCATCTATATGCAAAACTTATGAACATATGCTAACATGATTAGTTCTAAGCTTATAATCCGTCTTTCAAGTTCATATAGACTAACATGGTAATTGGTGATCAAGCAATAAAACATTTAAAGATAATCAACCAAATCTCATAAGGAAATATAGAAATCTGAACTACACATTAAGATTCATCATAACCCCATAATGGAAATTAGTTCATATATAAATCAAAATCCATCACTATAGATTGTTTATACATTGGAAGCCAAAGTGAAAAGAAATAGATACTAAAGAGTGAGAGATGCAAATCTGGTCTCCTTCTCCAATCTGAGCATTCAATGTTGGATCCAAGCTCCAATGTTCCCAAATTTAGCCCAAATTTAAGCTAAACTATCAAAATCTAATAGAAACCAAGAGAGAATCAAGTATATGGAATGATAGGCTAAAGCTATCTCTCTGTGTTTCTATCTCTCCAAAAGAGGCAATAAAGACGATCTATATATATGCCCTAACTTGAAATGACCCCCTCTTCAAGAAAGGGGTCGATTCGTGCAATAAGTGAAAAGTTAGCATTTCAGTCTTCAGTGACTAGCGCAGCAGCGCCGGCTTTGTGCTTGGCCTTGGCACAGCTACGCGCCAGGGCAATCCGGAATGGGGTTGGGTGCAGCTGCGCTGGGTTCCTTTGTTATCCAGGCGCAGCTGCGCTTTGCTACAGTTTGATGTTCTGCTATAGTTTCTGATGCAGTTCATGTGACGCCCCCAAATTCAGACCGTCACTGATCTCGAATTCGGTTCATCAGCGTACTAATTCTAATAACAACTAAAATCTCAAACAATGGAATAACATAATAATTTACATTGATATAACATAAATATTCTCGTCCCAAGTCTCGAAACTAGTACTAATACACTTCATAACTTAAACCGAGCATATCTTAATACATAACATTTAAATAAGTCTTAATACAACATAACGAAAATATCCTAATATAGAAAAGCACAACTACTCCATAGCCTTGCCTTCGCACTTGTCCTGATCTGGGGTTCCACCTTGCCCTGCCCTAACTGAAATGTTTATGGGAAGCAAGAGTGAGCAACAAATTTGCTCAGCAAGTAATATGCCAATAAATGTGAACAGGAATATATACAGTTCTAAATCTCAAGGGTAAAACAGTAATTAATCGCTCAGAATTTCAAATAAGAATGTTGTGAATAAAATAAATAGCAATGACTTCCAAATCTATTCTGTGAAGTTGAATAAGGACTACTATAGGTCGAGAAGTTATTAAAGGATTCAAAAGTTTCAACAATTTCAAGTGAATGAATAGATATCACTAAGTGTCGCTGTGGACCAAGGATTTATAAAAGAATCCAAAGAATTCAAAGTTTTAAGTAAATAAATACTAGATACTGAGTGGTCGCTAAGAACCACGAACTTCTACTAGAATCACCAAAAATATTTCTGGCAACCCAACCAAGTACAATTAGGGGATCAACCTATCGTACTTGGAGTTATGCATAACCTGTCACACCACTGTCGGCACCCCGACTATATAGTTCCCCTTTTTACAAGGGTTGTTCAACTCAGTCAATTTATAAGAGTCCGCACCAAGGCAATTGGTGTGGATTGCTTTCTAATTCATAATATTGGTCTAGCCGAATTAAATGACGTAGACAATTTTAACAATGTATATAAGAACAATTTATGAGTTCAATACTCGCAACAATAATTCGAAGAATATAATCATGATTTAAATCAAACTATGAAACATAAGTTTGTAAGGCAAGCATTATTCTAGCACCTATTTACTCGTACGACCAAAGTCAGTACAAGCTCGAATATGTGTTCAATAAAGAGTATGAATCAAATACTTGCTCAATAAAAAAATAGTCAAATACTTGCAATTAATATACAAGAACGGTTTCAAGGAAACTTGCACAATGAAAGAGTATAAGTTAGGGAACTTGCTTACGACGTTCCTCGAAAAAGTAACCACAAGGATAGGATACTTGCAACTCAATAAAAGTAGGGTTCAGATACTTGCACTATAAATGAGTGTAAGTCAGGAAACTTGCCTTATGCGTAGTTTATCCTCGTTTAAATAAATCAACACTTTCGAATCCCTATCGTAATATATATATATATATTTATATGTATAGATATTCATTAGTCATATAGTATAACATCATATCTTATCTTGGATATACAATCAACACACAAGCTAAGTCTTAGCCTAGCTACACAGTTATATCATATATAGTATCATATTTAATTCACAAGTCTCAACTAATATACTTTTATCCTTAACGTTCTTCGTTTTGAGTTTAAACGTATTCTCACATTTATTAATATCACATAAGACCACAATAAATACATTTTATTTTAGTAAGTTATGGCATTTCTATAAGTTAACCGTTAAAAATCGGATTCAAGTGTCAACATATGATATCACATAGCATGTATTCAATTTAAAGGATACTTTCATGCTCGTTCAACCCTTTCACGTTCACTTTACATGATATAGGTTCTAAGTGAATACCCTTAATAACTTAAGTCCATTCAAGGTTATAAAGTCACAAAGTCTAACATGCTCGCCTTTTAAACACATAAGGTAATCATATAACTTGTATTAAGCATACTCATGAATATTCACATCGCATACATGTAACTATCATTGTTATTAGTTCGAAAATATTCTTCAATTATGCTTAACTTGATATCATGGCATCTAGTATGGTATATATACATGTGTGATATATGAGTGGGTCTACGAGTATTATCTCATATGTCCGTAAACTCCAGAATACGAAACTTGCAATAACATGTTAAGGTTCTCAATCAAAACTTATATTTTTATTAGTAAAACTTACTAACATGTTTGTGTTACATTATGAAATCCGTATACATAAGTCAATAGGTCCAACATGCATTTCAAGGTTATATAAACATGCCCGAAAAATCAGAATGTATATATGGTCTTTTCATGTCAATATCAACCTTCAAAACTTGCATTTTTATTAGAAATGTTTGCTAGTGAGGTCTAACATGCTCTTGTCATACTATGAACCCTATATACATAAGTTATTGTGTCTTTCATGCGTCTTTACCTCATACTAACATGCCTCGAAAATTAGAATATCAATGTGTTACACACATGTCAATAGTTCGTTTGTAAAACTTACATTTCCGTAACTAATGAGGTTTGCACGTTCGTATTTTGTTATGAAACTTATCTACACAAGTGAACATACATTTCATGTGTTTCTAGGTTATACAAACGTGTCTCAAAAGTCAGAATGTCTAAAATGGATATAACGAGTCAACGTCCATTTGAAATTCTAAGTTCATTTCGGAAATCTATAACTTTATCGTTCACGTAAGCAATCCGAATATAACATGCTCATACTAGTTTAACAAGTCCATATATATGTATTAATCATACCAGCATGCTTGTTCAAACTCATTTCATCAACTAACATTTAGCAGACAGCAAGAAGTATAAAAAAAATCAAAATCTGCAGCAGGGGCCCTGCGC
This sequence comes from Panax stipuleanatus, assembly GCA_020205555.1. Lineage (NCBI taxonomy): Eukaryota > Viridiplantae > Streptophyta > Magnoliopsida > Apiales > Araliaceae > Panax > Panax stipuleanatus. Next base: position 55,459,814 of record CM035121.1, on the reverse strand, counting down.
AGCTGCGCTGCACCGCAGTGTAATGCTGGCGCAGCTGCGCCGTGCCTGGATCGAATCAAGACAGTCTGCTTCGGCAGACTTCCAAGCTAATTCACAGAAATTCTTCATGAATTCAATTCTAATTAACGACATTGCTTCCTTATCATAATATAAGGCTATATAACAACTCATTAACATTGTTTAAACCACCAATTTTGTGAACTCCAACTTAATTAAAAATTGAAACTTTTACACAATATTTCTAAAACAGAAACATAAAATGAAAATGAAGAATCAAGGAAGCTATATTGAAATTCCAACATGCATATAAGTCCATACTACACTACACAGGCTTTCTATAATCCAATTATACTTTAATTCCTCATGATCAAGAATTTCAAGAAACTCAGAGAACGTCAATGGAGGTTTTTTTTTACAGAAATGAAAATGAAGAACAAAGAACTTAAGATTTATACCTCTGTAAATGCAATTGAACTTGCTGCTATCTCTAGAATGTTCAACACTGATATATATATATATATATATATATATATATATATATATATATATATCTCCCAACTCAATACTCAAGAATTTCTCAGCAATTGGATTGTGAAGGAGAAGGGCCTATATATATAGGAAAACCAATTTCCAGACAAAGCCTTCCTCCCTTGAATCAAACTAACAGAAATATGAATTGTATGAAGGTTAAGGAGGAGTAGGTAATTAGTTGGTAAAGGCAATCATGACAGCCACTCCCCCACTGATGATTATAGCTAGAATGCTGATTTTTGAGAGAAGAGGTAGTAGACTAGCTTGGAGTTTTCACGTGAAGAGAATAAGTGATGACTCTTAATTATGGGGCAACAATATACAAGCTCAGCATTTGGTAACATGAAGTGTATCAACATTAAGGCTTTGTACAATTTCATACAATATATACATAGAGCCACAATACAATTCACATAAATAATACTCCAATATAGTAAATGTAATTCATACATATATAATCCATGTACCTTTTATCATATAACATTAGCTCCTTTATTATTAAATTTTATTAATCAACAATTATTATTTATATTCATGATACATTTATCTTACCGGTATAATTTAATCGAATATTATCTCATTACACTGTATCCCTTATTTATTAAATTACCTACCATATATTTATGATGTCTCACTTTAATGTATATTCACATCGTCACATAGGCATTTCATGTAACTCATATAATTTAATAACCCTACTGTGTAGTTTATATAACATAGTCACATTATAATATATAGTTAGTTACTATACTTTATACTATTTAATTCGCATGCTCGCACATAGAAGTAAATAATTTTCTTATCTTATCACTCAATTAATAATATTAATTAATCCATTCTTCGTAATTATTAATAACACTTAATTCATAATCATAGGATTAATTATCACATTAACAAATATAAATCTCAGCACATTTATAAACAGGTGGTTTATTATTATTTCATCGCTTGAAATAATAATAATTGACGTATTATTAATTGCTACTAATATTCCATAACAATTAGTTAATATTCAAAAATAACAATTAACAGTTAATATAGATTAATTGTTCACTTATTAAGTCCTTCGTCAATTAATATCATCAGTAATATTCTTCATCACTATGCCACACAAGGCTTTCACGAGTTTATTATAAACTCCACATTTTTTCTCAATTATTATAATTACTTAATTTAATATAATTGAGTTAACTCACAAAATTATTTATATTCAAATAAATTCTCATTTTCATTAATATCTTTATTTATTCTTTAACCAATTATTATTCTTAATAACATGTATTGCAATCATCAATAATCAATTATAACTCTTATTATACACATCAATTATTTACTTGCAAATGTTTTGTTACTCATAATGACGTATTATAAATAATTACTTATTAATATGCTATTACTAATTACAACGATTAATTAATAATGTAATAATAATTAATCCTTCACTTATTAATTCCTTCATCATTTAATTTATTAAATCACCATCATTTCTCTTCTTACGCCACACAAGGCATTCTACAAGTTCGTTGAATTCCTCCATATTTTCTTCTAAATTAAATTTAATATAATCGAATTACTTATCTCATAACTCATAAACATTTCTGTTCCAATACGTATTCGTTTTCTTATTATATCAAATAAAAGAAAATTTTTAATTATTCATGAAATTCACGGTTCTTACAGTTCATTCCTTTAAGCCTCAATGCATACTCTTGCTTCCTCTTCCACATGCCTTAGCCACTTAGCTCTCACGCATCAGGCTTCATGCATGCTATGCTAACTTGTCCTCCCTATTTACGATAATGCCACCGGGCGAGTTTTCGAACGTGAAACCTAAAAAAATAGAAGAAAAACATGAAAATCAACTAAAACAACTTAGTTTAAACATCATTTATAGTAAGTTAGTATCCAATAAGTAGGTATAAAACTACTTATCAAGTATGTGTGGACGAAGAAGTGTGAAGAAAATTTTCAAAAACTGAAGAAGAGGTTAAGTGAAGCGCTGGTATTATCTTTACCAGATGATACGGGGAATTTTGTGGTTTATAGCGATGCTTTGCATATAGGATTGGGTTGCGTGCTCATGCAGCATGACAAGATCATTGCGTATGCATCACGGCAGTTAAAGGATTATGAGAACGATTATCCTACTCATGACCTAGAACTGCCAGCAGTAGTTTTTGCCTTAAAGATTTGAAGGCACTACTTATACGGGGAGAAGTGTGAGATATACACGGACTATAAAAGTCTGAAATATATATTCACACAAAAGGAGTTGAATATGAGACAAAGGAGGTGGTTAGAGTTGATAAAAGATTACGATTGCGATATCTTATATCATCCAGGGAAGGTGAATGTTTTGGTCGACATCTTAAGTAGGAGGGGTCGGGAGAAGCTATCAATGTTAACGGCTCAGAACGAGTTAGTAACGGAGATGGCGAGGATGGAGCTAGAAGTTAGATTACCGAGCGATTAAGGAGAGAAGTTATTTACAGTAGAAACTTGACCAACTATTGTGGAGCGGGTGAAGGAAGTACAACTCAAAGATGAGGAGTGCGAACAAATGAAGAAAAGGATTAAAGATAGAGAGAAGACTAAGTATAGCTTCGACAAGGAGGAGTTATTATGTTTTGAAGGAAGAATTTGGGTTACGTGTAATGCGGAATTAAAAGAAAATATAATGGAAGAGGCCCATAGTTTGAGGTACTCGATACATTTGGGTAGCACTAAGATGTTTCAAGACCTTCGACAGAACTATTGGTGGCCGAACATGAAGAGGGAGATAACATAATACGTTTGTAGGTGATTAACTTGTCAGAAAGTTAAGGTCGAACACCAACGACCGAGTGGATTGACACAATCGCTAGAGATTTTGGAGTGGAAATGGGAGCATATCACGATGAACTTTGTGGTGGGACTTCCAACGACTCAGAAGGGATACGACGCTATTTGGGTAATAGTGGATTGTTTGGCGAAGTCGGATCACTTTTTGCCAATAAGAGTCAGGTATAACCTAGAGCAGTTAGCTAAACTTTGTGTCAGAGAAATCATTTCGAGACATGGAGTACTAGTGTCGATTGTGTCAGATCATGTTCCATGATTCACAGCTAAATTTTAGAGGAGTTTACAAGAGCAAATGGGAACGCAATTGAGGTTGAGCAAGACATATCATTCTAAGACCGACGGTCAAAATGAACGGACAATTCAGACGCTAGAAGATACGTTAAGATCTTACGTTATGGATTTCAAGGGGAGTTGGGACGAACATCTACCTTTAGTAGATTTCGCTTACAACAATATTTTTCACGCAAGTATAGGCATGCCGCCTTACGAAGCGTTATACGGAAGGAAGTGTAGAACGCCACTATGCTGGGACAAAGTAGGTGAACGTCGGATGTTGGGACCGAAAATGGAACAACAAACGACAGACATAGTAAAGTTGTGACGTACCCGACTGGTAGCGGCTCAATATAGACAAAAGAAGTATGCGGACCCTCACCGTGAGAAGAGGGAGTTTGAAGTCGGTTCGTATGTCTTTCTAAAGGTGTCGCCTTTGAAACGGAAGATACTTTTTGGGAAGAATGGAAAGTTGATTCCAAGGTTTATAGGACCTTTTGAGATTTTAAGGAGAGTAGGAGAGGTAGATTATGAAGTAGCTTTACCTCCAGAGTTGGAGCATATTCATAATGTGTTTCACGTGCCAGTGTTGCGTCTTTATAAACCGGACTATAAACTCGTAATAGAATATGAGCCTATTCAGGTTGAGAAAGACTTAACGTATGAAGAACTTCCTATCCAGATTATTGAGAGGAAGGAACAAGTCTTAAGAAATAAGGTAATACCTTCAGTGAAGGTAGTATGGAGGAACCAAAATGCCGAAGAAGCAACGTGGGAACTCGAGAGTAAAATGAAGGAAACTTTTCCCGTCTATTTGCTTAACTTGTATCGAGATTTTAGGGACATAATCCTTATAAGGGGGAAGAATGTAACGCCAAAGAAAATCGGATTAATATGTGAATTTAATTTTATTTGATTATTTGAATTGAATGAAATTATATGTTTATTTAAGTGAGTAAGCTGGTTAAAGGTCATTCTATGACCTAGAATGTGCGAATGTGGTTAGAATTCTGGTTGTGTGCTAGAATTAAATAATTTAAATTTCCAAGACGAAAGTAAAAGTTTTCCAAGAAATTTTCGTAAAAACACTATTCATCCGTTTTTGCCCAAGATTTTTTTTTGAATTTTCGAGAAACGCATAATGATATAATTCTAAGACAAAATAGAATATCTAATAATATTTCAGTTATGGCAAACAAAGTTTTTGCCTGAGGACTTAAAACTCTAAGGGTTAGGAAAAGTGAAATCTAAGAAAGAAAAGCTTAAGTGTAATAACAACGATTATTATAAGTTAGAAATACGAGTATAATATTAGGTATTGTACGAGTATAATACAAAGATTAATACGACGTATAATACGAATATTATACGAAGAGAATACGAGAATTATACGGTAAGAATACGAATAAGTCTTAATGGACTTTAACTATTGGACTTAGATAATTGTCAAGCCCAATTGGACCAATGAATAAAGCCCAATGATAAATTATATCAAGGTCCAATGATAAGTTCAATCAAGCCCAAAGTTAGGCCCGAAATGAATTAATTATAAGCCCAAACCAAGAACCGAACTCGTGGGTCGAACCGATGGGTAAACGAATGGGTAAAACTCATAGGGAAACCCATGTGGGCCCCCCCCCCCATGGGGGCACATGGTAGCACATGGCCATGGCTTGTTGGGGAAGTTTGGTTGTAGAGGTTTGAATAGTAAGGAGGTAAGCTACAATGACCAAAATGCCCTCACCTTGTAAATTCTATAAAAGGCTATCTCAAGTTCATTAATTTGTTTACAAACTTTGAACACACATATATTAAGAGAGAGAGAAGCATTACCAAGTGATCAAAGAAAGAAAGAAGCTAACCAAACAAGTTTAAGTCAAGAACGCGAAGGTAAAAACACGTAAACTCAAACTCTTAATTCTTTTCGATTAAGTTTTTGAAGAAAAGCATGAATTAGTGGAGCATGTCTCTTCTGAAGTAATAAGAATGGCTATTAGTGAACAAAAACATTAATAAGCCAAGTACAAGTGAGAATCGTAATTGATTAATTAAGCATTAATCGAAGAAAATGCATAAAACTTAGAGCTTGTTGTTGATGGACAAATTGAAAACCATCGCGTATAAGTTAGGTGAAAATTGTTGGTTAGGAACCTAGATGATTAACCAATGGATTAATTCCATTTGGTTTGGAATAAAAATCTCGTGTAACGAAGTTATGACGAAATTTATAGGGAAAGACGTTAATCGTTGAAATCGTAGTTAACTAGGAGTTCCGAAACGATAGTCAAAAGTTTCCTTTTAACTTAGAAACCTAGGTTTTCGGTGGCGTATCGAAGAACAATATATTTAAGAGTCGTGGACTTAAGAATGGTCGAATTCGGACTTAAAACGAAGAAACGAGCGAAGAACGCTCACGAACGTTAAACGAACGCGTATTTAAAATTTAAAAGGTAAATTTATCGTTAACAGATTTAGAAACTTATTTTGTCTTGATAGAATCGAAGTACGTGAGATATGTGAGTTAATGGCTTTTGAACGAGCTAATTCAGAATTATAACGATCGCGTTACGAGCTCGGGAAGGAATCACATTAAAAATTGTAAAAAAATTCAAGTGCTCAAGGCAGGCGCCATAGCGCCGCCCATACATTATTTTGTCAGGCCACAACACTGGCTAGGGCTGCCCTTCACTGCCAAGGCGCGCCGCAACGCCGACTTTTGGCCTTGGAGTGGGGCTTAACGCCCTTAACTTCAATTTTTTCGACGCTAGCTTTTGTTTATCCAACATTTCACTTGGTAATTAAGGGGCAAGTATATACTTAATATACATGAAGAGAGAATTCCTAAACAACATGTTTAACGATGGTTTTAGGAATTAAACGTTGATTAAAAGTATTTAAACAAAGAATGTGAAATGCAAAAACATAAACCGTGTATCGTGTTCGAGTTTAACGAACGTCGTAAGGTCACATAGTTGTAATAGGTGTGCATAATGCGAGAATGTTATGAAATAAAGATAAAACTTATGTAATTCCTATATGGAGTTCTATATCGGGAATCCGGGGGAAATGTGTTCGAACTAACGAACCAAATAGGGTTTCGACTAGTGTTATACTTTAACGATGAACGATGAGTATTGGTTTATGACCTTGCATAGTAGTAAGCCATAATGAATGTTAAAATACCTTAACGAATGTTATTAATGAAATAATTTTGATTAAGCTATAGACGAGAAAGAAGTTGGTATATAAAATGTGTGTAGATTGTTTGGTAGCTAATTTCAGTGTGCTATGTGAATATATCATTTAGAAATTGTAAAGACCGATAACGGATGAACATAAAAGTAGAAGACGCTTGAAGGTAAGTTCTTCTAACGCTTGTCTGATCTTCGTATTAGTCAAGTTTTTGTGATTCATGTTATATCATGCATGAATTATTTACGAAAGAGTCGATGCCATTCTTAACTCGGCTAGACGAATCTTTAAAGTTGATTGATTTGTTTACAAGTCTTTCAAAATAGTATTGATAACACTATCTTATGCCAATTATTTGGTACGGATTCAAAGGTAAGCTTGAGTATGAATAAACAAAGGTATTTTACGTCGTTTATTCGTCGGGCACGTGAGGTTGCCAAAACTTAAATGTAAATACGTTTAACAGATGAGTGTTGATCAACATAGAGTACTATAGGTTGATCACCTAGAAGTGCTCGTAAGTTATATCGGATGTACGGTCTTAGTGTAGGGATGTCCTTTTCATGAATGAAAACAAAATGAGAATGTTCATGGTCTTTCGACCAACTAAGAATTCTTAAGTGTATATATATAGTTGGGAATTGTTTTAAGAAAATGAAAAGTGCTATTTCATTTGTTCATAGTACTTTATAACTATTTGTTCAGTTATTGAGGATTCAATCATGTGATTCTTAATTTTGTGGTTGCTTATATATTGTAAGACTTGTTGAGCTAGTTATGCTCACTACTTTCTTGAATTATATGATTGCAGCTAAGAGTGAATGGACCGAAGGTTCCGGTAAGGATAAGGGCAAGGCCAAGATGGATAAATAGATATCCAAGCAACTTCTTGAACTGTTCCTAAGTTACTATTTCCTCACCAGCTATGTTTTGATTGACTTCCCACCAAAAACTAGCTTCACCTTTCATCATATAGGTAGAAAAATCCGTCTTTTGCTCCTCTCCCACTTTGGCAACAACAAACGCCTTTTCAATCTCCTTAATCCAAGCTCGAGCCTCTATAGGCTCAGTGGTACCCTTAAACTCAGTTGGTCCCACTTTCTTATAATCCTTAAAGCTTGCTACTGGAAAAGCTGGATGATTATTTATCCTGATGGGGTTTCTATTTATAGCCCTTATTATGCGATCCAAAAACTGCTGCATAACATCTGCTTGCTCTCTATTCTTGTTCTCTGCCCGGATTGATTACACTGATTTCTCCTTGGCGGCATTATTCTGTATAATAAAGATACATTATTTTCTTATCCTTCATTTTAAAGCATTCAGTAAGTGATAAAATTTAATCACTTCATAGCATATATTAATACACATTTATATTAACATGAATCTCCATGTACACCTATCTTTTCATTTTATATTTTTCTGTTATTGCCTAAACAATCCTCTTATTACTCTGAAAATCCTAAAATCTTCGGACTAACTCTTTTGAGCTTGCATCTTTAAGGTCAACTTCCTTATATCCATACTAGAGTATTCCCTATCAATCACCTACCAGAAAATCCCTTATCTACATCCCTAAATGGCTATACGCATTTAGGCGAACTAACTTGTGTTTATTTTAATAACAACTTACATTAACTTGACAACAACTTGTGTTAATTTGATACCAATTTGCATTAACTTGACACCAACTTATGTCAATTTTATACCAACTTGTATCACTTAATGTTGACACCAACTTGTGTCGGATACCAACTTGTACCCATTTGATACCAACTTAACATAAGATTTCGCACCAAAACAATTTGGCTTTGCATAAATTCTCCAAGAATACTTTAAATTTCATAAACATTTGTCTAGCTGAATCAAATAGCTTAGACGTATACCAATAATTAGAACATCAATCGAAACATTTGTCTAGCCACTTTAATTGGAATTGACTTTTCTTTAACTAGTTTAAAATTCTAAAAATCATTTTATGACGTCATGATATCGCACTGTATTTAAAGTCCTTTTGAAGATTTCGTCATTTTGTGACTTTGTCATACTAAAATATAACATAGTGGGCTGACGATCTTTAGATCACATCCAACACTAGGTAATTCTGCATTGATAACTTCATCATTTTTATAATCTCTGCACTAGGTTTAAAGATGCATTAATGATATATAAAATACATTTTGATATATTTCAAATCATTTGTGTCTAGCCGAAATAATTTGCGAAGACATATGAATAATAAAACTTTCAAAACTCATTGGTTCAGTGATCTGACCCAATATTTTTCCAAAAAAATGCTTTTATTAGCACGAAGTCAATAACTTCGAAGTCTAGCATAGCTAGAAGATTCGGAATACCTATGCTTCCTCCATCAACACACATTTTCTCCAATGCTTCACTACTTAATAATTATATCTATTTCTAACATCCTTAAAGCTTACTACACTGAAAATCCTCAATTCTCCATTCACAATTTTTCTATACAACAATATATATCATCAAACATACCACACGTTATGAGTTCTGGAACTTTCCACAATAATATGAGTTTAGGAACTTGCCCTATTAATATGTAGTCCAAGAACCGATCAGAGATTGTCCATACGCTTAGGGGTTCAAAAAAATACCATACGATTATGAGTCACAAACTTACCATAGGTATGAGTTTTAAGAACTCGCACCTAACCTTATATTCTCTAACTATCAAATATATATATGATAAAAGAATCACCTTCTTGCCATATATATATATATTGATAGTGTGACACCAACATTTTAACGATTATCAATATGATAAACTGAGTAGTTGTTAGACCAAGCATAAAACCCCTGCCCATACGAAGGTTTGTACAACTCAGCCCTCACATGAGTCCTCAATTGAAATTCCACAAAATTCTAATCTTATCTTGTTCTTTGCTCAATACGAATTTTATTTAATCTGTATCTTATCATCTATAACTCTCTTTTTTCTCGTACTATTCATGCAACAATTCTACTATACAATTTTCAATCGTTCGATTGATCCTTTGTGTCGACGTCGGGAAAAAATTCGGTTCGAGTTAGACCCAAATCTTTCTCTCTTCCTAAGTTCTGTTTCTACCCATATTTTATCTATTTATTGTGAAAAAGGTTTTGAAGGGTTTATTTAGGAGAAGGCCAACATGTATCATGTCAACAATTTGAACGTTTTTACAAAGTCGCCAGTTGGTAGATTTTGAAATTGTTGTACTAACTCAATCGAGTTTTGTCTGAAAGTAGGCCTAATTGCTGGACACTGTCGAAACATGATCTTGAAACCGAAGTTCTAAGTTCGGGGGCTTGGTTAAGTGTGGGGAAGGTGTTAGGCACCCCACAACTCTAGTGAAAACACGGTTGCGAAGCATCCTCGACCACACAAAATATATACAAGTGTCGGTCTTCTTATGGGCATGACAGCCATCGGAGTGACTCTGACACGACAAACCATTATTTCATTAGGTTGAGACCTTAAACCCGGATAACCGTTTTAAGGTCTTTTGGATGTACATTTTTACAGAAAAGCTGGCAGGGTACATTTGTAAATTGGAGTTTATCCATCATAGGAATCAGATTCTGATCAGTTTGATCATGAATCCCACGATTCCTAGGCTCACAAAGGGAAGCCAATAAAACCTGCACAACTCAAATATGTACAGAAATGTATATTTACTTCCAGATGTTGTCAGAACCAAGGATTCATTAGTAAATCATGGCATGCACATAATCAAAGCTTCTAGTTCCCACTAGATAGCGATCTAAGGGTCGCGATGTTGCTTTCTGAATTAATCAAACTAGAAAAACTGCTAGATTTAAGTAAATCTCAGCCATTCTAACTTTCCGATTCTGTCTGAACCTATTTTGAACTGTTTGAAAGGTAGAAAGGGCTAGATTTAAAGAAATCTAACTTGCCAGAATCGATATCAATGAAGATTCATATCTAATGAATATTTACAACCGATATTTAATCAAATTGAGTAAAGAATATATATATATATAATTATATATATACGAAAGTTGTAAAGGGGGATGGATTTTCACATCGATGCCCGAACTGGAATATAAATATAAATATTTATAAAAGCTGTAGATAGCCACGAAATAATCCAGGCTTGACAGAATATAAATATATAATATATATATATATATATATATATATATATATATATATATATATATTACATATATATATATATATATAAGCGGTAAAGGGCAACGAATTCAATCCTATGCCTGGACTGGAGTAGAAATATATATATATATATATATATATATATATATATATATATATAACTGCAAAAAGTCACGGAGTAATCCAGGCAAAACATAATTGAAATATATAAATATAAAAGTTGTGAAATGACATGGAATGATCCAGGCTTGACAGAATATAAATATATATATATATATATAAACTTCAAAAACGCGATGAGTTTTCACTTCAATGCCCAGACAGAACTGTAAATATATATATATATATATTTATAAAAGCGGTAAAAAAGCCACGAAATGATCTAGGCCGACTAGAAATAGAAATGTTAATATATACAATTAATATATATATTAAAGCAATAAAAAGGCCACGAAGTCAAAATCCAGGTAAAATGAAGTCAGAAAAAATTATAAATATATATATAGTTATATATATAAAGGCAGTAGTTACCACGGATTTTACATCCGGGCTTGACAGAATTAAAAAGTTAGTACATATATAGTTAAATATATATATATATATATATATATATATATATATATATATATATATATATATATATATATAAAGCCAAACTGGGGCTGGGAAGATAACCCAGTCCGGCGAATTCGGGCGGTGGAAATGCCAGAAAACGTGTTTATGTACTAAAATGTACGAAAATGTAAGAAAAAAAGGCCACGGAACTAAGTTCTGGGCATAATCAGAAAACGAAACTTAACGTGCAAGTGTATAAATGCGCAATGAAGTAGTAGGAACTTTCTGATCGTAAAAATACTCACAATGGACTGCTACACGGGCCTTTTGCCAAATCGTAGGCTTCAAACGTCCGTTTGTACCGGTTAATTTTTGATATGTGGTAGTATATGAGTATATTTACGTGTTAGAGTGGTAAAATCTGGGTTTGGAGTACAAGAGGTAGGGTTAAGAAACAAAACAGGCTGAGTTACAGAGCGTTTTTCTATATAAAATGAGCTGAGGTGCACTCATATATATAGACCTGATGAAAGCGGGCCCACCTGCGGCTGCCACGACTCTACCTGTGGCTCCACATGGCAGGGCCCAGGTGGCGAGTCCCGTCATCTCGAAGTACGTGCACTCCGAGCAACACGAGGTCAGATTCAAAACATTCTAACTTTTGATCAAAGCGTCCATTTGAGGCGTGTTGTACCTTTTCGAAAAGCCCTCGTCGAGAGTGTTGCAATGGTATGGGAGTAAACCTTTTTTGAGTCCAAAAAGAAAGGTTTATAACCAGGTCTTCGATTCCCTGAAGTTTGTCCGTTGAGCTGTCTTGCGCTGTTTCCACTCGGGATCATCGTTATGGTTTTTTCTAACCTTGGTGGCATCAATTCAGCTTGATTTTGACTGAATAGGCTTCAAGTTGGAAAAATGACCATTTTACCCCTCTCGGGATTGCCTTTAGTGCTGGCATGGTCTTCGACTGATTTCTTGGGGTTATCTCCGAAGTTTGGATCCCAGCCGATTCTGTTTGTCCTCAGGGTTGTCTTTGAGGCTGACTTGGTCCTTCTAGGTTTGTCTTTGGAGATTATGTGAGGCTTTGGGGTTGTCTTCGAAGTTGATTTGACCTCCCGGGTTGAGACCGGGGTTGACCAGTACGTCCCGGGTTGAGACCGGGCTTAACCTGTACCTCCCGAGATGTGACCGAGGCTGACCTATACCTCCCGGGATGTGACCGGGGCTGACCTGTACCTCCTGAGATGTGATCGGGGCTGACCTGTACCTCCTAGGTTTTGATCAGGGTTGATCTGTATCTCCCGGGATGTAACCGGGGCTGACCTGTACCTCCCAGGTTGTGATCGGGGCTAACTTGTACGTCCCGGGATGTGATCGGGGTTGACCTGTACCTCCCGGGATGTGGCCGGGGCTGACCTGGCATCCCGGTATTGAGACCGGGGTTGAGTTGGCATCCCGGTATTGAGACCGGGGTTGAGTTGGCATCCCGGTATTGAGACCGGGGTTGAACTGGCATCCCGGTATTGAGACCGGGGTTGAAATGGCATCCCGGTATTAAGACTGGGGTTGAACTGGCATCCCGATATTAAGACCGGGGTTGAACTAGCTTCCCGGTATTGAGATCGGGGTTGAACTGGCAATCCGATATTGAGACCGGGGTTGAATTGGCATCCCGGTATTGAGACTGGGGTTAAACTGGCATCCCGGTATTGAGACCGGGATTGAGTTGACTATTTTTCCCTCCTATAGGGTTAGTAACAGGAACATAAAATCTCGATTGTCTATAACAGAACTGAAGAAAATTTCGAGTGTCTACAGATGCCTCTCTTTATCATGTTTATGTAATGTAATGAAATGAACAGAATAAAGATATCTAGACATTGAGAATATGATGAATGCAAATGTAATGCAATGCACGACATGATATGTGATGAATGTTAGATACCTTCGAGGGGAATAGGGCTATCATTGACTGCTCACGTCATTACCTGCTGGGGATAACGTTATCCTGGATACCCTTTGGTGTTGGTAGGGTATCACTGGTAGGTTATCAGAGTTAGGCTATCACAGATTGTCCTCGTTACTTTTTGCTGGGGATGACGTTATCCGTGATATCTCTTGATGCTACCTTGGTTTGAGACCAATGGTTTCCCACGTCTGTCAATACTCTCCGTAGGGCATATTTTCCTTTGGCTGATGCCGTTGTACATTTCTAAAGGCTCCTCCGTTGGGGATATATCTCTGTTGTCGAGTTACCTCAGTGGGTGCTTCTGATGCCTATCCTGATGATAATTTACACCGATAGTTTGCAATAGGTGGTTTAATCACCAATCCTTCTCGATGTTCCTTTTAAGGATTTGTATAATAGATTCCATAATCTGTCATATGTGGGGATAGATTGATATATTTTTTCCACCACCGGATCATTCCTGATGCTTTGTTAGAGTATTCGCCAATGGCTACGCTGTCAAGTAATCTTAACCTCGCTGAAGTAGCTTTCATTTGCTGAATGTCAACGGATCGTTTCCGATGCTTTGCTAGGGTTGTGCCAACGGCCAATAGTGTCAGTCAGTCTGACCTTCGCTGAAGTAGCCTTCAACAACTAAATGTCACCGTATCATTTTCGAAGCTTTGCTGGGGTTGTTCCAACGGCTGATAGTGTCACCGGTATGTACCCGATGCTTCGCTGGGGTTGATCCAACTACTGATAGTGTCACCGGTCTGTACCCGATGCTTCGCTGGGGTTGAGCCAACAACTGAGGTGTTACCGGTCTGTACCCGATGCTTCACTGGGGTTGAGCCAACGGCTGAGGTGTCATCGGTCTGTACCCGATGCTTTAACAGTGGCAGTTTTTGGAAGTTTTGTGCAGTTTTTCAGCAGTTTTCCCCATTGGTCCCTGTATACCGCTTAGGGATGATAACCAATGGTTTTCATGAAGTTTTTCCCTCTGTTGGGAATTTATCGTTCGTACGCAGGATTTCAGGACAATCCGCTCAATCGCGTAGCAGCTTTTTCTCAGATTTGACTTTTTAGCTCTTGTAAACTCCATTTCAACTCTAACTGGATCGAGCTGGAGGAGGTCAGGCCCACCCTATGGGGCCACAGGTAGAGGTGTTGCTGCCGCAGGTGGGGCCGCTCCCTCCTGCAAATTTATATTGGGCAGCAGCAACTCTCATAAGTCATTTTCAGTTTTGATTTTCAATTTTCTTTTTTAGATCTACGGAGTTCGGGAAGCTTTTTTCACATTCCATCAGCTGCCACGCGTTCTGCACATCTCAGGTAACGTTTACATCCTTTCTTTTCAAGTTTTGACCGTTAGACCTGTGTAAACCACGCAGGGTGCTTTTGAACGCAATGTATCAAAAATGTATGCTTATATGACTTGATAAAAACTTCCTGACTTCATAAGTATGCATATTTTACTGCAATGCATGTTTTGATGTAAGAAAATTTAAATTCTGAGACAGTCAATTTTTGCCCTTCTTGATTAGTTTACTCATCCTTTTTGAGGCCTAGTCAGCCTGGATTTTCAACTAAAAATGTTTATAGTAATTTGGCTACCATGTGAAGTTTATTTATTTTTTTCATAAATATGAACTATTTTTGTTTTTTGGAAGGTGTGCTATTGAATGGCCACCTAGTCATGCATGTGTGCATGTGGACAATCCATTTTACAAAGAAGACTCTGGCGAAATATTTTCAAAAGCCTGGGCATTTAATAAACATGCAGTTTTGACTCTACTAGAGATTTTGACTGACCCATGCATGTTTTAGGATTTAAGAATGCATAAAATACTGATTTAAATTAATAAGCCACAGGTTTTAGGCTTACCTCACCCTTTTTGAGGTGATTTGGATACTTTGTCCAGGTTATGGACCGAGATAGACCCGAGAGTGCTAGCAGGGTCATTTTAGGAGTTAGACGAAGGAGAGTCTCCGATGTCCCTCAACCACGGCCAGTCCGGCCGCCTGGTAGATTGGCTGAGTCAGTGATCCGTTCAATCTAGGCTGAATTGCCTGTTGACATAGATGATAAGGAGGCTCCATTTGTTGATCCTGCCCCAGCTCAGGCTCCACGTGTGGAGCTTCCAGGCATTGTTGTGCCACTCCAGGATCTGCTGGGATATTTGAGTCACCATCCATCGAGATTCCTTCACGCCAACGAGGTGACTGAAGTTTCTTTCTTTATGGATTTTCTTTCTTTCTTTTTCCCATTCTCGGGGCACAGGTTTAATATCGGTTGGCTTTTGATGCAGGTTCCTGGCTTTACGCAGCCCATAGGGGACTGGTTTAATCTGCATTCTCTTTACCACACTCTGCACCAGGATTACAGGGACATTGTTGACACCTGGGGGTTTCAGGCATTCTTATTTATCCTTCCCCGTCATTGCCCCTGGGGTTATATGTGGTCTTTGTCTGAGCGCTAGTTCCACCAGACTGAGTCTCTCTACTTGCTGGATTGTGAGGTGATGATGACGCCTATGGATTGGAGGTTCATCACCGGGATAAAGTTTGAGGGTGAGCCAGTGCCTGTTGTGGATGACATTACACCCACTTCCATTCGGTCCCTTTTGGGAGTTCCTACGACGGTGATCAAGGGTCGGACGGTCCGATCTGGTCCCTTAAGCGTAGATGCCTAGAGTGGGGTTTGACTAAGCTGCTCCCTGATGATTAGAGGGTTAGAGATTGCATCCTACAACAATTATTTCTGATGATCATCAGGGGTTGTTTCCTGGCGGACAACTCCTCGATGGTGTCCTTTGCCCTAGTCAGTGCCACTCGACATGTGGAGCGCCTCAGTGACTTTAATTGGGGTACCTACACCTTTGCCTATTTTTTTTGAGGTATAGGCATGTGCTCGGAGGGTGTGACGGAGGCTTGGTTAGGGTTCTACGCATTCCTGCTGATGAGTACATCTTTCTTGTACCTTTTTTGATTTCTGCATTTACATTTGTCAGTCTTGGTCACTGAGGACTTTTGATATTTGTATGGCCAATTTTGGGCATATGAGAGGCTTCCTTGCCTACGTCCCGCCACTACTTTAGGCTTGGAGACATATCCTCGGGGTCTGCGTTAGCACCACTCCACACTGACTGAGGTCCCGTAGCTGAGGGATTCACCCATTCCCGTCTACAGCTTGAGCTTTTGACGGCTGGATCGATCTCATGGATACCGTATACCTCAGACTTTTTGACAGTTGGGTTTGAGGGAGGTTTTTGCACTGGCCGGGAGTTTGCATTGTCTACCTGCAGAGTCCCATTATTGCTAGAGGACGGTTGGGAGCTCTATTTAGGAGAGCGTGCTATTAGGAGCATCATAAGGCATATCCGCATTCCCTTTGTTCCTCCTGCTTGGCATCATTGGCCACTAGCTCAGCCACTCATAGATATTCCTATGGTGGGCGTAGATGGCTTTACCTTGTCAGAGGGTCCATACAGCCAGGAGGCATTTAGCAGCTGGTGGGGTCCTCACACTATTGGGGCTCAGACTCGTGTTACCCAGTTCATGGCATATATAGTACCGGGGTCTGTGATGATGACAGACTGGATAGCGTGCCTTCGAGGGCCTACCCACTTGGACCAGATTACAGGACTGACCCAACAGTTGGAGAGAGCTCATTTGTTTATCAGGTATCTTTGCAGAGATCCATCAGAGGCAACTTCTTTTGATCTTTCTGGCTTCAGAGCTGGCCCTTCCACATGTCCATTTTCCAGTAGTTTTACAGGGGCTGATCCTCCTTTGTACCGCCCTGACATTCCTGATGCCCGAGACTTTGTGACTATAGAGGAGATGGAGCATGTTAACAGCCTGAGTGTAGATATTCTTGATCTTTTTGGATAGCTTTTCTAGCTAAATCTTTTGATAGGCCACTGTTTGGCCATTGGGCGGTTGTGCCCCATTTCTCACTACACCTTTTGATAGGTCACTGTTAGTAGTTGGGCGGTTGTGCCCCCATATCCCTGTACTTTTTATTTTGTATTTTGTTAGCAGACAGAAATGATGCTTGCAGTAGATAGTTTATTCTAGATGTGCATGATATTTCCTATCTATTGCATCATATTTTATCATTGTCATTATGCATATATTATGTCATGGATATGCACTTAGATAGATGAGTTCAGATTTGACCCATGGATGGTCTTGTGATACACGGTGATATAGATGTCGTCATCGATAGTTAGCCGCATCGAGCATTTACCACCATCCTTGGTGGCATCGTCCTCGAGGTCGTGGTATGATAGCCTGCCCTTCCTAGCCAGAAGGGCAGTAGATCCGATGTTGGGGCATTCATTGGCCCTAATGGACTTCCAGGTTCCATATGGATTTATAGATGGCCTTTTATCCTGTAGGATACTTGAGAGGCAGGTTTTCCTCTTCGGGCGGCATGAGTTGACACCGAATTTGGAGAAGTACGAGCGGATTACAAATAACACTCCCTGGTAACGGCGCCAAAATTTGGTAGCTGTCGTTAGCACTACTAAATTTACCTCACTTTTACTTTACAAATTTAAACAATTAGCACAGTAGTAAGCAAGGATCGATCCCACAGAGAGTGATTTATTTTATATTTATCCTATGATTTCTAATTAAAGGGGATTTTGAATTAATTAACTAATTTAACAAGAATAAACTAATAAGAATTAACAATGAATAAAAAGCTTCAGTTCTTCAGTTCAGTATCACCTTTTCACAATAATAGATTAATCAAGTGTAGCATCATTTACCCTTCAATGAAACTAATAGCCCTAGGTAACAATAAGCTCTGCTACCCAAAACTCTCCTTAGATTGTCACTCAATGAAACAAGCTCTTCACAAGATTCTAACCATTATATAACCTAGAACAAGCTCTCTAGATTTAATATAACAACAACATTAAGAACTAGGGATTTAGACTATTCCAAGCAACAAACACATAAGCTCGGATTGTTTAACTTGTCTTCTGATAATCATAGCAATACTCAAAAGCTTGTCCACAATTAGGTATTTATAATTGCTACTTGTGATTAGGAATAATATCAATTACACGTAATACTATTCTTTGATCTAGCATATGACACCAATTCACTAATTTAATCCTGCAGAATCATTTTAGTAAATTGAATAGCATACAAGAAGTTAAAGTAGATTATCAGAATAAATCTTATGTAAGAAGGAATAAATAAAATAAACTTGATCAAACCGTTAATTATGAATAAGGTTCAACATTCTTTCCGAACTGAATTGAAAGAATTAATTCATGAATCCAAACAATCTTAGATCTAATACGAAAGAAATAATAAGAAGATGAAAAATATAAGAGAATGGACCCCCCCATATGTTCCTATCCGTCCTCTTTTTATAATGTTAAAATTGCAGCCATCATCCTCCCTTAACAGCTTAACTTGCATCCAAATCCGTGTAGGGAAAGAATTAGCAGCTGACCCGCATCCGCCTCCCCGCCCCAGCGGGGGTCTTCAAGCCAACTGCCCTGCCCCAGCGGGGTATCACACTGTCCAGCTATTCTATTTTGCAAAGGAACCGTGAGACCATGTCAATCCCTTGCCAGCAGCTGCTCTTTTTAGTATATAACCAAGTAGAATCCGCGGCCCACATAAAACAATAAAGCTCAATCTCTGCTTTTTCAAGCTGCTAGGAATTAGTATAGCTCCTCCAATTTGTAAAATGTCCAAGGCGGCCCACGTGTTATAATCCTTTTTCCAGCTGCTTAAAGTTAATTGCAGTGACCCACTAGGACATCAGCTGCTTGGCACTTTGCATCATTTATAATACATGAACCGTGGCCCAATTGATGTAATTCTTCTTTTTGTCACTATCAATCCGTGGGCCAAAATAAGCTTCCTTGCAAGCTGGTGATGCATGGCCCATGCAACATTCTTTTCAAGATAGGAACATGATGATGCTAGAACTTGTAATCCCATGATATTTGTAATTGTCTTGCTTGTGTGGCCTACTTAAACATATATGCTATTAGAATTCGTGAATGCTAGGAGTGAAAACCTTCTTTAATTTGGAATACACAAATCCGTGGCCCAATAGGAGAATTAATAATTTGGATTTCTTTTTTCAAGCTACTCATTTCGTGGGCCTATGCAATATTTAATTGGTGAGCTGCTAAATGGCATACAAGGCTTCATGTTGGCGGATTGCATGATAATGATTTGCTGAACCCATGCATTCCGTGAGCTGCTCCAATTTGTCTCTCCTTTCCCACGTGCTTGCTTAATAATTGAATCCATGTGCTGCCATAATCTAGTGAGCTGCTAGGACAATGAAAGAATTCGTGACCTGCTTGTTCATTTTAACTTGCTAGGTGCTTGTTTCGTGGCCCATGTTAACAATCCTTTGTAGAGTTAGTGGAATTAAACCATTTGCTTGCTAATTTCGTGGGCTTTCTTTCCATGTTGAAAATACATCTTTTCTTGCCCCTTTTGCATTCTTTTTGCTTCATTGGTTCAATTGTACCTAAAATAAAAAATATAAAATAAATGAATATACTTAGGTACAAAAGAGATATAAAAGATTAAGTATTAAGGGAAAAAAATATAACATATTTCATCCTTATCAAAGAAGTACGAGCGGATTACAGGCTTAGCCCTGGATTTGCCTTGTGCTCGCACTACTATTAGTGACATGAGGACACCGTTCCTGCGGATGTCGGGTCTACGTCAGAGGGTAGTCACTGATGAGATCATTTCTGGATATGTGATCTTTATTGAATTTTTGATTGATCGTTTCGGCAGACTAGATAGCTACGCTAGACACGCTGATGATTTTATTATCTCAGCAGAGGAGTGGCATTCGGCCCGGATAGACGTCTTGCTAATGTGCATCACTACTTACTTAGACATGCCACTATACTTGGACCACTCAGATGTTGGTTTGATGGTCGTGGTTCGTGCCCTTAGACAAGGTAGCACCATCCTGACCATGATACTGGCCGAGACATTGAGGTTAGCTACCTATTGTAGTACCCATCCCGAGGGATTTTTTAGAGGTAGTTATGTCCTTCTGTATGTATGGGTCATGACCCATTTACGTCCGATTGGCTTCTTCAGACATCAGGGATACAGCTTCACCCACGAGATAGTCATGTCCTACTCCTTCCAGCCAACGGAGTGTTCAGATGCAGAGACCTGGTCAGCTTTTTTGTCAGATATTGAGAATCCTTTTTCGATTCTGCCTGCTCAGGGATAGTCTCCCTTTATAGCTTCATTACACATGCATCCGGCATGGAGTACTTGCCCTTGGCGGGATTGAGAAGGGTGACCACATCCATCCGTTGGCAGTTATGGGTCAGTTTGATCAGTTCTATAGCCTGCACTAGTTTGAGGGGGTAATTAATCAGCGGATGTCAGCTTCTTTTATGTCGTCAGCCTACCTGATCAGGAGTTATGAGTGTTGGACTCATTGGGAGAGGGATTATTTCTCTACTAGCCATCCGCATTGCTCTCTAGAGTATTTAGCGTGGTTGGAGGCTGATATAGAAGCGGCCGCAGTCGTTTAGTCAGCTCCGGTTGTGGATTCAGATGAGGGGGAGCCTATAGAGAATCCTGATTCTCCTACGGAGGACGAGTTGTTTATGGGTCTGACAACAGCCTTAGTTAGTGATTCATCGACTGTTCTGGCCGGCACATATCCAGTTATTGCTTATTCACTAGCTAGGATGACTTTTGAGAGAGATCAAGCTAGGGCGTTGATGTCAACTGCCTGGTCTGGCAGAGACATAGCTTTTGCTGATAGAGATGACGCTGAAGCCACTTGAGATGCAGCATTGGTTGAGAGAGATGAGGCTTAATCTTCTCAAGATGCTGCTTTTGTTAAGATTGAGGAGACTTTAATTGCCTGGGATGCTGCTTTTATAGAGATGGATGAGGCCATAGCTTTTCGAGATCTCCACATTGCTGGCAGGGCTACTCTCCGATCATATACCCATGGCCTGGTTGTCGATATGAGTGCCTATATTGATGATCACAGTGCCACTATGCAGATGGCTGTGGATGTTTTGTCCCGTATGGAGGCTGAGGGTATTGCGCTTGCAGCAGCTCCTCCATCTTCAGAGAGAGATGACATGCTGGCACTACTATCTCGCTTGTCCATGGGTCCATAGACTAGCTTTATTTTTCCTGCACATACTAGATCAACCATTTTTGTCATGTACAGGACATAGTGTATATATCAAACAGTATTATATATCAAAGAAATATATTTTGAATCACTTCCCTGCTTGGCTATGTATTGTCATTGCTGAGTGATTACCACTTCTTTCTTGACCTGCTGTTGTTGATGTATCATGAGCTTTTCCTTGATGGATTAACAGTGAGATGTCGGAGAGTATCTTAAAAGGGCCTATTGATCAGGGAGGCTTGATAGGATTTATGTTTCAGTGTCATGGGACTGGTTTTTATTGGTTTTTGTAATTTCTTAAAGGTCAAACCGCACCATGAATGGCTGCCTACGTACTCCCGGGCTGAGGGAGATCAGGTCACTCATAGTTCGGTTCGTATGTGACAGAGGTTTGAGAAGTATTTATCTTGGGTTTTGAGTTTGGTTTGATGAGTTTTTGAATTTTTTGTTTGGTTTTGATCGCATCGTGAATGGCTGCCTACATACTCCTGGGCTGAGGGACATTAGGTCATTCGTAGTTCGATCCTCTAATAAAAACCGAATTGATTTGATTGATTCGCAGGACCAAGATGCTAGTATGTATGTGTCTCAGATATAGTACCTTTTCACGGTGTCTGAATTAATGAGTTGGGGAAATTCGCTCCCGTCCATTTCTTGTGATCTGATAGCTCCTCCTGTCAACACTTCCTTAACCATAAAAGGGCCTTCCAAATTAGGGGCGAACTTTCCTTTAGCTTCATCCTGATTGGCCAGAACTTTCTTCAATACCAAGTCATTCTCCATGAATTATCATATTCATACTTTCTTGTTATATGATTGAGCAATCCTTTGCTGATATAACTGCCCGTGGAAAATGGATGTAGCCCTTTTTTCATCTATCAGGGACAGCTAGTGGTACCACTCTTGCAACCACTGGTCTTCTTCCATTTGAGCGTCTATTAACGCTCTCAAGGAGTCCATCTCTACTTCTATGGGAAGGACTGCTTCCATGCCATAGACTAATGAGTAGGGGGTAGCCCAAGTAGAAGTACGCATTGACGTCCTGTATGCTAATAGGGTTAGAGGCAACCGGTCAGGCCATTCTTTGTAATTGGCAGACATTTTCTACATGATCTTTTTGATGTTCTTGTTGGCCGCTTCGACAGAACCATTCATCTTGGGCCGATAGATGACGAAATTGAGATGCTTGATGTGGAACTTGCTGCATAGTTCTCTCGTCATCTGATTGTTTAAGTTCTTGGCATTGTCTGATACGATCACCTCCGGTTGTTTATATCAACAAACGACAGTGTTTTTGATGAAACCAATGATTACCTCTTTGGTGACTTTGGGAAAAGAGGCCTCTTCAACCCACTTAGTGAAGTAATCGATCATGGTGAAGATGAAGCGGTGTCCATTGCTGGCTTTGGATTCGATTGGCCCAATCACATCCATTCCCCACATAGAGAATGGCCATGGCGAACTTATATTGTGCAGCTCGTTCGGAGGAGCGTGGATGACATTTCCATAGACTTGGCATTGATAGCATCTCTTGACGTGATCATCACAGTCAACTTTGAGAGAGATACAGTAATGCCATGTTCTTAATATTTTCTTGGCCAGCAGATGAACACTTATGTGTGGACCGCAGACACCACCATGTACTTTATCCATCAGTCTCTGGGCTTGCTCTTTATCAAGGCATCGTAACAGGCCTATTCCAGCATCCCTTTTGTAAAGTGTGTCTCCGCTTAGATAGAACTTCATATCCATCTTGTGAATCCGCTTTCGTTCAGTTTGGCTTGCCCCAGCGGGTGTAGATCCATCTCAGAGATATTCCTTGATGTCTTAATACCAAGGTTGATTGATAAGAGGTATTTCATCTGATACTTCTCCAATGTAATTCCCATATGTCGGGGTCTTTTGGTTTGTGAATTTGATGTCGGGAATCCCACTCCTATCGGATATGCGGATCAAGGAAGCCAAAGTAGCCAATGCATCAGCGAAGTCATTCCTACCCCGAGGAATATGGATGAAAGTTATGTCTTTAAACTCCATATATATTTTGACGACTTGCTGATGATAGGGCAGCAAATGCAGTTCTTTGGTGTGATATGCCCCTATGGTTCTGATGACTAACTCAGAATCTCCAAAAACTAATAGATGTGAATACCCATGGATTGGGCTAGTTTTAACCCCATTATGCAGCCCTCATACTCAGCTGTGTTGTTGGTATTGACAAACTACAACTTAATAGCCACATGATATTGTTCTCATGTGCCAGAGATAAGGACTGCCCCAGCTCCGGCACCTTCCATGTTTTACTGCTCCATCGAAATACATTTTCCATGATTAAACTGTATTCTCTTGTCGGATTTTCTGAATTGTCATAATCCCATCATCCGAGAAGTAAGTCTCCAGAGGTTCAAACCCTCCTGATGGAGCCTCGGCTAATTGATCTGCAATGCCCTGACCTTTGATGGACTTCTGAGTGACGTAGATGATGTCGAACTTTTGTAGGATCAACTGCCATTTGGACAGTCGATAATTCAATATTGGTTTACTGAATACATACTTCAGCAGATCCATACGGGATATGAGGTAGGTCGTGTGCTCATGGAGGTAGTGTTGTAAGCTCATGGCTGCCCATGCTAATGCACAACATGTCTTCTCGATTAGGGTGTACTTTTGTTCACCACTACTGAACCTTTTGCTGATGTAATAGATAGCTCTGTCCTTACCACTATCATTTTTATGTCCCAGCATACAGCCCATGGCGTTAGCTTTAACGGATAAATACATGAATAGAGGAACTCCGTCCTTTGGAGGTACCAAGATAGGCGCTTTGATCAGCTGCATCTTGATGGCAAGGAAAGCTTTTTGGCAATCCTCATTCCATTTCGTGGAGGAATTCTTCCTTAATATCTTGAAGATGGGTTCGCAAGTTACTGTGAGCTGGGAAATGAATCGGCTTATAAAATTGATTCTCCCCAGGAACCCTCGTATCTCCTTTTTTGTTCGGGGCACTGGCATCTTAGTGATGGCTTTAATCTTGGAAGGATCCAGCTCAATGCCTTTGTTGCTCACTAGGAATCCCAACATCTTGCCCGACTTGACGCCAAAAGCACATTTGGCTAGATTCAGCTTGAGGTTGTACTTGCTCAACCTGTTAAACAACTTCTTGAGATGGCTAATGTGATCATCCTCCCTCTGGGATTTGATGATGATGTCATCCACATAAACCTCTATTTTCTTATGCATCATGTCATGAAATAAGGCCATCATGGCTCGCTGATACGTGGCCCCGACATTGATGAGGCTGAAGGACAAACATCTGTAGCAGAAGGTTCCCTAGGGAGTGATGAAAGCTGTTTTCTCCCTATCTTCTTCAGCGACCATGATTTGATGGTAACCAGCAAAGCAATCCACAGAAGAATAAATGCCATACTGCGCCATGTTGTCTATCGATATGTGGATGAAAGGTACCGGGAAATTGTCCTTGAGACAAGCTTTGTTCAAATCCCTGTAATCCACGCATACTCATACCTTCCCTCTGTGCTTAGGCACGGGAACTATGTTCGATAGCCACTCAGGGTATGTTGATACCATGGTGATGCCATCTTTGAATTGTTTAACAACTTCTTCTTTGACTTTCAGACTCCATTCAGGTTTCAACCCCCTAAGCTTTTGTTTAACTTGCTTGAATCCATCTTTGATGGGCATTCAATGGATGATAATATCAGTAGATAGGCCAATCATATCTTCATGTGATCATGCAAACACATCCTAGAACTGTGTTAGGAGTTCAATCAGGTCGGCCTTTTTGTTTTGCGTGAGGTCTATGCCAACCTGGATCTCTTTGAGGTTTTCTGAAGTTCCTATATTGACAGTGGTGGTTTGGTCGAGGTTTGGTTTGGGTTTGTCTTTGACCCATTATTTGATCTCCTCGGGCACCTCATAGTCATCTTGATTAATTTCCATCAAGCCGAAGTTCAGTTCTACATCAAAGTTGTAGTCACTGTGACAGGTTGGCATCTCATCAGTAGAGACAAACACATCCAATTCTAGAGTCCTGAAAACAAAATGCTTTCACTTTAATATATGCGACTGTTTAAACATACAAAGCATTTGGCAAAGCATGACAAAAGTTACTGCTATAGCTGTGCAACCAAAATAAGCAGTAAATGAAAGTATGTTACAGGGCAGATGGACTTTCTGCCCTTTTACCCTTTTTGAATGAGGCAAGGGACGCTGCTCCAATTTTCCACGGTCAGATCCTCATGAATCGGGAGGATATAAGATTTGTGGTTGTCTGCCTCCTCTCTGATGATGACTAAGACATCCTATAGATCAGAGCTGGGGGTTTTATTCGAACTGCCCCCCTTTTCTTTCTTAATATGAGGAATTTGGATCTGATCCTCATCGTCACTGTCTGGGATATCATCATTTATTCCCTCGTAGTGTATGATAACACGCATATTAGCAAATGGGTCTCGTCCTTCGTACAAGAACTTTTCTTTTCCCTTTTTGCTATCCCCTTCAGGCTTTGGGGTCTTTCTCTCACATACCGGTATGATTAGAGGAAACAGCATGGCTGTTACCACAGTAGGGATCTTCTTTATTAGCTTCACAAATCCAGCATCAGTGAGGTTTGGAAATAGTATGGTGGAAGCATGAGCCTTAGGATGCTTATGTGGGTTTCGGTAGCTTGACCCGGATGAATAATCCAATCCGTCTCTCCTTGACTGACTCGGGATTTTCACCGGAATCTTGATACCTTGCTGATTTTTTCCTAACCTTTCTCCAGGGTGGAAACCCAAAGATACCAGCTCCTAGCCCACTGTCATCACTTCAAGTGAAACCTTTGGTTTCAGAGCTGGTGCCCTAAATGGTAGGTATTGAGTATCACTCAGCTCTAAAGCTTTAAAACTAGCAGGTCCAATCCCTGCATCTAGGCTGATCACTGACATGTCTCCCTGTATGCAGACAGGGTATTCCAGTTTGGCATTCCCTGTGATTAGGTTGCCATTGATAATATATTTGAGTTGCTGATGGAGGGTGGATGGCACTGCCCCTGCCATGTGGATCCATGGCCTGCCTAGCAACAAGTTGTATCCGGTGGCAATGTTGAGCACCTGAAAAGATACATAGAAAGTGTGCGGACCAATCTCCAGAGGAAGCTCAATTTCTCTTATAGCCTCTCGGCGAGATCCATCGAAAGCCCGGATAACCACATGACTGGTTCTGATCCAATTCGGGTTGATCTTCATTCTTTCCAAGGTGTCATAGGGACAGATGTTTAGGGACGATCCTCCATCTATCAGCACACCTCCGATCACATACCCTGATGATATTACTGCTATGTGTAGTGACTTACGATGGCCCGTCCCTTCTGCGGGTATATTATCATCAGTGAAAGATATCATATTACTGTTAAAGATGTTTTCTATCACGTGATGGAATTTCTCTGCATCCACCATCTTTGGTAGATAGGCTTCCTCAAATACTTTCACCAGAATATTGCGATGATCCACTGATGATAAGACTAGATCTAGGATGGACATCTGCTTGGGTTCATCTTTTAGGCTTTGCACCACACTGATTTTTTTGTGTCCCATTTTGCTGCGGAACTCTTCGATTTTCTCTTCAGCCACCTTTTCTTTGGCCTTGATGACTGATTTGATCACACGCTGAGGTAGGTATAATGGATTCTCCTTTGGTACAATGCCAATGTTGTTTGAGGTGGAACCTTATCATTCCCCTAGTTCCATTGGACTCTCTTTAGACTGATCATTGGATACTGGGGTCTGAATGGTAATATCAAAGGTTCGGGCGTCACCAAATTCATAGGATTTTGTGTTACTTGGACCCCTTTCCCAGGTAGCATTATGGGTGTGAGGGCTGGCTCCTTATCACAAGAAATAACAGCCACTGTATCCTGACTCCACGCAGTGGGAATAAAGAGAGTTTCTTCATCTAGGAGGCCATAATCCTGATTCCCCTGATTAATTCACCATTTTCAATCATATTCTGAATCAGGTTACGAAGTCCCCAGCAATATTCAGTGTCATGACCAGGCGCATTGAAGTGATACTGAGAGATCCTGTTAGGCTTAAATTTTTTGGATCGAGGGTTCACCGGGGGTAACAGATCTGTAACCATCCCCTCATTGATCAACATCTTGAGGATTTCCCTCATTGGCTGGTTTAGGTTAGTGAAATTCCTTTGAAAGGCGAATTCCCTATCAGCTTGAAACTTATCTTCCTTGGCCACCTTGTCGGCCCAGGGTTCATGCTTATGAAACCGGTTGTGATTCCTCATAGCGATGGGGCTAATCTCCGGTGTAGGAGGACTTGCTTCAGAGTGGTTGGATTGGTTTATCAGCTGTCTGGTTACCTGATTCTGATATACGACCAGCTCTGCTAACTGTCCAATCTGTTCCTTGATAGACTTAATCCCTTGTTCTATCAGGAATTACCTTTCTGATAACTCCCAACTGTCTGGGCTATTGTTGTTGGATTGAGTTATTTCTCCGACGTATAGGATGTATTTGGATCCTTCTCCATTTTGCATGCTAATCATGTTGACACCTTCCTCTTTGTGTTGAGGGAGGGGATTATCCTGCTCGTGCGGTTGCTCTAGTTTGGTCACCATGATCTCTCCATTGTCTATCAAGTCCTGGATTTTTTGCTTGAGAGACCAGTAATTTTGTGTATCATTGCCCGGAGATCCGGAATGGTAGGCACACTTCTTATTTAGGTCGAAATTTCGTCCACCGATGTTGGTTGGTGGAAGGAGTTGCACAATCTTTTTCTGTGCCGTCAACAGTTTTAGCACATTCTCGAGTGAATCCCTTAGAGGGGTGAACGTTCTTCGACGCCTGGCCTCCACATTTTTCTAGAATGGCGGGTTTGAAGGTTGTGCTGAAGCTTGAAAAGGGGAATAGTTCCTTCTTTGAATGGGCATGCTGCTTGAATCATACCTCTAATTCTGTCCTTGTAGTACTAAGGAAACTTCTTCGTCTTTCTTCTTATGTGTTCTCTGGGGATTATTTCCATAACTTCCAGATTGGATATGCTCGGCGACGGCTTCCAACCCAGACTTGAGCCCCATTTCTGCCATTTTGCCATGTTTGATCATCTCCGAGAATGGCTTTCTATGCTTGCTAGGACCCTTTCATAATATGGAGCTTCTTGAATGTCGATGAAGGTCATGACTATCTCAGACTCAGTCAAAGGTGGAGTGACTTATGCCGCCATTCGTCTCTAGCATTGAGCATATTCTCTAAATGAATCAGTGTTCTGTTTCTTGATTTTGGTTATTTGATATCTGTCTGGGGCCAGTTGAGACTGGAAACTGTATTGACTGAGGAAGGCATGTGTCAGCTCTTCCCAACTGTGAATTTTAGAGTTGTTCAATCGGGCATACCAGGCTCTAGCCTCTCCAGTCAGACTTTTTTGAAATAAATGCATTCAGAGTTTCTCGTCCTCTGCATAGGATCCGAGCTCTCCAATGAATACTTTCAAGTGAGTGTATGGGCCTCCCAATCCATCATAGTTCTCAAAATCGGGGACTAGAAATTTTTCGGCGTAACGAGCCCTAGTAAATATACATAGGTCTAAATAATTGACACTGCCAAATGCCCCAGTCCCCTTGATAGACCGGATGGTTTTTTCCATCAGTTGAACTTTCTTTAGAATGTCACCAGCTTCCTTTTCTTTATTAAGGATGGTGATTTCAGGGGTTTTGTTGGTAGTATCCTGGTTCTGTGGTTCATGAACCTGAGGGTCCTTCTTCCCGGTCTCTTGACTGCCACCAGGTGTACCTGGTTCTGTCCCTGTGCTTATTTCCCTTTAAGAGCTTTACTTTGCTCTCTTAGGAAAAGAGCCAATTCAGCTATCTGGTTCTTTAATACTTCAAACTCTTCCCTAGAGACAGGGGTAGATTCAGGCTGAGCACTGGAAGCCATGTCCAGAGATAGACTTGGTGCTTTCTTAGATTTAGATCTAGTGATCGGACCAATTTTTCAGCTACAACAAACATAGGTGTGTCAATTTCCTGAGGTAGGTATGGATAGGATACATGCTATGATGTGTTTTTGAGGATTTTTAATCTTATCCTGCAAAACAGAGGTCGGTTGTTTTGATGACAAGATAACATGACAAGATGTACAAAATTATGGAATGTATATTCACACTATGATATCTACATTGTGCTATTTACATTAGAATTGAAAACTTGACATTGAATTGAAGAGGAAGACATGAAGAAGCTTCCCATTGGATTTGGTTAATCAGAGGCTGATCTCTCTTAGGCTACTCTCACGGCTTTTCGGCATGAAGGTCCCCAGATTATCGCATTCTACTATAGGGGAAATTAATCTGATCTTTCAACTGGAGCGGATCTGAGTGGTGCTTTTTCATGAGCCCCAAAGACTTATTCGCCCTCGAAGACATTACTTTGTCACCGACGGTATTGCCTCCTAGTGGAGGAATCACACAACTTATATTCACATACATCGCGTCTCACCGTATGCATATGATGACATTGGTGTGAAGCACTAATATAAATCAGGAAAGTATTCATTCACATTCATTCAATGTAAAGAAGCATCATTCACGCATTCATTCAATGTAAAGACACAACATTCACACATACGCAGATATGAAAAGAAAAGTTTGAAAAGGTTTGAGCGCGGCCTAAGCCCTCTACTGTCCCTGTAAGAACCGTGAATTTCATGAATAATTTTTTTTGATATAATAAGAAAATGAATACTTATTTGAACATAAATGTTTATGAGTTATGAGAAAAGTAATTCGATTATATTTATAATAATTGAGAAAATATGGGGAATTACGACGAACTCGTAGAATGCCTTGTGCGGCATGAGAATGGAAATGATAATGATTTAATAAATTAAAGAAGGAAATCAATAAGTGAAGGATTAATTTATATTACATTGTTAATTAATCGTTGTGATTAGTGATAGCTTATTAATGAGTAATAGTATAATAATAGGTAAACTGTTTATAAATATAATAAGAATCGTATTTATTAAACTATTGAGGAATGTAATTATTGATAAAGGTAAATTAATGAAGGAATTACTACGTGAACAACAAATCAAATATTAATTGTTATTTAAATAGAATATTAATGGTGATTAATTAATAATAATATGTTGATTATTATTATTGCAAATAATAGAATAATAATAAGTAACTTGTTTATAAATATAATAAGATTATATTTATTTAATTATCGAGGAATGCGATAATTAATCACATAATTGTTAATAATTTTGTTATGGAAATAAATTGATAATATAGTGATTACTTAATTAATATAATATTTGCTCAATTAATTGCTATATGTGCAAGCATGCGATAATTAAAAGTATAACACATAGTAATTACACATATGTTATAAAAAGTGCAGTGCGATGTGACTATACAATTATACATAAACTATATAGTAAAGTTATTGAGTTGTGAAAGCTACATTAATAATGCTTATGTGACAATGTGTGTGAGTGAACATTTAATTAGTACCTCATGAATATATTATAAACAATTGTTGATTAATAAAATTTAATAATAAAGGAGACAATGTTATATGATAAAATGTACATGGATTATATATGTACGAATTACATTTACTACATTGGAGTATAATTTATGTGAATTGCATTGTGACATTTAAATTATAACCTATGGATATATTGCATGAAATTGTACAAAGCCTTACTGTTGATACACTTCATGTTACCAAATGCTGAGCTTGTATATTGTTGCCCCATAATTAGAGTCATCACTCATTCTCTTCACGTGAAAACTCCAAGCTAGTCTACTACCCCTTCTCTCAAAATCAGCATTCTAGCTATAATCATCAATGGGGGAGTGGCTTTCATGATTGCCTTCACCAACTAATTACCTACTCCTCCTTAACCTTCATACAATTCATATTTATGTTAGTTTGATTCAAGAGAGGAAGGCTTTGTCTGGAAATTAGTTTTCCTATATATATAGCCCATTCTCCTTCATAATCCTATTGCTGAGATTTTGATAAGGCTGGTATATTGAAATATAAAGAGAGTAAGATATCAACTGATGGCTGAGCTTTGTAATAGAAGCTTCAAAGAGGTAATACTAATTCTCTAAGTTCTTACAGTTTTAAAAATAACATGGGTTCATACTAGCTTAGTCACAAAATTGATGGTGTTGGCCTGAAGTAATCTATAAATTCTAGTTAATCATGGTTAATATACTCAAATACGAACCCAACGGATGTTGAAGGAACCAAATTGGTTAAGAAATGAATCTATAGAGGAAGATTGTGCTAAACATGAGAAAAATATAAAAAATTAGCATGATTATGAATTTTTAATCTTTGATATGTATGCTAGAAATACTTGTATAGTGGTTACATAGACTTATATAAATGTTTAAACAGTATTATGGCTGATTACAATCGAATTGGTTGTGAAATTTGGAAATTGGCCTTGATGTCTGCCGAAGCAGAAGTTTTCATTTCGGTTCATGCAACGGCGCAGCTGCGCCGGTTGTGAACTGAGGCGTAGCGCATCTGTGCCGGTCCCCTGCACCAGTTACTGATTTCTGTTAAGGCTGTGAGTGCTAGTTAGTTAATTTATTACTTACACTAGCTTGCTAGCATGAGTAACATATGTATGAGTATACCTAGACCTAAAAAGAACATGATTTACTATATTAGCATACATGATTAACGAAAGCATATAGTTTGAAATAAATTTAGAATTTTAGAAATGAACTTGATATGTATGCATGCCATGTTTATATACTGACCTTGCAAGCATATTAGTATGACCTAGAAACACAAGAAATGCATGTTAACTTGCGTATATAAGTTTCATAATGAAATGTGAACATGCGAACCTCACTAGTGCACATTCTAACGAAGGTGTAAGTTTTGAAAATGAACTTAAAGTCTTATAAACAAACTTTGACATGTTATTGATGTTCTGACTTTTGATGCATGTTAGTACGACGTAGAGATGCATGAAAGACATATTAACTTATGTATTTAGGTTTCGTAATGTAACATGTGCATGTGGACCTCAATAGTGAACGTTACTAACAAAAATACAAGTATTAAAAGTAAACTTTGACATATATGTACCATATCTACATTTTGCAAGCATGTTCATATGGCCTAGAAATGCATGACGGATATGTTAACATATGTATATGTATAGCATGAACATATTAGACCTTATTAGTAAACTTTACTAATGAAAGTATAAGTTTTGAACGTGCACCTTCACGTGTTACATTGAGATTGGATTCCGATATTTATGGACTTGTTTGATAGTACTCTTAAACTCACTAATGTATCATACATGTATGCCTACCATGATAGATGTCGTCAAATCAAGTTAAGCATAAATGAAGCATATTTTCAAACCAATAACAGTGCTAGTTATTTATATGTGATGTGAATAATCATGAGCATGCCTAACATGGGTTATAAGACTACCTTACATATTTCAATGACAAGCATGATAACTTATGTGAATTCATGGCGTTGTATGACCCTAAGTCGTTAGAAACCGTGGATTAGGACTATAACATGTATGATTGCACTTGGAAAGGGTGTAAAAACATAGAAGAACCCTTTAATATGTATACATGCTATGTGATATCATATGTTGATACTTAAATCCGATTCTTGACAACTAACTTATAAAAATGCCATAACTTACTAAATAAAATATGATTGGAATTTATGATGGTCTTATGTGTGAATGATGATATATGAAGATGATTAACTTGAGAAGAGGAACGTTAGGGATAAAAGGCAATAAAAGTTATATTAGTCGAGACTTGTGAATTAATATGACACTATATATGGTATAACTGTGTAGCTAGGTTAAAATTTAGCTTATGTGTTGATCGTATATCCAAGATAAGATATGATGTTAAACTATATGACTAATGGATATCATATATATATACGTAACTATATTACGATAGGGATTCGAAATTGTTGATTTACTTTACGTGGATAGACTACACTTAAGGCAAGTTCTCCAACCTACACTCTTTTACGGTGCAAGTTTCCTTGAACCTGTTCTTGTATTAATAATTGCAAGTATCTTAAATCCTTGCATTTCTTTATTCGATGAACCTTGTAAGCAAGTCTCTTAACTTACACAACTTTGGATTTTGTGCAAATATTTAAACCTTATCTCTTTAATGCAAGTTCTTACCCTACTTTTCTCAAGCAAGGTTCCTAACTTATTTTGATTTATATGTAGACACTTGAAATTTCGCTTTTGTCGTACTAACCCTGCAGGAGAGTAAAAGCGTCATTTTACTTCGGAGATAGCCCCGAAGTAGGGAAAAAGATCCCGATCATCTCGAAGACAACCGCGGGAATGGTGAAGAGGACCAATGAAGTCTGAACATACCGCAACTCGATCGAAGATCGACGAGCTGAGACAGTGATCATCGAAAACCACCTTAGCAAACCTCGAACGACGTACCATCAAGAAATAAGCCTGCAGACTGATATCTGGACCTGGAAGGTATCTCGGCTACTAGTATCAACTTCTCGAACCCTAACTCAGTCGAACTCGGTCATATCTCGCTGCGTTCGTCAAATACGGTCCGAAAGATCAAACGGCAGACGTCAACTTCTACCGAATCGAGACCAAAGGAGCCATAACCAAGTTGGGGGGGTCCCACCTGGGTAGCCTCCACTATGTATGCGGCTAGCCGCATACATGTGAGCGGCTGCCCCAGACAGGTTATAACCCCCCACTTAGTTCATTTAAAAAAAGAAGAAGAGATAGATATAGAGTGAGAAGGGCATTTTTAGAGAGAGAAAGGCTCGGGTTAGACATCAACATAGCAACTTGAAGCTTATTTCTTCCATCTAACATCTCATTGAAGCCATCTTAGTGTTCTTACTTCATCCCGGGAGTCAAAACGCTTGTTCACTCGTCCCCCAAGGTGAAATAACGCACTTCTAGCTTCGTTTTCTTTGTAAACTATGTTCAAATGATAGATTAATGAAGGATCTTGTTTGAATCTAGCTATATTTGTTGTATTATAAGCATATTGTGTAGTAGTTGGTAGTTTTAACGTTTTTGTCGGTTATTTATTGCTTTAATACGTTGTATATAGCTTCGGAGACTAGATATACCTCAAGCTAAGCTTAAGCTAGTTCCCGAGAGGTTGTTAGCATGATGCTTCAACCCAGGAGCTAGAACAACTTAGATCTGTGGTATATCTATGGATGTATTTACTTGTAAATGGTCCCGGATAACCCGTATAGCCCTAAATATATATTTAGAGGTGAAATGGGGGCCGAATCGATGTGAATAGTGATTTTAACAGATGAAATCACTTAGTAATGAAGCCATGGACGTTATGTATATATGAAATGATACAAATATTGTGAGCCTAGGAATCCCGGTGTCGAGATCCCCGAATGGATCCGACTTGATTCCCACGATGGACCGGTTTTTAAGTTGTAAATGCTTTAAATACCGTAAATATCGATGTGCATGTAATATTTGGATCTTGAAGACGAACTCGAGGGGTTAGTCTCGAGAGCTTGGATTGAAGACCCCGTGATAGTGAAAACCTTCATTACGGGAGCTCGGTTCATCGAGATGGCTTTTATGCTCGATGATGATCCGAACCTTCTTCACGCTTTAGCATACATATCATCAAAATGATTTCTCAAAGAAAACCACAAAGAGCTTTTGATGAAAAATAAAGCGATTCGGGGTATATCACGTAAGGAACGTAAAGAATAAAAGTAAGTATCGAAGTCCTCGATTCCTAGTCTGGCAAAGGATTTGAAAACCTTACTTTCCAAAACCTCATTTCAATTTGCATATCTTGTTAAAATTGAATCTTTTGCTAAATCAAATCCTTCGTATCTAAGCATAAAAGAGGTACAAGCACTACTTTCAAGTCACCAAAAAGACTTAGAAACCAACTAATAAAGCTTTCAAAATCACACACACACACACTTTTTGCATAAAAAATTAATAAGATGCGGTACCGTGCTTGCACGGGAGTCGGGGGTGCCTAACACCTTCCCCCCGCTAAACCTAGCCCCCAGATTCCACGAATCTCGGGTTTTAAGACCAAATCAAAGAGTCACGCATTGGACCATCTTGCGAAAAACTATTAAAACCCGGATGAGTTGGTACATCCATTTCAAAAATACCAACTAGCGACTCTGTCTCAATCGGTCCAATCAATAAAATCAATCTTTCAAAATCGTCGACACATATGTCAGTACCGATTTCCTATGAAATTCACCCTTTAAAACGGAACCCCAAAGACAAAGCGAAAGCAAAAGGGAAAAGAATAAAATAGGGAAATCGGTGCACTCCTCTCTCATCCCACGGACAAGAGACGAGGGCAAACAACTCCAAAAGAGAAAAAAGAGACCTCCTTGTTCAACAAAAGGGAGACTGTGGACTTGATTTTTTGCCCGACGTCGACAGGTGGTGACTCAGCTGGGGATTCAAAGAGGGCTTAAGTCGCGATCAAACTTTTTGATTTTCGTTCTGCATATGCATTTGTGTGAATGATCTTTGTGTGTGTCAATCTTTTAGCATTTTGTATTAGTGCCTCGCACAATATATTAGTGCTTTGCACAATGTCATCATATTACATGCGGTGAGGACGTGAATGTATATGAATGTATGTTGTGTGGTACCTCCATTAGGGGGCAATCCCGTCAGTTGTTTATTACTGGACTCCTATGGATGTTTCCATTGTGAAGCTCAGGAAAGGCACCACTCAGATCCGCTCCAATCGAAACATGGATGTTTTCATCAAGTAGATTGCGAAGATCTGCAATTTCAAACAGCCCTTGAGAGTAACCCTAAGATACGTCAACCTCTGATATAACCAAACGCGCGGTGTGCTTCTTCATGCCCCATTTAAATCTTTCTAGTATATAAATGACCGTTATCTTGAACTGTCATACATACATCTTTCACACCCTGTCATCAATTCGACTAACTCGTTGTATTACAGGAAAAGATTAAAAAACCATTAAACTGATGCATAGCATATCATGCATCCCTATCCACCAGTATCCAGTCTAAACTAGATATCGGTTGTGGTGCAGATTGGTCCTAAAACCCGATCTCGAGCCAAAAAGGCCCTTTCACCAGTCCAGATGGCTGAAGCAAGTTCATCAGAACCCATCCCAGTATCTCGAGATGAATTCGAGGAGTTTAAGAAGCAAATGGCCGAGATGACGACCCTGTTAAAAGAACAGTGCAAACTATCTCAGGAATCTAAACACAAGAGTTCGACTAAATCCTCTGTGAAAGGAGACATGAAAGTTCCCAAAAAGGAAGGTGATACCCATACGTCCACACCAATATCTCCCTTTGATGTTGAAGTACCCAAGGAGGCTCCGATCCAGAAGATGACACGGGACATCGCAAACCTCCGGGAGGACAAAGACACTGGAGACATTAGGAAGAAAGTTAGACAGATGGAAGACACTATCCGGTCTATGAAAGGGACGGGATCTCACGGGAGTGTGAATTACTCGGATCTGTGTATTTTCCCAAAGGCGAGATACCCGGATAAGTTTCAAGTCCCCGAGTTCAAGAAATACAACGGACTGGGAGACCCGTACACTCACTTGAAAGTCTACATAGGTGAACTTAGAACTTATGCTGAGGATGAAAACCTCAGGATACAGCTGTTTCAGAAGAGCCTTACCGGTGAAGCCCGCACGTGGTACGCACGGATAGACAATTCCAAAGTCAGAGGTTGGGAATATTTGGCCCATGCTTTCCTCAACTAATACAGTTTTCAATCCCAGTTGGCACTTGATCGCTACCAGGTTACCAAAGTCAGAAAGCTGGGCAATGAATCGTTCAGAGAATACGCGCAGCAGTGGAGGCGAATGGCGGCCCAAGTCAACCCTACCAATAGATGAGGGTGAGATGGTGACCACCTTCATTGATATAAAAGAAGCCCCTTTCTATGAGAGAGTCCTCGCCGGGTTAGGAAAATCCTTCTCCGAAATGATCAAACAAGGGAAAATGGCATGAATGGGTTTGAAGTCTGGAAAAATCAAAGACCTCACTTCTTTGGAAGCCGTAGCAGAGCACATACAGTTGGGAAATTATGCAAGCGCTCCCAAGAGAGGATCAAAGAGGAAGGAAGAAGATGTCTCGTTTGTATTGCAAGGACAATCTGCTAACAAGAGCCCTAACTCACCTATCCAGAGGCAGAACCCTCATCCAGCGAATTTTTGAAATCCTACAGCAATGAAAGTTGGGGAAAACAAACGAAGAAGGATATTCATTCCTTTAGGAGACTCCTTGGAAAACATATTATCCCTACTGATCACCCAGAAAAAGCTTGTTGAGCTCGCTCCACCTTCTGATCCAAATGGAAGGCAATTCGATTCCAGCAAGAAGTGCGCCTACCATTCCAACTCACCGGGGCATGATACTCAGCAGTGTTGGACTCTGAAGCACAAAATTCAAAACTTGATTAACAGCGGGGAGATTATAGTCAAAGCACCCGAACAGCCAAATGTCAACAACAACCCTCTGCCTTAGCATGCGGAGGAAGGAGTCAACATGATCATTGCTGAAGCAGGGAAAACTGTAAATACCTAAGGAAGATGGGAGAGTTACCCTCGGCACATGACCCTGCAATATGGGGATACCCTGAAGAAAATTATGGGGTAGAACAAGAATTGGCTTCAAGCAGAGCGCAGGTGGATCAGCTAGCTGAATTGGTGGTATACCAACACTAGTTGACCCGATAGCTCATCGACCAGGTCTTATCAAAGCCAAATGACCCCATATCTGTCCAAGATGTTTCCACCTCTAGAAGGGATCGGATCCATTACCCAGAGCAGAACAAATGGACTGAAAAGATGGCTCGAGAAGCTAGATTGCAGAGCCGTCGAGATTTTGCGGCCAAAGAAAAATTCACCCCGTTGAGGCAATCCAGGGAGGAGATTCTCTGTACCTTAATTGAGGAGGAGAAGATTATAGAATTTCTGCCACCCCCAAATATGAGATCGAAGTGTTTTAATCCTTCCACATCCTGCCTTTACCATTCTAATGCTCCTGGACATGCCACGAAAGAATGTTGGGCTCTGCGACATCTAATCCAGAACTTGACTGAATCCGGGGAGCTGGACTCAATAAACAAAGCTGAGATCTTCCCTGAGGAAGAAATATACTACCCTCAGGGACCGAGGAACGTAGAAGGTATGATAGCCGTTATCCTTTGCATAGAAGGAATATTCGGCAGACCCATAACCATCCAAGGGGTACCTGAGCAGAGAGATAAAGCCACTCTCGAGATACCAGTGCCTAAACCACTGATGTTGGCCCCTTGGCCAAAACTCCCAATTCTCAGCCTAAAGAAGGTACCGTGGAATTACGGAGAAGGGATAAAGTTGGCACCTAACTGTACCGCCATCATACCTAAGGAGAATACATGTTACCTCCCGGGGCGTTTGGCGAAACCGGTAACCAAGGTATTAGGGAAGGTATCTACTGGAAAGATCATAGAGTTCCTCCACAAAATGGGGCACGGTAAAGCCAGGACGGTGAGGCAATTGGAAGCTGAACCCCATCAAATTTCTATCCTAGATTTGGTATTAGAATTTGACGAGCATCGTCAAATTCTGATCCAAGTATTGGAGGAAGCACACTTACCCAAGACTATAGATACTGAGAAATTCTAACACTTGATCAGCCATGTACTAGACAGTATCGTGATATCCTTCACTGACGATGATATACCAGCCGATGGAACTGGGCATCACAAATTATTGCATATCGCTGTCGTTTCATCAAGATATGGGGTAGGCGGCGTACTGATCGACGGAGGGTCGTCTTTAAACATCTGTCCACAAGATACTCTGGAGAAGATGAAGATCAACCCAAACAGAATTCGGGACAGCCATGTCGTGGTACGGGCTTTCGATGAATCAAGAAGGGATACCATAGGGGAGATTGAGCTTCCTGTGGAGATTGGCCCTTTCACTTTCAACATACCTTTTCAGATCCTGAAGATCACTACCGGGTATAATTTGTTGTTAGGACGACCATGGATCCATATGGCTGGCGCCGTCCCTTCAACTCTTCATTAATAACTGAAATATATCGTCAATGGTAATCTGCTGACTGTCAGTGCAGAACCTGATTATCCTATTCATGGCCTGGGAGATATGCCCCTGATCAGTGTGAATGAAGGGGTCAAGCCCGCCAGTTTTTAAGCCTTCAAAATCAGTAATCCGCGATATAACTCTGTGGGAGCCCCGGTCTTAATTCCCCAGATATCTACAGAGGTGATGGCAGTTGGCCAAGAGATGTTGTCCTGAGGAAATTGACTAGTCCGAGGATTGGGGAAGAATGGCCAAGGAATTAGGAATCCAATCCGTATACCGACGCAGTTGGGAAAGGCTGGACTCGGATACCATGGTGGATCTAAGCATCAGAATCCTCACAGGCGTCAACCAGTTAATCAGTTAATTCACCTCAAGCCAAACCTGGGTGAAACCGGATCTTAAGAGCCACTCAAGAAGATCCCCGTCATGATTTCAAACCTTCTGATTCCTAAAGTCGATCAAAGAGGACATCAGACGAACGGGGATGAAAAGCCTCTCAAGGATGCGGCCCAGAAGGCCAAAGACCAAAAGTTTCTGGAAGAGATCCAGTTACAATTCTTGAGCAGTTTTTGCCTCTCTGAAGAGGACCTGAAGAAGTCCGACGGGGCATATCTATCAAGTGATCAAGCTAACCTCCCGACACTTAACTGGGGAAATGTAAACATCCCAAGCAGTGATCCAGGGACCGGTTCCAAGCTAGTTATGGCCATCTTGGAAGACTGCGACTTCAGTAGCGCGTCTATATCAACGACTCCCCATGAACTGCAGACCAGCAATTGGACGATCACTCCACAGATCGTCCAAAAAGGGTAAAAACCGAGAAGCAACCGCTGACAGGGCGCTCCACCTTTATCTATATTTATGTCTGTTTTATTTCATCTGTAGCTTGTTATTGCCAGTTGTCGTATTAACTGATGAATGTTTTTGTAATTGACGACTACTTGTATATATTTAGCAATCAAGTTTTTGTATCAGGTTTCCAAATTTGCATGTCTCTAGCCACATCCATAGTTTGCTGAATCTGAGTAATGATTACGATTTTGACATAGAATTGGACTTTGACTTGATGGGAATTGAGCAGGAGGAAGGGGATGATGACGAGGTGCCCGAGGAAATCAAAGCATGGGTCGAAGATAAACCTAAACCCAACCTCGATCAAACCACCACCATAAATATCGGAACCCCCAACGATCCCAAAGAAATACAGATCGGAACCAACCTTCCCTCTAACTAAGAAAAAGAACTAATCCAACTCTTAACCAAATTCAAGGATATTTTTGCCTGGTCTCATGAAGACATGATAGGTCTACCCACTGACATCGTCATCCATCAACTACCAATTAAAGAAGGTTTCAAACCAGTCAAGCAGAAACTGAGAAGGTTGAAACCAGAATGGAGCCTGAAGGTCAAAGATGAAATTATCAAACAGTTCAAAGTGGGAATCATTATGGTGTTAACATACCCTGAATGGTTGTCCAACGTAGTCCTAGTGCCAAAATCTGGAGGAAAGGTGCGAGTTTGTGTGGATTATCGAGATCTCAACAAAGCCAGCCTTAAGGATGACTTCCCAGTGCCGTTCATCCACGTATTAATCGATAACACTGCGCAATTCGAGATGTATTCTTTCGCTGATTGCTTTGCTGGATATCACCATATCATGGTTGCTGAAGAAGACAAGGAAAAGACTGCCTTCATTACCCCGTGGGGAACCTTTTGTTATCGAAGACTAGCTTTTGGCCTTACCAACGTATGGGCTACTTATCAAAGAGCCAAGATGACTTTATTCCACAATATGATGCACAAAGAAATTGAGACGTATGTGGATGATATCATCATAAAGTCCCGGCAGGCTGATGACCATTGGACCCATATTCGGAGGTTGTTTGAACGACTCCGCAAGTTCAATTTGAAGTTAAACCTAGCAAAGTGTGCTTTTGGGGTGAAATCCGGCAAACTACTGGGATTTCTGGTGAGCAACCGGGGCATTGAGTTGGATCCTACCAAAATCCAAGCCATCACGAAAATGCCTGAACCAAAGACCGAGAAGGAAATTTGAGGTTTCCTGGGAAGAATCAACTTCATCAGCCGATTCATATCGCAGTTGACAGCAACCTGTGAACCCATTTTCAAACTATTAAGGAAGAACTCTTCGGGAAAATGGAATGAAGACTGCCGAAAAGCCTTTCATATCATACAGAAGAGGTTGATTGAAGCACCTATTTTGGTACCCCCAAAGGATGGGATTTCGTTGTTCATATATATCTCGGTCAACTCCAATGATATGGGTTGTCTACTGGGGCAAAAGGATGACATAGGGAAAGAAACAACAATCTATTATCTCAGTAAGCACTTCAACAGCGGAGAACAGAAATATACTTTGATCGAAAGAACTTGCTGTGCATTTGCTTGGGCAGCCACCAGGTTACAGCATTATCTGCATGGCCAAACCACTTATCTCATATCGAGGATGGATCCTTTGAAATACATCTTCAGCAAACCAATTTTGAACTGCAGTCTATCCAAGTGGCAGTTAATCCTTCAACAGTTCGACATCATATATGTCACCCAAAAGTCCATCAAAGGGCAAGGGATTGCGGATCACCTGTCGGCTACACCAACAGGGGGTTTTGAGCCTCTGGAAATGTATTTCCCTGAGGAAGAAGTGTTGACTGTTCTCCTGATTGATA
This sequence comes from Panax stipuleanatus, assembly GCA_020205555.1. Taxonomy (NCBI): domain Eukaryota; kingdom Viridiplantae; phylum Streptophyta; class Magnoliopsida; order Apiales; family Araliaceae; genus Panax; species Panax stipuleanatus. Next base: position 55,417,317 of record CM035121.1, on the reverse strand, counting down.
AGGAGGATCAAGGTCAATTCTAGAAGATGTACTTTGACGGAGCATCAAATACTGAAGGTGCACGAGCCGGGGCAGTCCTGGTATCCATCACAAGGAGATCAATACCCCGTGGCAACCAAGTTACTTTTCAACAACTCCAACAATACCACCGAATATGAAGGGTGTATTGTGGGGTTGAAGCTGGCTCAGTCCATGGGAGTGAAACGTTTAGCGGTGTTTGGAGATTTGGAGCTAGTCATCAGACAATCTACCGGGGCATACACCACCAAAGAACTGCATCTACTTCCGTATCATTGACATGTTCTCAGATTGGCAGGAGAATTTGAAGACATTGCCTTCATGCATATCCCCCGGAACCAAAATGATTTAGCCGATGCATTAGCCACATTAGCTTCACTGGTGAACCTGTCAGCAAGAAGGGGAATGCTGGGAGCTGTCGTTTACACTCCTAAATTAACCTCACTTTCACTTCACGAATTTAAATAATTAGCACAGTAGTAAGCAAGGATCGATCCCACAGAGAGTAAGTTTGTTTTAGATTTATTCTACTATTTTAACAGAAAATAAATATGGGGGATTTTTGAAATTGTTTTAAACTAAGAAAAACAGAATTTAAATAAAGAGATTAACCAAATATGTAAAAACTTCAGTTCTGTAGTTCAGTTTCACCAAGCACAGTAATCAATTAATCAAGTTATTATTCTTTACCCTTCAATGAAACTATTAACCCTAGATAACAATAAGCTCTGCTATCCGAAATTCTCCTTAGATATTCACTGTATGAAACAAGCTCTTCACCAGATTCAACTAGCATATAACCTAGAACAAGCTCTCTAGATTTAATATGATAGAAGTATTAAGAAATAGAGAATTAGGCTAATCCAAGCAACAAACACATAAGCTCGATTTGTTTAACTTGTTTTCTGATAATCTTAGCAATACACAAAAGCTTGTCCACAATTAGTATCACTAATTTACTACTTGTGATGAAGACAGATATCAATTACACGTAATACCAATCTTAATCTAGTATATGATAATGATTAAATTAACTCAATTGGCCATATCAAATTAATTAGATCAATTAGCATGCAATCAATGAAAACAGATTATCAGAAGAAATTTCATACAAGAAGGAATAAATAATAATACTCAATTAATTAATTACTTGTAACAAGGTTCCACCTCCCTTTAGAACTAAATAAAGAAACTAGCCTGACATGCTCCAAGTCTGCACTTCAATGAGGTATAATAGTTGGTAGAAGATTGAATGAATAAAACCTTAACTATCATCCTCTATTTATAGTGCTAGACAGGGGCCTAAATCCTATAAGAACTAGGAATCCAAATCCTAAAAGGAATTACAATTATAACTAGTCTCCATAAAGAAATAGAATCTAATAAGGAAATAAAATCTCAGTCCAAAGAAGTCCTAATTCTAATAGTAATATCAATCCAATTCCATGTAGGAATCTCCAAATATTGAGAAAGTCAACTGCTGGTCAAACTCCTCTTCAATTCAACTCCAAATCAACTTGTTTCCATCCTTTTAGCTTTAATTCACCTGAAAATAATAAACAACTTATTAAGCTCATATACGCATGAAACATGTAATAAAACCAAATGTAAAGGAATAAAAAATCATGAATATTGTGTACTTATCAAATTCCCCCACACTTAGTCTTTTACACGTCCTCGTGTAAACTAAAAGTTTAATTTCCAGAAACTCTACTCAACCATAACGTCAAAAGATTTTAAGATCAAATCATGATTATCAACACTAAACCCACAAAAACATGATCAATGCTTCATCAATCAACTCAAGATAAGTACCTCACCACTTCACCAATGAGTTTTATTAAGTTAAATTGTAACCACATAAGCCCTTGTCTATGATCCACATACTTACTCAACTTAGTTACCATGGAGCAAAAACCGTGCACACCACTCAAAAACTCAAAACATACTTTTTCTGCTTTATTTTTTATCAGAATCTTTTCATTTTAATTTTTTTTATTTTCGGTGAATGCATTTTATGCTCCGTTTCACCTTCCTCAATCATTCTTTTGTAAGTGAGTGCATTTTATGCTCCATCTCACTTATCCGCACGTGTTTATGGGAGAGTGCGTTTTACGGTCCATCTCATCCCACCACATGACTTCTCTTGTGTTTCTTTTTCAACAATTTCACTGGTTTCTAATTTTTCTTATTATTTTTTTCACATGGTCCTGCAAAACGCTTAAGCAGTTCAATAGTTCTAGAGCATGAGATTAGTGCATATAGACAACTCCACAGATAACTTAGCCAACTAAGCATATATCACATGTTCAAGTGCTCATGAGACACAAATTCAATTTAAATCAATTACTATGGATCATGACTTAGTTTTTCTCAATCATTAACCAATTAAGCATTAAACAAATTTTGAATTTTTAGCATTGATTCTCATTTTTGACTTTAACCTTCGAACACATAGGTAAAATAGAATTATGGAAATCAAATTTTTCAAAAAATTTCAAAAAAAAAAAATTCAAGGCATCAAGATGGTCCTATTTCATTTCAAAATTGGCAGATTAAATATCCCTAAATATAAAATAAAAACCTAAATCTCTCCCCCCCACACTCAAACCTTATATTGTCCCCAATGTAATAAAATCATGCAAAGAAGAAAGAACTACAACTAACAAATTAAAAAGAAAAGGGATAGAAAGATCAAATCTGAATTCTTGGGTTGCCTCCCAAGCAGCTGCCCTTGTTTATTGTCATTGGCCTGACATCTTCCCTCTCGTTCTATGTAATTGGAGTTGTGAACTTCAAGTGGATTGGTAACAGTTTCTTCCTTAATTGAGGAACATTGTGTACTTCATGATTTTGCTCCTTTCCAGCCACCAAATCCTCCTCGTATAATTGTATTCGATCAAAAGATTCCTGCACTAAATAATCCACAACATCAATAACAAAAACAGATTTAATATTATCAAGATATCTTTTAGCCTGATCTGCGTTGAACTGGAACTTTGCATTGTCCAATTCCATGGTAAAGGTACGATGGTGTGTAGCACTCCTTGTTTATGTTAGTTGTACTGATGGAGATGAATCCACGTCTTTCTTGTCGAGATCTGCAGAATTTATCAAATTATTCTCTTCTTCCTCTTGTTCATTCTCTTCGTCAAATTCCATATTACAGTCCGTTCCTGGAGTAAGCCCTGAATCCTCCTGCTCCTTTTCGTCTAATCCCATTGTACTAAAGTTCTCAACAAATGGAGGAGATAACTCCCCGAAGCCTTGAAATTCTAACCTTCTTACTGTGGTTGCAAGCTGACCAACTTGATCCCTCAGATCTTGAACATAAGTTCTTGTCTCCTGTTGAAACTGTTGTGTCTGACTCATGAACTGTAGTGTTCGGCTCATGAATGCCTTGAACATATCCTCCATAGATGTCCCAGAATTGACTAGGTACTTCTTGGTTTTCTGTGTGGTACTGAGGTTGAGTCTGCTGAAGATCTTGCTGCATACTTGAAAGGACAGGTTGCATTGGTGGCCTAGTACCTTCATAGCTCAAGCCGGGATGATCTCTCCATCCGGAATTGTGAGTTTCTGCCCCAAGGATCACATTGATATGGATTTTGTCCGAAGAATGTCCCCACAGCATTAACTTGATGAACAATTACATCCTCTTGCACTATGGGACAATCATTTGTTGTATGCCCTGATTTTGAGTAAATTCCACATACTTTTGCAACCGGTACGTTTCCTGTTGTTAATTGTTGCACCACAGCAGTTAAGTTAGAAATCTGTTGTGCCAATTCACTCGTGCTTACCTCACTTACCCTTTGTGGAGCATGATCGTATTGTTGTGAGTTAGCGGCCATGTTTGCAATCATATTTCTTGCAGCCTCCGGTGTCTTGTCTACTAATGCTCCTCCACTAGCCGCATCGATCATACTTCTTTCCATTGGTATCAGTCCCTCGTAGAAGTACTGAATCAAGTGTTGCTCATCAATTTGGTGGGGAGGGCAGCTGGAACACAACTTCTTGAACCTTTCCCAATACTCGTAGAGAGTTTCTCCATTGAACTGACTGATTCCACATATCTCCTTCCTTGAATCGGCAACTCTTGATGCAGGAAAATACTTCTCCAAGAATAACCTTTGCATATCAGTCCATGATCGTATCGATCCTGAAGAAAGATAGTATAACCAGTCTTTAGCCAAATCTGCTAATGAGAAAGGAAAAAGTCTAAGTTTGATCTGCTCCTCTGACACTCCTTGTGATTTCATCGTGGAACACACCACATGGAACTCCTTTAGATGCGTATATGGATTTTCACCTGTTAGACCACGAAAAATAGGCAAAAAGCGAATTAGTCCATAGTTAAGTTCATAAGCAACATCTAAGGTAGGATATTTAATACACAGGGATCGCTGATCAAGGTCTGGAGTAGCCAGTTCTTTTAAAGTCCGGTTGTTGTTCGACACCACCATCTTTTCCTTTTTAAGTATTGGAACAAGAGCTTCTTTTGTATCTGCAATTTTCTCTATCTCTTGATCAAAATTAGAGTGAGAGGATTGAGTCATAAAACAAAAAGAAAAAAAATAAAACAAAAAGAAAATAATAAAATAAACGAAAACAAAGAATAAACAAAAAACAAATAACACTCCCCGGCAACGGTGCCAAAATTTGGGAGCTGTCGTTTACACTCCTAAATTAACCTCACTTTCACTTCACGAATTTAAATAATTAGCACAGTAGTAAGCAAGGATCGATCCCACAGAGAGTAAGTTTGTTTTAGATTTATTCTACTATTTTAACAGAAAATAAATATGGGGGATTTTTGAAATTGTTTTAAACTAAGAAAAACAGAATTTAAATAAAGAGATTAACCAAATATGTAAAAACTTCAGTTCTGTAGTTCAGTTTCACCAAGCACAGTAATCAATTAATCAAGTTATTATTCTTTACCCTTCAATGAAACTATTAACCCTAGATAACAATAAGCTCTGCTATCCGAAATTCTCCTTAGATATTCACTGTATGAAACAAGCTCTTCACCAGATTCAACTAGCATATAACCTAGAACAAGCTCTCTAGATTTAATATGATAGAAGTATTAAAAAATAGAGAATTAGGCTAATCCAAGCAACAAACACATAAGCTCGATTTGTTTAACTTGTTTTCTGATAATCTTAGCAATACACAAAAGCTTGTCCACAATTAGTATCACTAATTTACTACTTGTGATGAAGACAGATATCAATTACACGTAATACCAATCTTAATCTAGTATATGATAATGATTAAATTAACTCAATTGGCCATATCAAATTAATTAGATCAATTAGCATGCAATCAATGAAAACAGATTATCAGAAGAAATTTCATACAAGAAGGAATAAATAATAATACTCAATTAATTAATTACTTGTAACAAGGTTCCACCTCCCTTTAGAACTGAATAAAGAAACTAGCCTGACATGCTCCAAGTCTGCACTTCAATGAGGTATAATAGTTGGTAGAAGATTGAATGAATAAAACCTTAACTATCATCCTCTATTTATAGTGCTAGACAAGGGCCTAAATCCTATAAGAACTAGGAATCCAAATCCTAAAAGGAATTACAATTATAACTAGTCTCCATAAAGAAATAGAATCTAATAAGGAAATAAAATCTCAGTCCAAAGAAGTCCTAATTCTAATAGTAATATCAATCCAATTCCATGTAGGAATCTCCAAATATTGAGAAAGTCAACTGCTGGTCAAACTCCTCTTCAATTCAACTCCAAATCAACTTGTTTCCATCCTTTTAGCTTTAATTCACCTGAAAATAATAAACAACTTATTAAGCTCATATACACATGAAACATGTAATAAAACCAAATGTAAAGGAATAAAAAATCATGAATATTGTGTACTTATCAAATGCCTGTTATCACTTTCACTGTGCAGAAGAAACCGTCGTATGGGAATAATGTAGGGGAGATATCAGATGAGATACTACTTGCGGGGCCACCTTGGTACCACCATATAAAAGAATATCTGCGAGATTAGTCAACCCCGGAAGGGATGAGTCAAGCCGCGATGAAGCGAATACAGAAAATGGCTATGAATTTCTACCTAAGTGGAGATGCTCTCTATAAGAGAGATCCAGGTGTAGGCCTTCTGAGAAGTCTAGACCGGGAGCAAGCACAGCGACTTATGAATGAAGTACATAGTTGAGTATGCGGAGCACATATGAGTGGACCTCTGCTTGCCAAAAAGATTCTGAGGACAGGACACTATTGGATATCCCTCAAAGCGGATTGCGATGATCATGTCAAGCGTTGCTATCAATGGCAAATCCACACCAACATTATTCATGCGCCTTCGAATCAACTGCATTGCATGACATCACCATGGCATTTTTCCATGTGGGGAATGGACGTGATAGGACCAGTTGAGCCTAAAGCCAGTAACGGTAATCGATTCATCTTCACTATGATTGACTACTTTACCAATTGGGTGGAAGCAGCTTCTTTCCCCAGGGTCACCAAAGAGGTCATCGTTGGTTTCATTAGAAACAACGTCATCTACCGGTATGGACAACCCGAGGTTATTATATCAGACAACGCAAAGAATCTGAATAACGAGATGATGAGGGAACTGTGCAGTAAGTTCATTATCAAACACCTCAATTCGGTTATTTATCGTCCAAAGATGAACGGCGCGGTGGAAGCGGCTAACAAAAACATCAAAAAGATAATGATGAAGATGTCAGCAAATCACCGGGGATGGCCTGAGCTATTGTCCGTAAACCCTACTTGCATATCGGACGTCGACTCGAACCTTGACTGTAGCAACACCCTACTCATTGGTATATGGTATGGAGGCTGTACTTCCTATCGAAGTGGAGATGGAATCACTAAGAGTGATCCTTGATGCCCAGATAGAGGAGAGTCAATGGATACAAGATCGATACGATCAGTTATCCCTGATAAATGAAAGAAGAGTTGCTACTATATTTCACGGTCAACTCTATCAACAGCGAATGTCTCGATCTTATAACAAGAAGGTGCGACCTCGAGAATTCAAAGAGCATGATTTGGTGCTGAAGAAGATCATTCCGGGCTAGGATGCAGCTAAGGGAAACTTTGCCCCAAACTGGGAAGGACCCTTTCTTTAAGAAAGGAAATACGTGTTTTCGCCAACAAAAACATGAAAGAATGGAGTTTAGACGTTACCCGTAGTCCGAAGAAGGAGTATACGGTGGCGGATCGCTCCAAATCAAGCCGAAATCGAGTATAGACGAAAAAACGCTCGGTTTTGTAGAGAGAAACAAGAAGAAATTCGAATGGAATGGGTGAAAATAAGGCCTCCCGAAGGTATAAGCTCGAACGCGGGTAGCCTTGAACATGGTTGCTCTAGCCGCAACCATGTATGCGGCTACCTTAAGTGGGTCCTGCAGCATTCCGTTTGGCAACATGATGTCCAGAACGTGTTCTTTTGGGTTCAGAATGGTCACATTATGAAAAATGATGCCTTTTCAGGACAGTTTGAAACCCCGAAAACCCTAAAAATCCTCCAAAATAGCAGAAGTTTTGCGAAGATCAGACAACCCGACGTTGAACACCAGAAGACCAGGAAATCAATCAAAATCAACCTTACAACATGTAATCCACCGACAATGAATCAGTGAAGGCGTCGGCTTGCCCCCGACGATGTAATCCACTGACAATGAATCAGTGAAGGCATCGGCTTGACCCCGACGTGTAATCCACCGACAATGAATCAGTGAAGGCGTCGGCTTGACCCCGACGATGTATTCCACCGACAATAAATCAGTGAAGGCGTCGGCTTGACCCCGACGATGTAATCCACCAACAATGAATCAGTGAAGGTATCGGCAAATCCCCGATGATGTAATGCGTTAGCTACAACCCTACGCAGATCGGCAAATCCCTGATGAATGTACTCCGTTGGCTACAACCCTACGCAGGTTGGCAAATCCCCGATGAATGTAATCTGTTGGCTACAAACCAATGAAGGTCGGCAAATCCCCGATGAATGTAATCCATTTGCTACAACCCTATGCAGGTCGGCAAATCCCCGATGATGTAATTCGTTGGCTGCAACCCTACGCAGGTCGGCAAATCCCCGATGATGTAATCCGTTGGCTACAACCCTATGCATGTCGGCAAATCCCCGATGAATGTAATCCATTGGCTACAAACCAGTGAAGGTTGGCAAATCCCCGATGGTGTAATTCGTTGGCTATAACCCTACACAGGTCGGCAAATCCCCGATGGTGTAATCCATTAGCTACAACCCTACGCAGGTCGGCAAATCCCCGATGATGTAATCCATTAGCTACAACTCTACGCAGATCGACAAATCCCCGATGAATTTAATCCGTTGGCTACAACCCTACGCAGATCGGCAAATCCCCGATGGTGTAATCCATTGGCTACAACCCTACGCAGATCGGCAAATTCCCGATGATGTAATCCGTTGGCCACAACCCAGTGAAGGAATCAGTTCAACCTTGATAATGAATCCGTTGGCTACAAACCAGTGAAGGCATCGATATGACCCCGATGGTGCAATTCGTTGATTATAATACAACGCAGGTCAACTCAACCCCGACAACGTAATCCTTAACTTCCCCAGCCGGGGAAGTAACCTTTTTATTCATCTCATATACCATTGCATCGATCATACATGACATTGCATCATCAGATATACCTTGTCATTCATTCTCCGTGTTTATTAAATCTTTGTCGTGTTCATTCCATTACATTGCATGAACATGACAAAGAGGGGCATCTGTAGACACTCAAAATTTTGCTTTTGTCGTACTAACCCTGCAGGAGGGTAAAAGCGTTATTTTACTTCGGAGACAACCCCGAAGTAGGGCAAAAGATCCCTGTCATCTCAGAGACAACCTCGGGAATGGTGAAGAGGACCAATGAAGTCTGAACATACCGCAACCCGATCGAAGATCGACGAGCTGAGACAGTGATCATCGGAAACCACCTCAGCAAACCTCGAACGATGTACCATCAAGAGATAAACCTACAGGCTGATATCTGGACTTGGAAGGTATCTCGACTACGAGTATCAACTTCCTGAACCCCAACTCAGTTGGACTCGGTCATATCTCGCTACGTTCATTAAATACGGTCCGAAAGATCAAACGGCAGACGTCAACTTCTGCCGAATCGAGACCAAAGGAGCCATAACCAAGCCGGGGGGTCCCACCTGCGTAGCCTCCACCATGTATGTGACTAGACTCATACATGTGTGCGGCTGCCCCGGACAGGTTATAACCCCCCACTTAGTTCATTTTTTAAAAAAGAAGAGATAGATATAGAGAGAGAGAAAGGCTCGGGTTGGACATCAACATAGCAACTTGAAGCTTATTTCTTCCATCTAACATCTCATTGAAGCCATCTTAGTGTTCTTACTTCATCCTGGGAGTCAAAACGCTTGTTCACGCGTCCCCCAAGGTGAAATAACGCACTTTTAGCTTTGTTTTCTTTGTAAACTATGTTCAAATGATAGATTAATGAAGGATCTTGTTTGAATCAAGCTATATTTGTTGTATTATAAGCATATTGTGTAATATTTGGTAGTTTTAACTTTTCTATCAGGTTATTTATTGCTTTAATACGTTGTATATAGCTTGAGAGACTAGATATACCTCAAGCTAAGCTTAAGCTAGTTCCCGAGAGGTTGTTAGCATGATGCTTCAACCCGGGAGCTAGAACGGCTTAGATCCGTGGTATATCTATGGATGTATTTACTTGTAAATGGTCCCGGTTAACCCGTATAGCCCTAAAATATATTTAGAGGTGAAAGGGGGGCCGAATTGGCGTGAACGGTGATTTTAACCAATAAAATCACTTAGTAATGAAGCCATGGACATTATGTATATATGAAATGATACAAATATTGTGAGCCTAGGAATCCCGGTGTCGAGATCCTCGAATGGATCCGACTTGATTCCCACGATGGACCAGTTTTTACGTTGTAAATGCTTTAAATACCGTAAATATCGATGTGCATATAATATTTGGATCTTGAAGACGAACTCGAGGGGTTAGTCTCGACAGCTCGGATTCTAGACCCCGTGATAGTGAAAACCTTCATTACGGGAGCTCGGTTCATCGAGATGGCTTTTATGCCCGATGATGATCCGAACCTTCTTAACGCTTAGTATATATATCATCAAAATGATTTCTTAAAGAAAACCACAAAGAGCTTTTGATGAAAAATAAAGCAATTCGGGATAGATCACGTAATGAACGTAAAGAATAAAATGAAGTATCGAAGTCCTTGATTCCGAGTCGGGCAAAGGATTTGAAAACCTTACTTTCCAAAACCTCATTTCAATTTGCATATCTTGTTAAAATTGAATCTTTCGCTAAATCAAATCCTTCGTACCTAGGCGCAAAAGAGGCACATCACTACTTTCAAGTCACCAAAAAGACTTAGAAACCAACTAATAAAGCTTTCAAAATCACACACACGAACACACACACACACACACACACACACTTTTTGCATAAGAAAATCAATTAGATGCGGTACCGTGCTTGCACGGGAGTCGGGGGGTGCCTAACACCTTCCCCCTGCTTAACCTAGCCCCCGGATTCCACGAATCTTGGGTTTCAAGACCAAATCAAAGATTCACGCATTGGACCATCTTGCGAAAAACTATTAAAACCCGGACGAGTTAGTACGTCCATTTCAAAAATACCAACTGGCAACTCTGTCTCAATCGGTCCAATCAATAAAATCAATCTTTCAAAATCGTTGACACATATATCGGTACCGGTTTCCTACGAAATTCACCATTTAAAACGGAACCCCAAAGACAAAGCAAAAGCGAAAGGGAGAAGAATAAAATAGGGAAATCGGGGCACTCCTCTCTCGTCCCATGGATAAGAAACGAGGGCAAACAACTCCAAAAGAGAAAAAAGAGACCTCCTCCTTTAACAAAAGGGAGACCGATGACTTGATTTTCCTCCCGGCATCGACATTATATATTGAATGCAAGTATCTGACTACTCTTTTTATCGAGCAAGTATTTGATTCATACTCTTTATTGAATACATATTTGAGCTTGTACTATCATTAATCGTACGAGTAAATAGGTGCTAGAATAATTCTTGCCTTATAAAATTATATTTCATAACTTGATTTAAATCACGATTATATTCTTCGAATTATTGTTGCGAGTATTGAACTCAAAAAATTTTCTTATAAACATTGTTGAAATTGTCTACTCCATTTGATTCGGCTAGACCAATATCATGAATTGGAAAGCGATCCACACCAATTGTCTTGATGCGGACTCTTCTAAATTGACTGAGATGAATAACCCTCATAAAAAGGGGAACTATATAGTCGGGGTGCCGACAGTAGTGTGATAGGTTATGCATAACACCAGGTACGGTAGGCTGATCCCCTAATTGTACTTGTTTGGGTTACCAGAAATATTTTTGGTGATTCTAGTAGAAGTTTCTAGTTTTTAGCGACCACTCACTATCTAGTATTTATGAACTTGAAACTTTGAACTCATTAGATTCTTTTATTAATCCTTGGTCCACAGCGACATTCATTGATATCTATTCATTCACTTGAAATTGTTGAAACTTTTGAATCCTTTCATAACTTCTCGACCCGTAGTGGTCCTTATTTAACTTCATAGAATAGATTTGGAAGTCATTGCTATTTATTTTGTTCACAACATTCTTATTTGCATTTTTGAGCGATTAATTACCGTTTTACCCTTGAGATTAAGAACCGTATATATTCATGTTCACATTTATTGGCATATTATTTGCTGAGCAAATTTGTTGCTCACTCTTGCTTCTCATAAACATTTCAGTTAGGGCAGGGCAAGGTGGAACCCCAGGACAAGACAAGAGCGAAGGCAAAGCTATGAAGTAGCTGTGCTCTTTTATATTGAGATGTTTCCTTTATGTTGTATTAAGACTTAATTAATGTTATGTATTAAGATATGTTTGGGTTAAGATATGTAGTGTATTAGTAATAGTTTCGAGACTTGGGACGAGAATATTTATGTTATATCAATGTAAATTATTCTGTTATTCCATTATTTGAGATTTTAATTGTTATTAGAATTAGTACGTGATAAACTGAATTCGAGATCAGTGACGGTCCGAATTTGGGGGCGTTACAGGTTGGTATCAAAGCTGCAGGTTATAAACCCTACGAGCGAGTCCTTAGGCTATAACCTTAGAAGAGATTTAGAGAATAGAAGGAGATAAAACTCATGTAGAGTTTTCTTAGAGAGCTAGTAGTATTATGAAATATATTTTTATTCCATACAATGAAATTATGTTTTATTCGGAGATGATAATAAAGTTTATCAGTTTTGTGATTATGGATGTCAATCGTCAGAGATAGGTAAACCTAGTAGGGTCATGGAGGAGGAACCACATGAGGTACATGTGGTGTCCGCAGCACCCCTTATAATTGAGCCTATTACTGTAGTAGCCTTAACCTAGTAGGAGTAGAGTCGAAATATAATCAAAAATCCACGACGAAAGTTTTCTTTTGGGATTGGGGCATGAATGAGAAACTTAGTAACTAAGAACTCAGAAATGAAGAATAAGATACAATAGTTGAAGGCGAAGTTCTAAACCTTCAGATTAGTAACTAATAGATGCGAACATAGTGAAAGTAAAGGTAGTTAGGTAGTTATTGGAATAAGCATCGCGAGAGATACAATAGATGTTTATAGATATGGAACAGTGTTGTGGATCCCAATTTTAGGGATAATGTGGGAAGTATCTTTATAACCCCAACTTTAGTAGTACCCAAGAGGGGTATGTGATGAGGCTAGCAGAATGCTATAAGATGTGATATGTGTTCATGTGACATGTTTTTATTAAACGTGCTCATAGTGACCAGATTTTGTTAAATAATGACAAGGGAAAGTAGCAATAAAACTTATACATATTAAGAAGTATTAAAAAGTATTAAATGTTTAACAAAGAGATGATAATACCGTTTTATTTCTACGCAGAGAAATGTTAATACCCCAAGGAGGAGAGACTCGTCAAGCGACGGAGAATGAAGATAGGGAATTGAATCAAGAACCCTTACAACAATTGGTAGATCTTATAGTAAATGCTTTTGAGGAAGGAATCAATGATTATAAGAAGATACAGGCAAAAACTTTTGACGTAGGAAAAGATATTAATTTGACTAAAGAAAGAGAGGTTAATAATTCAACGAAAGCGAACGAAGGTAGGATGGAAGAGAGTAGTAGTGGTAGCAGTAAGAATTTCAAGAGGAAGTGGAATGAGAATAAGTATGTGAGAGGAGAAGGACAACCTAGGAAGAAGAAGGTAGAAGCCTGTAAGGAGTGTAGAAAGAACCACATGGGAGCGTGTTTGAAAGGAAAATATGTGTGTTATAAGTGCGGTGAGAAGGGTCATATTTCTCCTCATTGTCCTAGGGAGGAGGAAACCAAAGAGTGTTTTGCATATGGATCTGAAAAACGTCAAATATGTAATTGGTAGAAGGAAACGAACGAGAAGGGAAACGGAAACGAAAGAAGATGGGACAACAATAACATCAACAACAAACCGATGAGAAGTCACCAGGAAGGACTCAAGAAAAAGAACAAGGCTTGCCCAAAATGTGGAAAGAGTCATCAAGGAGAGTGCTGGAAGGGACGAGGCGTTTGCTACAACTGCGGCCAGAAAGGGTATATTTCCCCGAATTGCTCAAACCTGAAGAAAATTGAAGGATGCTTCGCTTGTAGGTCAATGGATCATCAGGTTAAGAACTGCCCAAAGAAAGGAAGGAAGGAAGAAGACGGCAACAAGGAAAGCCATAGCGGGGAGATGACGATAATTGAACCAGCTCAATCGAGTGAACCAATGCCACGTACGACTAACGTTATAATACATGATGCAGTAGCGTTCCAAGTGGTGATGTCAGGTACTGTCTTAATCAATAATATAAATGCGTATATATTATCTTATTCGAGTGCTATCTTTCCCTTTGCATCTGAAGAACTGTGAGACGACTAAGTTACCCCAAGAACGATTAGGAGATTTTTTGAACATAGAAGTTGCGAATAAGGAAGTAATTCCCGTTGAAATTCGTTTAAGGTAATTGTTGCTTTGTAAATTAATCATATACTTTATTTCGATAAAATTTAGAGAGTTTGATGGGATACTAGAAATGGACTAATTACATAACCATACTACGATAATTGGCTGTCAGAAGAAAAGTGTGAACCATTAGACTCCAAATCGGTCTAAGGTAGTGTTTTATGGTAGCTCATTGCTTAGGCAGTCATGTTACCTTACGATGATGCAGGCCAAGATATTGTTAAGAAAAGTTGGTGTTGAATGTTTCACTGTCATTGTAGATACTAAGAGAACGGGAGTAGAACTAAAGAATGTATCAGTAGAAAAAGAATTTTAATACGTATTCCCAGACGATCTGCCCGGTCTTCCGCCAGATAAAGAAGGCAAATTTGTAAATCGATTTAGTGCCAAGAATAGACGTCAAGATTTAGAAAGAACATACTAAACATCTGAAGAGAGTATTAGAAGCATTGAGAAAAGTGGAGATATGCGCGAAAGTTTGAAGTGCGATTTTGGATGGAGAAGGTTAGTTTTAGAGCACGTCAAACACGGCAAAGGTAAAGACAGTAAGTAATTGGGAGCAGTCGAAGACACTGACGGAAGTATGAAGTTTCTTAGGGTTAGCTGGGTACTATCAAAGATTTATCCCCAAATTTCTCTGAGATAGCGACCCCGTAGACCAATCTAGCAAGGAAGACGATGAAGTTTAATTGAACGAAGAAGTATAAAGAAAGTTTCAAGGAGTTGAAGAAAAGAGATTGAGCGAGACGCCTGTATTATCCTTACCAACTAATACGGGAGGTTTTGGGGTGTATAGAGATGCATCACACAAGGGACTTGGCTGTGTGCTCACGCAACATGGCAAGGTCATTGCGTATGCATCACGATAATTAAAGGACTACAAAAGACAATACCCTACTCACAACTTAGAGTTAGCGGCAGTAGTTTTTACGTTAAAGATTTGGAGACATTATTTGTACGGAGAGAAATGTGAGATATACACAGACCACAAAGGTCTGAAGTATATCTTCACAGTAGAAGGAGTTAAACATGTGACAAAGGAGGTGGTTAGAACTAATCAAAGACTACCACTGTGAAATTCTCTATCACCTGAAAAAGGCGAACGTAGGAGCCGATATCCTAAGTAGGAAAAAAAGAATAGAGAAATTGTTCAAGTTGATAACTCGAGAGGAACTAATCAGGAAGATGAAGAGATTGGAAATAGAAGTGAAGGGACCCAGAAAGTCTAAAGGGAGGTTTATAACGGAGGTTTGTCCAACGTTGTTGGATAGAGTAAAGGAATAACAAAACAAAGCTGAGAAGTGCAAGAAGATAAAGAGGAAAAGTTCAGAAGAAATAATAATGGTATCTTAAGATTTATAGATCGAGCGTGAGAGTCAACCATAACTAAAATTGCGAGATAAGAATTTTCATGAAGAATATAGTTGTATATATTTCGTTCACTCAGGAAGCACGAAAACGTACCAGGATCTTCAAAGACACTATTAATGGTCAATATGAGACGAGAAGATGTAGAATATGACGACCGATTAAAAAAGACGACACACTCCTTACCGATAGATATTCGATTCAATTTAAATCAGTTAGCAAAATTATGCGTTAAGGAAATCGTTTTGCAATACAAAATATCGGTGTTAATAATTTTCGATCAAAACCCACACTCCACTTCAAAGTTTTGGAAGAGCTTACGTAATGGATTTCAAAGGTAACTTGGAATATCACTTACCTTTAGTAGAATTCGCTTATAGTAATAATTATTATACGAATATTGATAAGCCATCGTACGAAGCTCTACACGGAAGAAAGTGCAGAACACTGTTATGTTTGGATGAGGTCAGAGAACGTCGACTTCAATTGGGATCGGACTCAGTACGACATTTGGCAGACGTTGTGAAGATAAAAAGAGCCAGATTAGTAGCAGCTCAAGATCAACATGAGAAACACATAGATTGGCATCGTAATAATCAAGATTTGGAAGACGGTAGTTTTGTATTTGTTAAATCTTTCCCTGTGAGGGGAAGATAAGAGTAGGAAGGAGAGAAGGAATTGAGTCTTAGGTTCGTGAAACCTTTTGAAGTATTGCAGAGAGCAGGCAAAATGACGTACGAGGTAGCCTTACCTATTGAACTGGAACATATCCACAGTGTGTTTAATGTTTCTGTCTTACAATCATATAAGCATAAATTTAAACGCGTGATACCTTATGAGTCCATTCAAGTAGGGAAGAATCTGACATATGAAGAATTCCTGTCCTAATACTAGATAGGAAAGAACTGATATTAAGAAATAAAATTATATCTTCTGTGTTAGTGCTTTGGCAAAACCACGATGCCAAGGAGGCCACGTGGGAATTAGAGGATAGGACGATGAGGGATTTTCCCCATTTATTTGGGTGACCCAGTACCAATTCCGAGGACTGAATATTTATAAGGGGGGAGGATATAAGAACCGTGAATTTCATGAATATTTTTTTTTGATATAATAAGAAAATGAATACTTATTTGAACATAAATGTTTATGAGTTACGAGAAAAGTAATTCGATTATATTTATAATAATTGAGAAAATATGGAGAATTGCAACGAACTCGTAGAATGCCTTGTGCGGCATGAGAATGAAAATGATAATGATTTAATTAATTAAAGAAGAAAATCAATAAGTGATGGATTAATTTATATTACATTGTTAATTAATCGTTGTGATTAGTGATAGCTTATTAATGAGTAATAGTATAATAATAGGTAAATTGTTTATAAATATAATAAGAATTGTATTTATTAAACTATTGAGGAATGTGATTATTGATAAAGGTTAATTAATGAAGGAATTACTACGTGAACAATTAATCAAATATTAATTATTATTTAAATAGAATATTAATGATGATTAATTAATAATAATATGCTGATTATTATTATTGCAAATAATAGAATAATAATAAGTAACTTGTTTATAAATATAATAAGATTATATTTATTTAGTTATCGAGGAATGCAATAATTAATCACATAATTGTTAATAATTTTGTTATGGAAATAAATTGATAATATAGTGATTACTTAATTAATATAATATTTACTCAATTAATTGTTATGTGTAAACATGCGATAATTAAAAGTATGACACATAGTAGTTACACATATGTTATAAAAAGTGTAGTGCAATGTCACTATACAATTATACATAAACTATATAGTAAAGTTATTGAGTTGTGAAAGCTACATTAATAATGCTTATGTGACAATGTGTGTGAGTGAACCTTTAATTAGTACCTCATGAATATATTATAAACAATTGTTGATTAATAAAATTTAATAATAAAGGAGACAATGTTATATGATAAAATGTACATGGATTATATATGTACGAATTATTTTACTATATTGGAGTATTATTTATGTGAATTGCATTGTGACATTTAAATTATAACCTATGTATATATTGGATGAGATTGTACAAAGCCTTAATGTTGATACACTTCATGTTACCAAATGCTGAGCTTGTATATTGTTTCCCCATAATTAGAGTCATCACTCATTCTCTTCACGTGAAAACTCCAAGCGAGTCTACTACCTCTTCTCTCAAAATCAGCATTCTAGCTATAATCATCAATGGGGGAGTGGCTTTCATGATTGCCTTCACCAACTAATTACCTACTCCTCCTTAACCTTCATACAATTTATATTTCTGTTAGTTTGATTCAAGGGAGGAAGGCTTTGTCTGGAAATTAGTTTTCTTATATATATAGCCCCTTCTCCTTCACAATCCTATTGCTGAGATTTTGATAAGGCTGGTATATTGAAATATAGAGAGAGTAAGATATCAATTGAAGGTTGAGCTTTGTAACAGAAGCTTCAAAGATGTAATACTTATTCTCTAAGTTCTTATAGTTTCAGAAATAACATGGGTTCATACTAGCTTAGTCACAAAATTGATGGTGTTAGCTTGAAGTAATCTTAAAATTCTGGTTAATCATGGTTGGTATACTCAAATACGAACCCAACGGATGTTGAAGGAACTAAATTGGTTAAGAAATGAATCTATGGAGGAAGATTTTGCTAAACATGAGAAAAATATAGAAAATTAGCATGATCATGAATTTTTAATCTTTGATATGTATGCTAGAAATACTTGTATAGTGGTTATGTAGACTTATATACATGTTTAAGCTGTATTATGGCTGATTACAATCGAATTGGTTGTGAAATTTGGAAATTGGTCTTGCTGTCTGCCGAAGCAGAAGTTTTCATTTTGGTTCAGGCAACGGCGCAGCTGCGCCGGTTGTGAACTGAGGCGTAGCGCAGCTACGCCGGTCCCCTGCACCAGTTGCTGATTTCTGTTAAGGCTGTGAGTGCTAGTTAGTTAATTTATTACTTACACTAGCTTGCTAGATTGAGTAACATATGTATGAGTATACCTAGACCTAAAAAGAACATGTTTTACTATATTAGCATACATGATTAACGAAATCATATAGTTTGAAATAAATTTAGAATTTTAGAAATAAACTTGATATGTATGCATGCCATGTTTATATACTGACCTTGCAAGCATATTAGTATAACCTAGAAACACATGAAATGCATGTTAACTTGCGTATATAAGTTTCATAATGAAATGTGAACATGCGAACCTCACTAGTGCACATTCTAACGAAGGTGTTAGTTTTGAAAATGAACTTAAAGTCTTATAAACAAACTTTGACATGTTATTGATGTTCTGACTTTTGATGCATGTTAGTATGACGTAGAGATGCATGAAAGATATATTAACTTATGTATATAGGTTTCGTAATGTAACATGTGCATGTGGACCTCAATAGTGAACGTTACTAACAAAAATACAAGTATTAAAAGCAAACTTTGACATATATGTACCATATCTACATTTTGCAAGCATGTCATATAGCCTAAAAATACATGATGGACATGTTAACATATGTATATGTATAGCATGAACATGTTAGACCTTATTAGTAAACTTTACTAATGAAAGTATAAGTTTTGAACGTGCACCTTGACATGTTACATTGAGATTGGATTCCGATATTTATGGACATGTTTGATAGTACTCTTAAACTCACTAATGTATCATACATGTATGCCTACCATGAGAGATGTCGTGAAATCAAGTTAAGCATAAATGAAGAATATTTTCAAACCAATAACGGTGCTAGTTATATATATGTGATGTGAATACTCATGAGCATGCCTAACATGGGTTATATGACTACCTTACATGTTTAAATGACAAGCATGATAACTTATGTGAATTTATGGCGTTGTATGACCCTAAGTCATTAGAAACCGTGGATTAGGACTATAACATGTATGATTGCACTTGGAAAGGGTGTACAAACATAGAAGAACCCTTTAATATGTATACATGCTATGTGATATCATATGTTGATACTTGAATCCGATTCTTGACAAATAACTTACAACAATGCCATAACTTACTAAATAAAATATGCTTGGAATTGATTATGGTCTTATGTGTTAATGATGATATATAAAGATGATTAACTTGAGAAGAGGAACGTTAGGGACAAAAGGCAATAAAAGTTATATTAGTCAAGACTTGTGAATTAATATGATACTATATATGGTATAACTGTGTAGCTAGGTTAAAACTTAGCTTATGTGTTGATCGTATATCCAAGATAAGATATGATGTTAAACTATATGACTAATGGATATCATATATATATACGTAACTATATTATAATAGGGATTCGAAATTGTTGATTTACTTTACGTAGATACACTACGCTTAAGGTAAGTTCTCCAACTTACACTCTTTTACGGTGCAAGTTTCCTTGGACCCGTTCTTGTATTAATAATTGCAAGAATCTTAAATCCTTGCATTTCTTTATTCGATGAACCTTGTAAGAAAGTCTCTTAACTTACACAACTTTTGATTTTGTGCAAGTATTTAAACCTTGTCTCTTTAATGCAAGTTCTTACCCAACTTTTATCGAGGAAGGTTCCTAACTTCATTTGATTTATATATTGAATGCAAGTATCTGACTACTCTTTTTATCGAGCAAGTATTTGATTCATACTCTTTATTGAATATATATTTGAGCTTGTACTATCATTGATCGTACGAGTAAATAGGTGCTACAATAATTCTTGCCTTATAAAATTATATTTCACAACTTGATTTAAATCACGATTATATTCTTTGAATTATTGTTGCGAGTATTGAACTAATAAAATTTTCTTATATACATTGTTGAAATTGTCTACGCCATTTGATTCGGCTAGACCAATATCATGAATTGGAAAGCGATCCACACCAATTGTCTTGGTGCGGACTCTTATAAATTGATTGAGATGAACAACCCTCGTAAAAAGGGGAACTATATAGTCGGGGTGCCGACAGTAGTGTGATAGGTTATGCATAACACCATGTACGATAGGCTGATCCCCTAATTATACTTGTTTGGGTTACCAAAAATATTTTTTGTGATTCTAGTAGAAGTTCGTGGTTCTTTGCGACCACTCACTATCCAGTATTTATTAACTTGAAACTTTGAACTCGTTGGATTCTTTTATTAATCCTTGGTCCACAGCGACATTCAGTGATATCTATTCATTCACTTGAAATTGTTAAAACTTTTGAATCCTTTCATAACTTCTCGACCCATAGTGGTCCTTATTTAACTTCATAGAATAGATTTGGAAGTCATTACTATTTATTTTGTTCACAACATTCTTATTTGAATTCCTGAGCGATTAATTATCGTTTTACCCTTGAGATTAAGAACCGTATATATTTCTATTCACATTTATTGGCATATTATTTGCTAAGCAAATTTGTTGCTCACTCTTGCTTCTCATAAACATTTCAGTTAGGGCAGGGCAAGGTGGAACCTCAGGACAGGACAAGAATGAAGGCAAAGCTATGAAGTAGCTGTGCTCTTTTATATTGAGATGTTTCCTTTATGTTGTATTAAGACTTAATTAATGTTATGTATTAAGATATGTTTGGGTTAAGATATGCAGTGTATTAGTAATAGTTTCGAGACTTGGGACGAGAATATTTATGTTATATCAATGTAAATTATTTTGTTATTCCATTATTTGAGATTTTAATTGTTATTAGAATTAGTACTTGACAAACCGAATTCGAGATCAGTGGCGGTCCGAATTTGGGGGCGTCACAGTCCCCAGCGGAGTCGCCACCTGTCGACGTCGGGAAAAAATTCGGTTCAAGTTAGAACCGAATCTTTCTCTCTTCCTAAGTTTTGTTTCTACTCTTATTTTATCTTTTTATTGTGAAAAAGGTTTCAAAGGGTTTTTTTTAGGAAAAGGCCAATATGTATCATGTCGACGATTTGAACGTTTTTATAGAGTCGCCAATTGGTAGATTTTGAAATTGTTGTACCAACTCAACCGAGTTTTGTTTGAAAGTAGGCCCAGTTGCTGGACACTATCGAAACTTGATCTTGAAATTGAAGTTCTAAGTTTGGGGGCTTGGTTAAGTGTGGGGAAGGTGTTAGACACCCTACAACTCCCGTGAAAACACGGTATCACATTTTTTCAATATTTTCCTTTTAAATCTGCAATGTGTATGTGAATGCTGGAAGAAATTGGGCCTACGTTTGTTTGTTGAAAGTATTAATATGCATCGTTGAACCTATATATGAAAGGTTTGATTTGATTTACAAAAGTCTTTTTTAAGACAAGATATGAAAATGATGTTTTGAAAGGTTGATTTTCAAACCCTTACGCTAACATAGGAATAGAAGCATGTCCATACTTTCGTTTAATCTTTTCATCCTTTGGGCTCAATTTGAGTGATGATTGTTAGGCTGCGAAGCATCCTCGACCACACAAAATATATACAAGTGTCGGTCTTCTCATGGGCATAACAACCATTGGAGTGACTCTGACACGACAAACCATTATTTCACTAGGTTGAGACCTTAAACCCGGATAACCATTTTAAGGTCTTTTGGATGTACATTTTTATAGAAAAACTAACAGGGCACATTTGTAAAGTGGAGTTTGTCCATTTTGGGAATAAGATTTTGATCAGTTTGATCATGAATCCCACTATTTATAGGCTCACAAAGGAAAGCCAATAAAACCTGCACAGCTCAAATATGTACAGAAATGTATAGTTACATCCAGATGTCGCCAGAACCAAGGATTCAACAGTAAATCGTGGCCTGCGAATAACCAAAGCTTCTCGTTCGCACTAGATAGCGATCTAAGGGTCGCGAGGTTGCTTTCTGAATGAATTAAACTAGAAAAAATGCTAGATTTAAGTAAATCTCAGCCATTCTAACTTTCCGGTTCTATCTAAACCTATTTTGAACCATTTGAAAGGTAAAAAGGGCGAGATTTAAAGAAATCTAACTAGCCAGAATCGATATCATTGCAGATTCATATCAAATGAATATTTACAACAGATATTTAATCAAAATGAGTAAAATATATATATATATAAATATATATATATATATATAATTATGCATATACGAAAGCTGTAAAGGGCAATGGATTTTCACTCCGATGCCCGGACTTAAATGTAAATATATATATATATATATATATATATATATATATATATATTTATAAAAGCTATAAATTGCCACGGAATAATCTAGGCTTGACAGAATGTAAATATATATATATATAAGCGGTAAAGGGAGACGGATTCAATCCTATGCCCGGACTGGAATGGAAATATATATATATATATATATATATATATATATAAAACTACAAAAAGCCACAGAGTAATCCAGGCAAGACAAAATTGAAATATATAAATATAAAAGCTGTGAAATGCTACGGAATGATCCAGGCTTGACAGGATATATATATATATATATATATATATTTATAAAAGCGGTAAAAAGGCCACGAAATGATCTAGGACGACCGAAAATAGAAATGTTAATATATACAATTAATATATATATTAAAGCAATAAAAAGGTCACGAAGTCAAAATCCAGGCCAAATAAAATCAGAAAAAATAATATATATATATATATATATATACACATTTAGTTATATATATATATATAAAAGCAGTAGCTACCACAGATTTGACATCCGGGCTTGACAGAATTGAAAAATTAGTATATATATAGTTAAATATATACATAAAAAAGCCAAACAAGACTGGGAAAATAACCTAGTCCGGAGAAGTTGCTCTAAACGTAGATATATATATATATATATATATATATATATATATAAAGAAGCTGTTAAAAGTCGCAGATCGACTATCCGGGCTGTGGAAATGCTAAAAAACGTGTTTATGTACTAAAACGTAAGCAAAAACGACCACGGAACTGAGTTCCGGGCATATTCATAAAACAAAACTTAACGTGCAAGTGTATAAAATTATAGGCTTCAAACGTCCATTTGTACCGGTTAATTTTTGATATGTGGTAGTATATGATTATATCTATGTGTTAGAGTTATAAAATCTGGGTTTGGAGTACAAGAGGTAGGGCAAAAAAATGAAATGGGCAGAGTTCCAGAGCATTTTTTTATATAAAATGAGCTTTGGGTGCACTCATATATATAGATTTGATGGAAGCGGGCCCACCTATAGTTGCCTCCACTCTACGTACGGCTCCACGTGGCAAGGCCCACGTGGCGGGTCCCATCGTCTCGAAGTACGTGCACTCCGAGCAACACAAAGTTAGATTTAAAACTTTTTAACTTTTGATCAGAGCGTCCGTTTGAGGCATACTGTACTTTTTCGAAAAGCCCTCGCCGAAAGTGTCGCAATGACATAGGAGTAAACCTTTTCTGAGTCCAAAAAGACGGGTTCATAACCAGGTCTTCGATTCCCCGCAGTTTGTCCGTTGAGCTTTCTTGTGCTGTTTTCACTTGGGATCACCGTTATGGTTCTTTCTGACCTTAGTGACATCAATTCGGCTTGACTTTGACCGAATCAGCTTCAAGTTAGCAAAATGACCATTTTTCCCCTCCTGGGGTTACCTTTAGTGCTGGCATGGTCTTCGGCTGATTTCCCGGGGTTTTCTCCGAGGTTTGGATCCCAGCCGATTCTGTTTGTCCTCAGGGTTGTCTTTGAGGCTGACTTGGTCCTTTCAGGTTTGTCTTTGGAGATGATGTGAGGCTTTGGGATTGTCTTCGAAGTTGATTTGACCTCCCGTGTTAAGACCGAGGTTGAACTGTACGTCCTGAGTTGAGATCGGGACTGACCTGTACCTCTTAGGATGTGACCGGGGCTGACTTGTACCTCATGGGGCTGACCTATACCTCCTGGGGTATGACCAGGGCTAAGATGTACCTCTCGGGATATGATTGGGACTGACATGTACCTCCCGGGTTGTGACCGGGGCTGACCTGTACCTCCCAGGATATGATCGAGGCTGATCTGTAACTCCCGGGATGTAATCGGGGCTGACTTGACATCCCGGTATTGAGATCGGGGTTAAGTTGGCATTCTGGTATTTAGGCCGGGGTTGAACTGGCATCCCGGTATTGAGACCGAGGTTGAACTGGCATCCCGATATTGAGACCGGGATTGAACTGGCATCCCGGTATTGAGATCGGGGTTGAACTGGCATCCCGGTATTGAGATCGGGGTTGAACTGGCATCCCGGTATTGAGACCGGGGTTGAACTGGCATCCTGGTATTGAGACCGGGGTTGAACTGGCATCCCGGTATTGAGACCAAGGTTAAACTGGCATCCCGGTATTGAGACCGGGGTTGAACTGGCATCCCGGTATTGAGACCAAGGTTGAGTTGACTGTTTTACCCTCTTGCAGGGTTAGTAACATGAACACAAAATCTCGATTGTCTACAACAGAACTAAAGAAAATTTTGAGTGTCTACACTACGTCCTTCTATGACCTCATTACATTACGTTGTAATCTTTTCTTATAATCGTGTTGTATTACGATTCTTTTCTATATTATGATTGTTTTATTGTACGATCTTCTTATTCTTCTCTTTAATCATATTGTATTATGATTTTATTTACGCTTTTCTTCTTATAGACTTCGTGTATTTATTATCACTTTTCATTTTATTATTGGAGTTAGGTAACTTCGGGTTCTTATCTTCATAGCTCTTTAATATTCCTCTTTGAATCTTATTTATCTTTTTGTTTACGTAATAATGAATTTCCTAAATTCATCTCTTAACACTTAAACTTTATTTGTGTTTATTCCTTATCCTCATCTCTACGGTTATAGCCTAAGGTACTTCTACCTAAGGTTTATAACCTACAGTTCTGATACCAACTATAGCGCCCCCAAATCCAGGTTCCTTGAACCTCAGACATATTACGTCACGATACATCATCTTTATACACATTCTATAAACTAATGCGGATTATATAAACATACATTGTTTATTTCAAAGGATTCTACAACATTACCCAAGGTCTACAACCTTAACTTAATACATACCTTCAATAACTTAAAAGGTTTACAATATCATTCGCATATGATAACGAAATAGTTAAATGTTCATATTGAAATATTCTCCAACTTTGCTCTTGACTTTATCCTTCTTCGAACACTCAGCTTAACTGAAATATTATCATGATATAGCAAGGGTGAGCAACTACTTTGCTCAGCAAGTTTAAATCAATAAAGATATATCATGATTGAAGAAAATGATATAACTTTCTGAATTTTCAATAATATATAACAATTATGAAAGATTGAGAATCAAATTTCAATAAATGAATAACTGCATCAATAACGCTGAGTGGCCAACAATAACCATGAACAAATACCTTGGTAATGAAGGTGATCAACCTTTCATACCTGATAAACATGTGAGACTTCCACTAAGTGCAAATAATAATAATTATCATGGATGTGAAATAATTGACAATAATTAAACCACTAGCATATTTAAAGCATAATAACTCGAGTTTGAGTTAGAAAACTTGCATGTACCGTCGATTATTTCTACACAATCTAATTTAATCTCTTATGAAAGGCCTATCAGTTATAAGAATGACCTTTCAATTAGCACAACATAACATACCTTATAATACTACTACTTTATAAATAAATCATCTAATATTTAGTCACATTTATCAAACATTAGATAATTCTTTAACCCATCAGTGTTATTATCGTCCTTTGATAGTATTTTAATTACTTTATCGTATATTTTAATACTAATATAGCAAACTGAATACTAATTCAGTAAGCCGAATACTAATTCAACAAACCGAATGCTAATACAGCAAACCGTTTTCCCTTTTTGGTATATTGAATTCCAATTCAGCATACTATATATTCAATATAGCATATTGAATGTTTAATTCAAAAACTTTACTTCTCTTTATTATTCATCTTAAACTTTCGTTTAATATTATTAAACACTTAATAATATTTATTCATTTCTTATTAATCACTTAATATCTTAATCATTTCCTAATATTATTAACCACTAAATAATATCTTAGTTGTTTACAAATATTATTAATCATTTAATAATATTATATTCATACTTTAATATTATTAGTCATTTAATAATATTCAACCACTTTCTAATATTATTAATCATTTAATAATATTCTAATCATACTTTAATATTATTAATCATTTAATAATATTAAATTCATTTACTAATATTATTAATTATTTAATAAAATCTTACTCAATTACTAGCTTTTTAATTAAATTCTAATATTATTAATCTCCTAATAATATTTTAATCATTTATTAAACCAATAAATAATTTATTTTAATTGTTTACCCTTTACTAATTCATTTATTTAACAAACTTAAAAAGCCATAAATATAACATTTTATCAAAAATGACCAAAATACCCCCCAAAATTCTAATTATATCATATTAAGGGCCTTTAAGTCATAAAATCACATTTTCATAATTTCCAACATCATTTAACTTAATTTATCCATTTATCAATAACTCAAACATTTACATGAAAAATACCAAAACATGTAAGAAAATTGTTCTTTTCTGGGAAAAATCACTATGTGGTTCCCTTATGAACATATATTTTTTTTAGAATTTTATCATTTAATTTACTATTTTTAAATGGTCCAAATTAGTCAGATATTGCAACATTTTTCATAAATCGACATGTTGTCCAAACATTCTGAAATTTTTAGGGTAGGCTCGTGTTACAAACATCTAATCCCTGTGAACATTTTTGAATTTTCTGAGTTAAACTCACCGAGTTATTCGAGTTTACTTTTAAAAATACACTTTCTTGTAAAATCCATAACTTTCATTCTACACATCCAAAAATCTACATCTTTAGACAAGACCTTTTTAAGTCATCATACTAACATACCAATATTTTTCATAATTTTTAAAGCAACAAAAGTAGACAAAAATGCCTCTAGACCAAACTGGCCAAAGAGCTATTTTGTGCCCAGATTTTGTGTTTTTGCCGGCAGGACTGTTATAACAAAAACAGCCACCACGGCTTGAAAAATAAACATTTTTGAATGCTACTACTTGGGTTTAAAATCTAACTTACATATCTATCACCCCTCTTTGACGAATCACAAAAAAGATGTATAGATCTCAAATGGAAGACATTTAAAGTAAGAAAAAATTAGGGTTTTCTAGCCCTTGTATCATAGTTTTCATTTCTTCCTTTTTGATCCAACTTTTAACACAAAAAATGGTTAGATCTACACATAACACACTACAAAACATGTAGATCATATGTTTTTAAGTTTTAAAACATTAGATCATTATTTTGATCAAAATAAACTACAAAAACTAATTAGAATTTTTGATTTCTATACCTTTGTTTGATACAAACTTTCTTCTTCCCAAGATGGTTATGGATCTTGGTGTAGCATGAAGTTTTCTCTCTTTTTCCCCTCTAGGCTGCCCGAATGTTCTCTTCTCTTTCTCTCTCTATTTGTTTTATTTATAAAAGTTTTGAAATAAGATATGAAAGTGAAATAAAATCAATTTTATTTGTTGGTAAACATGTATAGATATATTATGTATACCTATCTAAAACCTTCCAACATATCTTTCTTTCTCTCTCTCTCTCTCTCTCTCTCTCTCTCTCTCTCTCTCTCTCTCTCTCTCTCTCTCTCTCTCTCTCTCTCTCTCTCTCTCTCTCTCTCTCTCTCTCTCTTAATCACTCCATGTTGCTTACAAGTGTGGTTAAAATAAGTGGCTCAAATCAAAGGGTGACACCTAGCTTGAGTTGTTCACCTAACCTTGACAAATGAGAGCAAAAATGATTTATTAACATACCCATTTCTCCCTTGTGATACCAGGCCACATCATCCCCTTCTTGCCCATTTTTGGTTTATTTTTATTTGCTAATTTTGCTTAATCAAATGACCAAAAAGTCCCTTACATTTTGGGCTAAGGTTTGGGCCACTTGATTTAAATGTTTGGGCTTTCTAAATTAAATGATTGGGCCATATTAATAACCATGGGTCCAACATACAAATTTTATCTTACCCTACTTACTTAATTAGGGTTTCCATGCCATTCATTTTGAAATTTAATTGATTACTTATGTTCATTTAATTTTATAACCCAATTAGATTTGCCCTAATTAGGTTTAAAATAAAGAATAAATTGAGATAATAAAATTAATCTCTTAGGTTAGTATATAATTTAAATACTAAATAATCCAATACTATAACCTTTAGGTTATTTAATTACCATACCTAATATATCATTAGGTTATGTAGCTTCTTTTTTAATTTTTCTTTACATAATAACTAAATATATATACATAATATTTTTATTTATTTAATCACATATATATTTCACATAAGTCACAAAGTATTAAAAAAATATCCTCATTTACATTGTGACCTAAATCCTTAATTATACTTAATTCACAAATTAAGTAAAATGTCTGGATCGTCACAATTATAATCCCTACTATTTGGGACTAAATTTTTTTAGACAAAAATAAACTCAACCTTTGTCTAAAATGACCATAATATCTTATTATATCCATTTAGATTAAACTGTGATATATTATTTATGTGTTTCGAAGAATCAATACAAATTAAATAAGTAGAAATACACACCGTTAAATTTGGAGGCAAAAACGATTTCCTCTTCACTGTAGGATTTAATAATTTAATATGTTTGTGTTTGATTTGGCTTACTGTCATTAGTTTACTGTCTGTCATTAGTTTACTGTCTGCCATATTAAGTTATTATATTAGTTTAATATTCACTTCTCATTAGTTTACTATCTGTCATAAGATGGTAACTTTGTGGGCCCCATATCCTCATTTTTGGCCCAAGCCGAAGCAAACACAAACATATAGATATATAACAAATATCTATATATTATTATATTTGTGTTTATATATATATATATAATTATTATATTTTTTGATGTATAAATAAGTTTAAATTATAGTTTAAAATAGGATTAATAGTCTTGGATCCGGGATTATAATTCTTGCAAATAAATATGGCCTAACTGAAATATATTATAAGATTAATGTTAAACCATAGTGTAATAAATTGTCTAAAAGGAAAATTTATTATTAAAAATTTCTTCAATAAACTTTTGACCTTCTCTTTTCTTCTCTTTTGAAATTTCCAGGTTGTGTTTGTGATAAGAAAGAAAATGCTTAGGATAAATCGTATCTCTTATGGTAGGTCTAGCATATTTCAGCTTAAAAATAGTTGTTTCCACTTTTTGTCTTTTATGAACAACAGTTTCCTCTTTAAAAAGGTAACAGCCGGTTGTGAATTATATGTTAAAAATTATCCATAATGCTCTGGTAACTAAATAATGGTTTATTGTGAATAAAAAAAATGATGTGTTTAGTTGTGATTGTTTATTATTAGTTAGTTCTTCTAGGTATGATGGATGATCAATTAATTATTTTGTCACATTATCTTATGTTATTTTTTTATAAAAGTATTTTATCATCATAGCAATATTCAAAAATTATACTCGTACCTTCCCATATTATGTGCAAATCTTTTTTAGAATGTCCTACATCGATCATAAGATATTTCAAAAACATAATTAGATATTATATTTATATAATATATTTAAATAAGGGCACATGGGGTTACAGGCCCCTCAAGTCAATTTGTGAGTTTCTATTAAAATAATTTTGTTTTGAAAAAAAATTTGTACGTAGTAGTGGAGGGAGTATTTTTTATATATACAATAATACAAAACGACGTCGCTTTGTATGCTATTGTGACGCCCCAAATCCGTGTATCTTTAAACTCCGGACATGGTGTTCCACAGGATTAAACAAAACATACATCCACCCATGCATTCATACTAATAAGAAGGTAATTACTAACTATTAAAGACTTTTTATTACATACCCAGGTTCTAAGACCTTTAAATCTTCATAACATGATAATTAATATCTTAATTATTACAATACATCTATCTATTACAGATAAGTTCCATAATCTCTACTTGTTCTTCTTGTGACACCCCCAAATTCGGGTACTTCAATTTCCACGGGACTTGGTGTTCACTGTACAAATATCATCTATCTATCTATCCATAATAAATGCAAACCATGAAATAAATAGAAATAATCCTCCTCTTATGGGGTTACAACATCTGAAAATAAATACATCAATCCTAGGTCGTACTTAACCTTAAATCTCAAATGCGGAAAAATAAATAATTAAATAAGTCTTACACAACTTTAACATAAGTCTAAAACATAAACACATAAAATAAACAACAAGTCTTCATCACTTGTTGACCTTGCCTTTGCCCTTGCTAGTAGAAGGCTCGTCGGACCTTTCGTTCTTAACTGCAATGTTATTATTACGCAAGAGTGAGCACGATTGCCCACAAGTATAATAATATGACAATAATATAATAACATGCGAGTGAATCAAAGACATCTGAATAAAGAAACTCAACTTTTGACTCAAGAATGAATGGCAAGAATCAAAATAACATCTGAGGGTCATAAGACCTTGAAATATGTCCTAGGTTGTAAAGTGTTAAACTTCAAACCTTTAACAGTCATAAGACTATGGACTCTACTTCTCGTACTTAGGAGGATCAGCCCTTAATACCATACTGTGCACAATATCTCAACGCTAAAGCGTAATTAATCCCCTTTACAGGGTTGTTCATCTCAGTTTGACATCAGAGTCCGCACCAAAGGAAGTTTGGTTTGGATAAGCTCAATAAAGATTCTAGAATTTAGAACGTACATCAACTATGGACTAGTCGAATCAATAAGGGTTCACTAGTCCTATAAGGTTCAACAATAAACAATGCTCAAATCGAATAATAAATTCTCAAGAGTATACAATTGAATAAGTATTGTATAACTGAATCATGCTTTCAAAAGAGTTATAACATCTAATATGAAATTTCAAACTTGAACAATTAAGAACAAGAGCTTGCTCGATATAGAACACAAGTCTAAGACTTGATAAATGAATAACTTAGAATTTAAGAAACTTGCTCGATAAAGGTAAAGTTTAGAACACTTGCTCAATGTAAAAAGTAAGGTTTGAGTTTAGGAAACTTGCTTAATCATAATAGAGTTATGGTAAAGAAACTTGCTCAATAAAAATAAAC
The DNA here is from genome assembly GCA_020205555.1 of Panax stipuleanatus. Taxonomy (NCBI): domain Eukaryota; kingdom Viridiplantae; phylum Streptophyta; class Magnoliopsida; order Apiales; family Araliaceae; genus Panax; species Panax stipuleanatus. The sequence goes on along the minus strand of CM035121.1, from coordinate 55,385,666 downwards.
TTTGAATTTAGTAACTTACTTGACATAAGAATAAGGAATAGAATCCTTATTCAATTTAAAGAGTTTAGATAAGGAACTTGCTTAACGATAGTAAGTTAGGGACAGAATACTTGCCTCTTGCACAAGCTACAATTAATTCTCGTTCCTTATTAAGTCCTACATACCAATAGATTCACAATACACATTAATCAATAACCCGATATACTTATCGAATCATCACATTGCTCATAGAACTAATTATTTGACTTATTGAATAATGGTTTAAGTTGTAAGATTAACTTATTAATCGTTCACATAACACACGTTATTAACATCTTAGTATGTGTTCATCTTGTCTTTATGTTCTTCACATTGATTTTAAAACACATCTTTGATCACACGAACACTTAGAAAAATTCTCAGTTTTCTACAAGGGGCACGGCCGCGCGCCAGTTACCCTTTGGATCGGCGCGGCCGCGAGGCACGCGTCAAGTATGCCTTGAAGCGGCGCGGCCTCACGGCAACCCATGCTCAGTTTTCCCAGTTCGCGAAGAACACATAGAGTAGCCCAAATAAATTCAAATTAAACTAACGTAATGAATTTTAAGGCTACCCATAATGTAAAAACTTCACAAAAACATTTCACAATGTTCCTAACATGATTCTAGCATTCTAAATCACGTAATCACACAATCCAAGGCATCTAATTTTACTGTTTTCATACTTTATCATGTTTTGAAGGAAAATTAAGAAATTCAGCGTTATGGATTCGTTATAACACCGAATCCGTTCGTTTAACTTCAGTTTTGTTCGTATAAACGTGTACAATCATATTAAATCGTCAATTTAAAGTTAAACCATCGATTCATGGCATAAAAATTGTACGTAAGGGTCGTATGGGCCACATATAGAATTTTTATACTCTATAATTTTTGAAAACCCAATTTAAACAAAATTCGATCACTGCAAGTTATGCATATATGGCATACACTATGTCATAAACATCAATTAATAGATATATAGTCATATCATGAACAAATGTTAATTTTTCCATTCACATAGAACTTTTAAAACACGTAGATGGAAAACTCTATAACTTTTGAAAAATCAAATTAAGCATAACTACATGGATTTAATCGAATTAAATCATGCATACATGATATACAACATGTTATGATCATACGATAACATATATAAAATCATATCATGTATTAATCATCAAATTAGTTATTCATAGAGAATTTCTAACATACGTTAATGGAAACTTTAAGAACTTGAATTTAAAAACATAGGAGGAGGGATTACCCTTTGCTACTTGTTTAGATTAGATGATAATAGAATGATGGAAGCCTCCTTTGATTCTCCAAACTTAATCTCACAGATTTTATCTCTCAATTCTTTCTGATATATAGTAGTTCTGATATATGTTTATAAGATATAAGCCTGATATAAATAATATACATATACGTATAATTAGTCGTGGGGTCATGGTCGTCAGTTAATCCCATAATGGGTTAACTGGCCTCAACCTTCACCAATGGCTTGTTTGCTTGTCCCTTATTCCCCCTTTTCCATTTAATATAATTAACTTACTATTATATAGTTAATTAAATGTCACACCCAATTAATCAAATAATCATATTTAAATCAATTAAATAAAATTGCATAATTTCACAATAATTCATATAGTCACATAATTAAAATTCTTATTTATTAATTATTCCAAATCATTAAATCTCTAATTAATTAATAAATTAATTAGAATAACATTATGCTTATTAATTAGTATATTAAATCAAATAAGCTCAATTAAATACATAATTTGAATATAAAAATTCTCCACATTAATTTAATCAATGTAACACATATAATTAAATTATTCAACCACAAATTCATCAATTAATTATTTAACTCAATAATTAAATCATCGAAAAATATTTATTTAATTCAATAAATATTCAAATTAAATTATAAAAATCGTGTTCGTCACACATCTTGTCTTTACCTTTGTCATTTTCAGAACCTTGTACACGCTTAGTTTTCACCGAAAATATTTAATTTCAAAGCAAGAATGAGCATTTACATGCCCAACAAGTATAACAGTTGTATATAAAATAATAAAATCAATAATCTTGCTTTCATACTCCTAAAACTTTAACAATTTAACAAAAGTTGTGAAGATATCTCAAATAAAAGAAAATTACTTCCTTTATTTTCAAAACATATTTTTGAAACGACATAATGACTTTTACTGAGCGGTCATAAGACCACAAACTTTCCTTTCTCATTTAAAAGGGTTTGAACAACTTTTTTACTATAAATCGTCATGTCTTACAGGCACGTTGGGTGATCAGCCATTCGTACCCTATATTTGTGATGCCTCCAAAATAGGGTCCACACAACCCAATTTGGATCTCCAAAATACATACCATAACCATACGTTCTCTTATTACAACGTCATAGAGAAGACGACAATATCCACACTCAAATTATTACAATGTCGTATAAGATACGACAACACATATTACAAGTCCTCAACATGATTATTGTCACAGTATTTTACAACATAGTGAAGACTACTATAGCAACTATCTAGGACCATCACTCCACACCTAGGCTAGTTCCAGCTACACTCTTATTTCCTAAGAAGAAAATTGGAACAAAAAGGTACTCAAATAGCCAAGTAAAAAATATCATGACTAAGATAATGAATAATAGATTATCCTTAGCCTTCAACAGTGAAAAATCTGATAGAATATAATAGACAACAAGTTTTAGATCAACAACTACAGTAGAAATAACAATCAATTAGGAGAGTAAAATAGATCATGATGTCCACAGTCTTCTCCAATGTAAAAGTTCACCATCAATATTTTATCCATATAACACCAATCAATAATTCCTGATCATAATCATGAAAATTAACAGTTTATCTTTACATTACGGGCCAAAGATATTCAATTGTAACACCAATGGTCATGATCATACCAATCAGCAGTCCATTTTTGCACTACGGGCCAAATAGAACTTTTCAATACGTGTACAGTGTTGGCTTGTTTCGGTGTTAAACAAAATAATCACATACACGCAAGTGTACGCGGTCCACAAGTAATATACGGTAAATAGAGTATCGATCTCACGGAGAAAAATGAGTTTTTCTATTCTAACATGCAATAATTCTGTAATTATTTTGGCCTACTTAAACAGATGATCAAGATGTGATTTATCTAACAATAATGATTATCAAATATTAACTAACTAACAAGCAAATGATTTAGAGGAGGAAGATATGGGATTCTAACTTCACTTAATGCCTCATTCAAATTATACACCTCTTGTTAAGCCCAATTGATTACTTCGGATTGCTAGTCGAGAGCACGAAAGTAAAACATGGCTATCTCTCGATATACCATGCTCATATCACATAAAATCCACAAAAGATAGAATATATGCGAACATCCAATATTACATAAATCACTATATTTCTATGTGACTTAATAGTAATACAGATTTAAGCACAAGCTCTCTCAAATGACTGCACGCGATAATACGGTATATGTCTATCTGGATTGCAAATCACGAAGTCTATCAACATGTAAAAATCATGAACACATGCTAATATGGCCATATCTAAACTTATAATTCATTTTTCAATTTCATACAAGTTATTTTGGTAGTTGGTGATCAAGCAACTAAGCAAGCAAAACAAACCATATTACGCAATCCAAACATAATCAACTAGAGCTCAACATAGAAGCATACAAATCTGAACTTAAGCAAAAAAATCCATTAAAATCTCATAATGGAGATTAGTTTATAACTGAAGCAATAACAATTATAAAAACTTGTTCATACATTGAGAATCAAATATGGAAGTAAAGAGAAGCTAAGGGATAAGAAATGCAAATCTGAAATCTCTACTTCAAATATGAACCATCAATGTAGAGCCAAATCCTTTAATCCACCAATTCAAGCCATAATCTATGCAAAATATATAAAAAACTAAGAGAAATCAAGAGAGAAGCCAAAGTTATAGGAGAGGAGGCTACAAACTCTCTCTAACTCTCTAAAACCCTAAAATAGTGATAATAACGTTCAAAAGATAAGTTCTCAACTTCCAAATACATCATTATAAGGAAAAACACACATAACATGAATTAATGAAAAAGTCAACTCTAGTCAATGTTGGCATGGCGCGGCCGCGCCACCCCATAGGCAAAATGGGGCTCGGGTGCGCTGGCTGCTATTCTGATCCTGGACTGGAGTGGGCGCGCCATGTTTACTGTCTAGAAGGGCGCGACCGCATTTCTGGAATCTCTTACAGAATTCTGCTGGTCTTCTGCTGGTGTGCTTGATAAGTACACAATATTCATGATTTTTTATTCCTTTATGTTTGGTTTTATTGCATGTTTCATGTGTATATGAGCTTAATAAATTATTTATTATTTTCAGGTGAATTAAAGCTAAATGGATGGAAACAAGTTGATTTGGAGCTGAATTGAAGAGAAAAAGTAAATTTGGAAATCTTGGATTTTTGGAAAGTTTCTAAAAGCAGATTTTAGCATCTTTCTACATAGATTTAGATTGATATTGCTATTAGAATTAGGATTGCTTTGGACTAAGATTTTATTTCTTTATTAGATTCTATTTCTTTATGGAAACTAATTATGATTTATAATTCATTTTAGGATTTGGATTTATAGTACTTATAGGATTTAGGACTTTGTCTAACACTATAAATAGATGTAATAGTCAGGGTATTATTGATTCTACCATTCAATTATATTCTATATTCTATTATCTACAACATTGAAGACATGGGCTAATACTTTCAATTCAGTTCTGAAGGGATGTTGAACCTTATTCATAATTAACGGTTTGATCAAGTTTACTTTATTTATTCCTTCTTGCATGAGATTTATTCTGATAATCTACTTTAACTTCTTGTATGTTATTCAATGTACTAATTTGGTTTCTGCAGGATTAAATTAGTGAATTGATATCGTCTGCTAGATTATGATTAGTATTACGTATAATTAATAAATGTCTTCATCACAAGTAGCAAATTAGTGACACTAATTGTGGACAAGCTTTTATGTATTGACAAAGTTATCAGGAAACAAGTTAAACAAATCGAGCTTATGTGTTTGTTGCTTGGATTATCCTAATTCTCTATTTCTTAATGCTTCTGTCATATTAAAGCTAGAGAACTTGTTCTAGGTTGTATTACAGTTAGAATCTGGTGAAGAGCTTGTTTCATATAGTGACAATCTAAGGAAAATTTTGGGTAGCAGAGCTTGTTGCTATCTAGGGCTAATAGTTTCATTAAAGGGTAATACTGTAAAACTTGATTACTCTATAATTGTGAAAAAGTGATATTGAACTGAAGCTTTTTATTAATTGTTAATTCTTGTTAGTTTAGTTAATCAATTCAAAATCCCCTTTAATTAGAAATAATAGGATAAATATAAAACAAATCACTCTCTGTGGGATCGATCCTTGCTTACTACTATGCTAATTGTTTGAATTTGTAAAGTGAAAGTGAGGTAAATTTAGGAGTGTAAACGACAGCTCCCAAATTTTGGCGTCGTTGCCAGGGAGTGTTATTTATTTTTGTTTATTCTTTGTTTTCATTTATTTTTATTATTTTCTTTTTCTTTTTTTTTTGTTTTATGACTCAATCTTCTCACTATATTGACTTAAATTTTGATCAAGAGATAGAGAAAACTGCAGATACAGAGAAGCTCTTGTTCCATCACTTAAAGAGGAAGAGATGGCGGTGCCAAACAACAACAAGACTTTAAAAGAATTAGTTACTCCTGCTCTCGATCAACTATCATTGTGTATTGAGTATCCTACTTTAGATGTTGCTTTTGAACTTAAGTCTGGACTAATTTGTCTTTTGCCTACTTTTCGTGGTCTTACATGTAAAAATCCATATAAGCATCTAAAGGAGTTCCATGTGGTGTGTTCTATGATGAAATCACAAGGACTAACAGAGGAGCAGATCAAGCTTAAAATTTTTCCATTCTCATTAGTAGATCTGGCTAAAGACTGGTTATATTATCTTCCTTCAGGGTCAATACAATCATGGACTGATATGCAAAAGCTATTCTTGGAGAAGTACTTTCCTGCTTTGAGAGTTGCTAACATAAGGAAGGAGATATGTTAAATCAGTCAGTTCAATGGAGAAACTCTCTATGAGTATTGGAAAAGGTTTAAGAAGTTGTGTTCCAGCTGTCCACCTCACGGAATTGATGATCATCACTTGATCCAGTACTTCTATGAAGGGTTACTACCAATGGATAGAAGCATTATTGATGCAGTAAGTGGAGGAGCACTGGTAAAAAAAACTCCAGAAGTTGCGAAGAACCTAATTGCAAACATGGTAGCCAACTCACAACAGTATGGAACTAGGATGGATCATACTCCTCAAAGGGTGAATGAGGTAAGCACAAGTCATATTGAGCAACAAATTTCTGATTTAACTGCTTTGTTTTGACAAATGGTTGCAGGGAATATGCAAGTAGCAAAGGTATGTGGAATTTGTTCAATGTCCGGACATACTTCGGATGCTTGTCCAATACTACATGAGGATGACACTATTCAACAAGTCAATGCTTGTGGGGATATTCTTAGGACAACATCAACATCAATATGATCCTTGGGCAGAAACTCACAATCTCGGATGGAGAGATCATCCCGACTTGAGCTATGAATGTACTAGTCCACTAATGCAACCTGTCTTTTCAAGTATACAGCAAGATTTTCAGCAGACTCAACCTCAGTACCTCACATATACCGAAGAAGTACTTACCAATTCTGGACCATCTCTTGAGGATATATTCAAAGCATTCATGAGTCAAACACAGTAGTTCCAACAGGATACAAGTACTTCTATTCAAGAATTGAGGAACCAAGTGTGTCAGATTGCAGTCGCGGTGGGGAGGTTGGAATCTCAATGCTTAGGGAGGTCACCCTCTCAAACTATTGAGAACGTAAGTGCAATTACTTGGGATGTGAAGATGAGGAGCGAGATGAGACAATGCTTGCTTCAGAAATAGGTAGTAGTGTTATGTGTGACAATGAAGTGAACATGGAATTTGATGAGGATGAATAAGAGGATGATTTGATAATTTTTACAGATTTCTACATTGAGGATATAGATAATGTTACAACTTCATCGGTGCAAACAGTGAAGACACTAAATGATAAACACCATGGGACCTTTACCATGGAATTGCATGATGAAAATATCCAATTTAACATATATGAGACAAAAAGGTATCTTGGTAACCTTAATTCTATTTTTTCTACTAATGTTGTTGACTCTATAGTGCAGGAATCTCTTGAGCAAATATACAAGGAGGATTTGAGGGCTGGAATGGAGCAAAATCAGGATTTGAAGGATGTCCCTAATAAATTGAAACCATTACCAGTCCACTTGAAGTTCACAACTCTGATTACATAGAATGAGAAGGATGATGCCAAGCCAATGACAATAAATAAGGGCAGCTGCTTGGGAGGCAACCCAATAATTCAGATTTGATCTTTCTATCCCTCTTCTTTTTAATTTTTTAGTTGTAGTATTTTCTTCTTTGCATGATTTTCTTACATTGAGGACAATGTAAGGCTTGAGTGTGGGGGAGGAGATTTAGGGTTTTTTTTTAATTATTTTTTTAGAGATATTGATCCAATTTTAATGGAAGTTAAAAAAAAGATGCTTTTTGAAAAATAAAAATAAAAATTCTTGGGTTTCATGATTCTATTTGGCTAAGTGTTTAAAAGGTTAAAGTTAAAGATTAAAAATTAATGCTAATTCTCAGAATCTATTGATGCCTAACTAGTTAATGAAGGACGAAAACTAAACCATGATCCATAGTAATTGATTTGAATTAAATTTGTGTTGTATAAGTACTTGAACATGTGATACTTGCTTATTTGACTGAGTTATCTGTGGAGTTGTCTATGTGCACTAATCTCATGCTTTAGAACTATTGAACTGCTTATGCTATTTACAAGACCATGTGAAAAAATTAAAAAAATTAAAAATCAAAGAGATTGTTGAAAAAGTGAAAAAGAGGCAAAAGAGAAACTATGTGGTGGGATGAGATGGAGCGTAAAACGCACGCTCCCATAAACACGTGCAAATAAGTGAGATGGAGCATAAAATGTACTCATTTACAAAAGAAAGATTGAGGAAGGTGAAACGAAGCATAAAATGCATTCACCGGAAACAAAGAGAAAAATCAAAGGGTTCTGGTAAAAAAATAAAGCAAAAAAAATATGTATTGAGTCTTGAGTGGTGTGCACAGTTTTTTCTCCATGGTAACTAAGTTGAGTAAGTGTGTGGATCATAGAAGAGTGCTTATGTGGATACAGTTTGACTTAATGAAATTCAATGGTGAAAAGGCATGGTTGTTGTTTTGAGTTAATTGATGAAACATTGATTATGTTTTTGTGGGTTTAGTGTTGATAATCTTGATTTGATCTTGAAATCTTTTGACATTATGGTTGAGTAGAGTTTTTTTGCAAATCAAACTTTTGGTTTACACGAGGACGTGTAAAAGACTAAGTGTGGGGGAATTTGATAAGTAGACAATATTCATGATTTTTTATTCCTTTGCGTTTGGTTTTATTGCATATTTCATGTGTATATGAGCTTAATAAATTGTTTATTTTTTTCAGGTGAATTGAAGCTAAAAGGATGGAAACAAGTTGATTTGGAGCTGAATTGAAGAGAAATTTTTTTTTTGGAAATCTTGGATTTTTGGTAAGTTTCTAAAAGCAGATTTTGGCATCTTTCTACATGGATTTGGATTGATATTGCTATTAGAATAAGGATTGCTTTGGACTGATATTTTATTTCCTTATTAGATTCTATTTCTTTATGGAAACTAATTATGATTTATATTTTCTTTTAGGATTTGGATTTCTAGTTCTTATAGGATTTAGGACTTTTTCTAACACTATAAATAGATGTAATAGTCGGGGTAATATTGATTCTACCATTCAATCATATTCTATATTCTATCATCTACAACATTGAAGACATGGGCTAATACTTTCAAGTCAATTCTGAAGGGATGTTGAACCTTATTCATAATTAACGGTTTGATCAAGATTACTTTATTTATTCCTTCTTGCATGAGATTTAGTCTGATAATCTACTTTAACTTCGTGTATGTTATTCAATCTACTAATTTGGTTTCTGTAGGATTAAATTAGTGAATTGATATCATCTACTAAATTAAGATTGGTATTACGTATAATTAATATCTGTCTTCATCACAAGTAGCAAATTAGTGATACTAATTATGGACAAGCTTTTGCGTATTGCTAAGGTTATCAGAAAAAAAATTAAACAAATCGAGCTTATGTGTTTGTTGCTTGGATTAGCCTAATTCTCTATTTCTTAATGTTTTTGTCATATTAAATCTAGAGAGCTTGTTCTAGGTTGTATTACAGTTAGAATCTGGTGAAGAGATTGTTTCATACAGTGACGATCTAAGGAGAATTTTGGGTAGCAGAGCTTGTTGCTATCTAGGGCTAATAGTTTCATTGAAGGATAAATACTGTAAAACTTGATTACTCCATAATTGTGAAAAAGTGATACTGAACTGAAGAACTGAAGCTTTTTATTCATTGTTAATTCTTATTATTTTATTCTTGTTAATTTAGTTAATGAATTCAAAATACCCTTTAATTAGAAATCATAGGATAAATATAAAATAAATCACTCTCTGTGGGATCGATCCTTGCTTACTACTCTGCTAATTGTTTGAATTTGTAAAGTGAAAGTGATGTAAATTTAGGAGTGTAAACGACAGCTCCCAGTGCTGCTGGTTGTTGCTTCAAGCTTCTTCTCCTTTTCACTTCATATGCCACTTTCTTATGCCATTTTCACCTTCACTCCACCACATGCCTTATACTCGCCATCAAGCCGGTTCCATGCTCATTCCACCTACGATGCCATCGAGAGAGTTTCCAATATGCAATCTACAAAATAAAGATAAAAATGCATGAAAAGAAATTAAAACACGTGAGAATAAGCTATAGTTGTAAGGACCGAGAATTTTATACGACTATAATTTTATGAACGATTTTTTTTTATTATTATTTTAGTAACTATTATTATTATTGTTATCAGTAATATTTTGAACATATGCGATATGGATTAAGCAAGTTAGTCAATTGAATGATTATTAGTTGACTAAGAAAGGAAGCCAAGATGAATAGTTGTTCAAAACCCTAATTTGAATTTCAAATAGGGATTTGAATATTAATACATTTGTTATTGTATTTAATATAATATGTATGTACATTATGTGATTAATGTTAAGTGATTAATAATTGATATGAATTATATATAGTGAATATGTGAGTTGTCATAACTTATTAAGCCAATTATAAAATTATAACTATTAAGTTAATAAACTATTGGAATGTGTGATGACTTATGTGGGTTATGTAATTGATTAAATAAATATACCTTATATAATGTGTATACATTTATTTTGTATATAAAGTTATGCAACCTAATACATATATTAGGTATGGTAATTAAATCTATTTTATACATCTCAACTAATTAATTTTATAACATAAGTAAAGCAAGTCTAATTGGGTTATCAAATTAAAGATATATGAGTAAGGAGTTAACTTACAAATGTGTATAAGGAAACCATGACTAAATGATTAGGATAGGATAAAAATTAAAAAGTTTAAACTATGTTGATTTATAAGCCTAGAGAATTAAAATTGCTAACCCAAAACATTAAAAGAGTAGCCCAAACTTAGCCCAATGGGGGAAGGGACCTATTAAACATTAAGTAAGCTATTTGGGCCTTAAAAAAATAAACTTGAGCCCAAGAAGGCCTTAGGGCCGAAATTTGGAGGAGAGGAGAGGAGAAAGGGGGAGTAATGTAATGATTATCTTATCTTTAGTTAATCGATTTCTTTGATAGGTGTCATCCATTTTATGGAGCGAACACTAAAGCTTATCCTTACAAGCAATAATGAGAGAGAGAGACGATAAAGATTGGGGAAGTTATGGATAGATATGATATAATGTTTCTATTAATTTTAACTAGTAAACTAAAGTAAATTCATTTCATTTTTCTCTTTCATCTTATTTCTTCTTAACTTAGTAAACAAAGAAAACAAGAGAGAGAGGGATTTCGGCCACTTTAGGAGGGAGAAAGAGAGAGTTTTGTGAAGTTCCATAGATCTCTAATCAAGTCCTAGGAGGAAGGAGGGAAGAAAAATCAAGATAAGGTATAAAGGATTCCTATTTATATAGTTTATTTTTCTTTTTGTTTCGATTTGATTGTTGAAAATATGATGCTTTGATCTTGAGGTTAAAAATCTTAGATCCATATGTTTATAAGTGTTTCATGTTTAGATTTAACTCTTTTGTGGATCAAAAGTTGGATCTAAACTAAGAAATGGAAATTAAGTGGTTCCAAATGTAGAAAACCTAATTTTTCTTAGCTTTGATTGTGTTTAATCATGTGATTGATGATTTTTGGTGAAATAGATCATGCATCATGATAGATCCATGAATATATTTGGTATTAGTTTGTGTTATAATATTTTATGATGAGTTATGTTGGTTAATATGTTAGAACATGAAAGTTTTCATAGAAATCACAAAAGGTTAAAAATCAAATTTTTAGAAAATGCAACATGAAATTCAACAGACCATATCTCCTATTATATTTTGAATTTTTGAATGTGGTAAATTTTTGGCCTTAGATCTATGAGTCTTCTAACAGATCCAAGTGGAATCACTGAAAAATACCTTGTAGATTTCCGTGTGGGCTGATTTTAGTAAAGGAGACAAAATTTGAAAAACGACAATGAGCTATCTGTCCAGAATTGCCAAGGGCAGTTTTGGCAACTTAATTTATGAAATAAATTCCAATTTTTTTGACATGAAAATATATGAGATAACGTAGCTCCTGTCCAAAAATGAGCTCATTCCGACTTAAATTGACCGAGTTATGGTCATTACAATATTTGGGTTTTTCCGACAAAAATGGCTATAAACGGAGTTCTATAACTCCAATGGCCACGAAATTTAAACTGGGAGTTCAAGTAAACACGTGATCCTTTCAAAAGTTGAGAATTTCTGGAGTTAAGCATGATATAGCAAATTTCTTAAGCTACGAACTAAAAAAGGATTTTTGAAAAATACTAAAGGGAGTTGAAAAATTCCAAAAAAATTCTTTTTGTGTATGGAATATATGTATATATGTTTGGCCAAAGGATAGAAAAATAATAAGGTGATTTGGTATTTTCATGAATAGATTATTTCAGCTTGCTGAAATGAACATTTCAGGTTACTGAAATTGTCAGGAAGGGAAAACAGTTGGTTTCATCTTACTAAAATAATGTATTCAGTTTGCTGCAATAGTAAATAGTTTACCGTGTTAAGTCTAAGATAGTTCAATCGTACTCTTTAATGGGTTATCTAATGTTTGATTATGTGATTACATGCTAGATAATTTACTTATAAAGTAGTAGTATTATGAAGCATAATGTGATATACTAATTTCAAGAATAATCTTATTAATGATAGGTCTTTGTGTTAAAGATATAACTATATTGCGTAGCAGTAAGCAGCGACAAAGGCAAGTATCCTAACCCTTGCATTTACTTTATGCAATAGATCTTGTAAGCAAGTTTCTATACTCTTTTATTGTGCAAGTATTCTAACCTTTGCATTTACTTTATGCAATGGTTCTTTGTGTGAGCAAGTAACTCTAACATATTTATTATTGAACAAGTATTCCTAATTCATTATATTCAAGAAAAGTCTCGAATTTCATTCGATTCGTTTATTGTTTACCAGTATCTTATTACTGTCTTCATATGATTCATATATAATCAAAAAAAAATTGTTCTTTGTAAGCTAAGTTTTATTGTGCAAGTCCTCACTTGTATGAACTATTATATTTGAACAAGTATTCTTGAACTCGAAATTCTTTGATATTACAAGTTTTGATGCATATTATTCAATATTGGTATGTATACATGGTTTAAAAGCTGTCTAAGCTATTTGACTCAGCTAGACATAGTTTGAAATGTATTGTTGAATATTATTGATTAGAATAGAGTCGTCCAACTAAATTGCTTTAGTTTGGATTCCAGACTGAGTATAACCATCCCGAAATAGGGAAATTTTTATGCGCCAAAGGCAGTTATGATGAACGTAAATATCTTTATGTTAAATAGTGTTGATCAATACAGGGCATACGGGCTGATCATCCAATATGTTCGTAAGTCATGACGATTTGCAGATGAATTTCTGTATAAACCTTTTCAAACTTGAAAACAATGGTTCATGGTCTATTGACCGCTCAGCATTTATAGTCACTACATCATTTCAAAATTATAAACGGTTTGATATGTTGTTATAAATGGTTTCAAATGGCTTCACAACTATTGATTTTGTGACGCCCCCAAATTCCAGGACCGTCACGGGGTCGCTCGAATTCGGTTCATCACGTGCTCATGGTAATACATCACAATAATAATAACTAAATATCACACAATCACAGCGGAAAATCTATTCTAGAATAATTTACAATGATTTATTATAATTATTCCCCCAAGTCTCGTAACCTACAGTACTTAATAGATTACATAATAATATCAATTAACGACTTATTACATAACCTAACTTAAGCATAAACCTAAACAAATCCAGTCTTACTACATCATCTTAATACAACATTAAAGTATTTAAAAACATAAAAGAGACAAGCTAGTTGGTAGCCTTGCCCTTGCCCTTATCAACGCCCGAAGATTCACCATGCTCTGCCTTAACTGAAATGTTTTAGGGAAAGCAAGAATGAGCACAAATTGCCCAGCAAGTAATATACAATAAGGGTGAGTAATAAGATTCTCAATTCTCGAAAGGGTATAACAAGGTTTGATAGTTCAAGGATAACAAGAATATCAACAGTTCTCAATAATAGTCGCTAAGGACATAATAATATCAATATGATTCAATAATAAGTCAATTCAAGATTTCAAATAACGGAATACTGAGCAGTCACTAAGGACTATGAACTTCTACTAGAATTGACAGTAATAAACTGAAAATCTAACAAAAATAGGTACAACAGGTGATCAGCCTAAAGCACCCTCGTTATGCATAACAATCAATCATACTCAAGTGTGCACGTTGGTTCTCGGACAATTATATATTCCCTTCAAAGAAGGTTGTTCTTCTCAGTCAAATACAAGATCCCGCACCAATCAATTGGTTTTGGGTCGCTTTTCAATAACATAAGTCTAGCCGAATCAAATGGCATAGACACTTTCACAATATTTAAGAATAATACTAAGTTCAACATGAATAATAGCTTTAATGAAATAAGAGTTCAAGTATGCTAATTCAATTCAAACGATTAAGTAGGAAACTAGTTCGCAATATACAAAGATAGAATACTTGTATCCAAAGAGATAAGGTTTAGATACTCGCTTACGATATCCGTTGAATAAAGTAATGCAAGGGTTTAGGATACTTGCCTTTAGCGTAGTTTACTCACGTAAAGCTAGCCAACACTTTCGAATTCCTATTGTAACGTATATATATGATATTCATTAGTCAGATAATTAAACTACACATTTTATCTAGCTACACAGTCATATAGAGTATAATTTCCATCCTTAGCTTCCTCTTTTCTCAAGTTGATCATATTTATACATCATTACTATCATGTGAGACTACCACAATTAGCAAACATACTCGCATATTATTAATATCACATAAGACCACAATCAATACTAAATATATTTCATTTTAGCAAGTTATGGCATTCCCCTAAGTTAACCGTCAAAATCGGATTCAAATATATCACATAGTATATATACATGTTAAAGAGTCTTTTTATATACGTATAACCTTCCCTTGTTCCAAACATATGTGATATAGGTTCTAGGTCGACACTCGCGGTCATTCAAGGTCATGAAATTTACAAAGCCTATCATGCTTGCTTTTAAAACACTTAAGGTAGTTATATTAACTTGTATTAGGCATGCTCATGAGTACTCGTATAGCATATATGTAGCTAGCATTGTTATTATCTTGAAAACATGCTTCGTTCACGCTAAAATTGAATCATGGCAACTAATCATGGTATATATATACATGCATGACACATGAATGAGTCTAAGAGTACTATCACATGTGTCCATAAATATCAGAATATGAAACTTACAATAACATGTTAAGATTTACGTTCAAAACTTATACTTTCACTAGTAAAGTTCATTTAACGCGATCCACGTGCTCACGTTACCTTATAAAAATCTATATATGCAAGTTAACATGTATTACATGTGGTTCTAGGTCATGTAAACATGTTTGCAAAATCAATACCTCAATGTGTCACACATGTGTCAAAGTTTGTTTCATAAAACTTCTATTTTCGTTCGAAATGTTTACTAATCGAGGTTTAGCATGCTCACGTTATACTATGAAACATGTTTACACAAGTCATTATTCATTTCATGTATTTTTAAGCCGCTCTACTGCATATCAAAAATCAGAATATACTCATGCGTTATAATGTTAATGATTGTTTATGAAACTTTAAGTTCGTTTCCAAACTTCATGTCGTTTTGTTAACCATGCATGCTAATATACTAAAACATGCTTACATTTCCTCATTAGGTTTATATATATGTATTAATCATGCTTCCATGCTTGTTTAAACAAAATCAAACCATTAGTACATAACAGTTTTGTTACAGAATGTAGAAAAATTGCACACAGAGGCCGGCGCTGCAGCGCGGCAACAACAGCCACAATCTGGCGCTACGGCGCGGAAACAACAGCTTCAAGCTTATGCTGCGGCACGGGAGGCGCTGCGGCGTGGGAACAGTTTCTGCAGTTCACACTGCAGCGAAAACCGACCCAAAACCTCCCATTTCATCGATTTCAACATACCCAGATGCTATTAGACAATCCTTTTTAACTTACTAACACATATATATATGCTTATATAACAGTCAATCGCCCCAAACGATTCCCAATTTCATAAATTCCAACTAATTTCATGAATTTGATGTTTTACAAAAATTGCAGAGCAAGAATGGAAATGAAAGTCAAGAAAGCTATATAGTGGTTTCATCATGTATGTATGTTCATATAACAACAATATAAGGGTTCTACAAACCAATCATGAACCAATTTAGCATAATCAAGAATTTGAAGGAAACTTCAGAAACATAAAATGAAAATAAAGAACAAAGGAAGAGGGATTATACCTCTGTAACTGATTGAGCTTGCTGCTATTCAATTCTTACAACTCTAGACTGATATTATATATGCTCTCAATTTATCAAGCAAAATCTCAGCAAATGAAATTAAAGGGGAAGATCTTATATATATAGGAAAATCAAAACACAGTCCATGCTTCTGACTCTCAAAATAAACTAACGTATGTTTGATTTGCATGCTAGATAAGAAGAAGTTGGTAGATAGTTGTTGAAAGCCATCAGTCATGCCCACACCCCATTGTATGAGTGCTATGAAGGTTTGCTGAGTTTTAAGGTTATAGGGGAGTAGGATAGCTTGAGTATATAACGTGAAAGAGATAGTGACTCTCCCAGCAAAACAAACTCAGCCTTCTAGCAACATACCACACTTGATTCAATATACACATATGTATTAAATACTTAGGCTATCTACACACATATATATATATATATATATATATATATATATATATATATTATACATATGTCTTTAATTGAAATGTCACACTATAATTCACATAATGTAGTAAGTGTGACTTGTACACATATAATCCAGGTACATTTTTATCATACTGGTATAATTTTCTCGGATATAATCACATCACACTGTATCCTTTATTATTAAATTGTATTAATCAATAATTAATTATAATATATCCATGATACATTATTTTAATGTCCACACACTCACATAGTCACATGTGGATTATCATGTAGCTCTCATAATAAACTTTACTATATAGTTTATATATATAATATAGTCACATAAATGTTGCACCACATTATATAATATAGTTGTATTCCATATACTTTATATTATTAATTATTGCATGTTTGCACATAATAATTAATATAATCTTATTATATTAATAACTTACTTATTTGTCAAATACATAAATTATTTATCTCATTGATTAACTAACAATAATATTAATTAATCTATTCCTCATTGATTATTAATTTCCATAATAATCGATTAACACTTATATGATTAAATATCACATTAAATGAATATAAATCTTATTATATTTATAAACACGTTGCTCATTATTATTATTATATTTCTTGCAATAATAATAATCACATATGATTAATCAATCACAGTTAATATTCCGCAACAATTAATTAATATTCTACGATAACAATTAATTAATATTCTACAATAGCAATTAACAATTAATATAGATTAATTGTTTACTTAATAATTCATTCGTTAATCAATATAATCATTAATAATCCTCATCACTGTGCCACACAAGGCTATCAACGAGTTTATCGCAAACTCCATCAATTTCTCAATTATTATAATTATTCAATTTAATATAATTGAATTAATCAGTCTCATAACACAAAATCATTTATATTCTAATAAATTCTCATTTCCATTAATATATTCATTTAATAATATTAGGAAATTCTCGGGTATTACAGATTCGTTGTAGAAGTATACTTCAACGAAAATATTTATTTCTTTCAGCTGATGTTTATTATCTGATATTACTTGCTGAGCAATTAAATGCTCATTCTTGCTTTAAATTAAATATTTTCAGCTAAGCGTGATAGACCAGAAGGTTCTGGCAAGGACAAAGGAAAGGGGAAGCTGAAGGAGTAGTTATAAAGTGTTAGTGTAATATTTAGAACTTTTGTATTGAGATAATATGGTATTTATCATGTAATAAAATACTTAAGGGTCATCGTACATGGGGATTAGTTAACTTTGATATAATTTTTAAGTTTATAATATATTAAGCAGTTCGAATGAATGGTATCGTGTAGCACCAAGTACGGGTTTCAAGTACCCAAATTTGGGGGCGTCACAATAGTTCTAGTGAGTTGATAGCCAATAAGTAGGTATAAAACCTACTTATCAAATACCCCCAAACTTAAACTATTGCTTGTCCTCGAGCAATAAACACAAATGCAAACTAAATGATATGCAAACTACGCTACCATGAAAATGAGTCCCAAATTTCAGTCAAGTCATGAATTCCAATAAGAAGTGCCTCAGAGAAATCACAAGATATATGAATAAAGTATCAAACCAAGCTAATGCCATAGAGACATACAACCTAAAAATCAAAACCTGTTGACAACGATGTAGTGTGTGTGTGTTCATATCCGCTAAGCTTGATAAAGGTAAAAATTCCACATGCTATGCCTCTAAGAAGGAAAAATAAGGCTTTAAATCAAGAAAACTGAGATCATATGAAGCATCAACCAATCCTACGCATCAATCCAAACTAAGGGTCAACAAAGGGTTTATTAAGCTTTTATTCACTCACGAGGGCAATATTCGCGCATTCATGTGGTTACACCCGACTGTGCAATGCCAAGCCCCCTTAGGCTTTTCAATGATACCCATGTAACGAGCTTTCGACCAACGACTCCCAAACCATAAGGCTTTAGGGTGCTAGGTGTAGAGACAATACCCTAGGATGTACTTGCTCGAATATCAAAGGCCACAGGACTCGACTAGTCAAGGTGTTTATTCTATTTTTCTTTTTCTTTTCTTTTTCTCATTGTTCTTTTCTTTTTTCTACTTTTTTTATATAGCATACATACCCAATGTTTCCCCCAAACTTGAATTTCTATTTCATTATGGTCATTGCTCAGTATCTACAAAATTCTATTATTAAAAATAGATTTTTCCCCTCAGAAGACAAGCATGTATTAATCTTAACCAACAAGCAAATATAACAATATCGTGCTATCTGGTAACATCAAAGAAACATGTAAAGATCACATCATGTAATGAAACTATGACTAAGCTTAAGTTCTCAACAATGTTCAATAATCTATACAATTCCAATGTCATCATCGGCCAACTGAAATTCAAACCAACTGAAACATGGAATCATGATATGCAATGCAACTAAACAAATAACAAAACAAAACAAAAAAAAACAAAATATGACAGAAAACTAACTAGACATGCACTACTACTATATGCAACTAACAGCTAACTAAGACCCAATACCCCCAAACTTAAAATAAGCATTATCCTCAATGGAAGTAAAGGGTTAGAAAACTCCCATAAACATCGTCGTGGCCACCTGAATGTGGCTCGGGTAGTGAATCCGGTTGTGGATATGGCATGGCTGAGCCGAAGACTGGAAACTCCACTATCGTGCCCTGCTGAGCAAAGGCTTGAGCTAGGGGGCCTGACAGTCCATATGCATATGCTTGGAAATTGAAGTGCAGAGCGTCCATCCTCTCCTGTAAATGCCGCATTTGGCAATCATAACTCGCTGAATAAGCTGGAGGAGGACCAGTCACCTCAGATGACTGTGGTGGTGGTGGTGGTGCTTCTGCTGCACGAGCTGGAGGAGTAGGCACAATGAAACCACAGCCTCGCGGATGAGCCTTGCCACTGGCCCATTCAAAATACTTCTTGATAGTGGCGTGGTCGATGTCTTTGCTGGGCATCTGCACCTGCTCATCCCCCTTGTTAACCCCTGCCTGCACACATAAATGCGTCACAATTAAGGCATGTGAAATCCCACCTGTGTAGTACCTCCTCGCATATTTCAGAGCATAGACTGATGGATCATGTAGCCGACGTCGATGTACTTGCCGGTGATGATCCCATATAATATGATGGCCCTATCTGTCGTGACGTCATGCTGGTGGCTGGTAGGTATAAGATTGACGCATATAAAATTATTCCACGCCTTGGCGTATCTGTTCAATATCATGTGTAGGTAAGTTTGTCTTTGTATCCGTGCCTTGCTTGATATCCCATTTGGTTCCTCGCACGCATAGCTTTCTATTAACCATATCCAAATCAGTTTTGAACCTCTCAGTTATAACCCAGTTCACTATCTCAAAAGCAGGAGGGAACATTTGGAACACCTCATTAATCGTGTTGGGAAGATAATTCACTTTCTTTCCCCGTACGAAGGAGATGTTGTTCTGTGTCTCCCTAGCATTCGCATAGAACTCCCGCACTATAGCTGTAGGCACAGCCAAGGGTGTTGCCATAACTCTAATCCAGCATCTGTCCCTAATCATACTCAACATCTGACCATCGTCCTTGGTCGGTTTGAGACCCCTTTCCAAAATAAAGGACTTGGGCATCAAGACCTTGTAGTGCTTCTGGGCCAACAGATTGACAAACTTGGTGGCGTCCAGAACATTCTGACTACTGCCCTCGCCGTAGCTTTCACCGAAAGATGAAGATGGAGAGACTGAACGAATCCTCTTTGGTGCCATGGTGCTCTATAAAAAATCATCAAATCAAACCCTTACTTGTTGGAACCTAAACCCCCAAACTTTGCCTCTGAAACCTTCTCTGTAAACCCTAACTCTAATGAATCAAAGATGGTTTGGTTGTATGATAGTGGCTAGGGATAGGGTTATATAGAAATTACAGTTGAGAGGAAGTGGAGAGGGAATTTTTTTATTGGTGTGGAGATAATGGAGGGCTAGGGCTTGGGAATCGAGGAGAGAGAGAACGCGGGTAGCTGCTATAGATGATGGTGAAGGGGATTCGAGTGTGAATAGGCTAGGTTTTGAGTAGGTTTTGCAATAGGAGTCTAAGAGTGTATGTATGTTATATTCTGAGAGGAGGCTCGATCGAACTAATATGAAATAAAAGGGTTGTCTCAACTGCATGAGGATTTTAAAAGAAAACATTTTTTGGATATTGGCGTGGGCGCGCCGTGGTGCATGCATGAACAGGCGCGGGCGTGCTAGGCTCAAAAAAGATTCTGCATCAAATTTTAGTGGCGCGGGCTAGCTGACTTTGACCTGGCAAATGGCGCGGCCGCGCTGCCCTGGTTCTTGCACAGAAGCTTCTGCAGCATATTGGACTTAGCTACTAACTGGCATGCGAGCCATTTCCTGTATAAAGGGAATTCAAAAATCAGACATGATCTTATTCCATTACTCAAAAGTGGACTATGTAAACTAACTGTATCTACTATCAAAAATGCGGTATTTGAAAATTTGCTATACTATATCCAAAATTAACTTAGGCTCAAAATTTTGAGAATTAAACATGGGTGGGGGGAATAGATAAGAAATAATAATTAAACAAGAGGGAGAATAGAGTGGATGGGGTGCCTCCCATCCAGCGCTTGTTTATAGTCAATTAGCTCAACTTTCTCAAACGTGATCATGTAATGGAAAGGGACATCGAGGCCTTTTGTCGGTCAACTTCACCTCCAAAATAATGTTTCAATCTCTGCCCATTGACCTTGAACTGCTTGTCCGGGACATGACCTACAATCTCAACTACACCGTGAGGGTAGACGGTCTTCATCGTGAATGGTCCGGACCATCTCGAGTTGAGCTTTCCCTGGAAAAGACGAAGACATGAATTGAACAATAACACGGCTTGCCCCAGCTCAGACTTCCTATCCATAATTTTTTGGTCGTGCCATTTTTTTACCTTCCCCTTGTACAGTTTAGAGTTCTCATAAGCCTGCAGTCGAAATTCATCAAGTTCATTCAATTGGAGAAGTCTCTTCTCTCCTGCAGCCTTGAGGTCAAAATTCAGCTTTTTGATTGCCCAGAATGCCTTGTGCTCTAGATCCATAGGAAGATGACATGTTTTCCCATATAGAAACTGATAAGGTGACATTCCCAGCGGTGTCTTGTAAGCGGTTTTGTAGGCCCATATTACATCATCAAGTTTTAGTGAGCAATCTTTCCTCGTTGGGTTGACAATTTTCTCCAGAATCCTCTTGACTTCACGATTTTAGACTTCAGATTTGCCATTAGTTTGGGGATAGTAGGTCGTGCCAACACGATGATTTACCCTATACTTAGCCAACACAGTTGTAATTATCTGTTGCAGAAGTGAGTGCCTTCGTCACTGATGATTGCTCTAGGTGTCCCAAATCTTGTGAATATACTTTTCTGTAGAAACCTTAAGACCACCTTGGCATCATTTGTTGGCAAAGCTGCCACTTCAACCCACTTAGAAACATAGTCCACCGCCAATAGAATGTACAAATTCCCGCAAGACAAAACGAATGGTCCCATAAAGTCAATACCCCAAACATCAAATATTTTAACTTCTAATATCATGTTAAAAGGGCATTTCATTCCTCTTAGAGATGTTTCCTACCCGCTGGCATCTATCACATTTCTGAACAAAATTATAGGCATCCTTGAAGAGAGTCGGCTAGTAAAATCCTGCTTGAAGAACCTTAGCCGCTGTCCTTTCTCCCCCATAATGTCCCCCGTACAATGATGCATGGCAACCATATAGTATGCTCTCTATCTCACTATGTGGAATACACCGCCTGATCATTCTGTCTGCACATTGCTTGAAAAGATATGGCTTGTCCCATATGTACCATTTGACATCGTGGAGAAATTTCTTCTTTTGGGGCCTTGTCAACTCAGGAGGGAGAATGTTGCTAACCAAGTAGTTTGTAAAGTCAAAAAACCATGAGACTTCTCCTTGGACCACAAATAGTTATTAATCCAGGAAGGACTCGTTAATCATAACTCCATCGTCTGTGTCCTTTCCTGGATTCTCTAATCGTGACAAGTGGTCTGCCACTTGGTTCTCGGTACCCTTTCTGTCCTTTATCTCCAAGTTAAACTCATACAAGAGTAGAATCCATCGAATCAAAAATCAAATGGTTGGCATCCTTTTTAGCAATCAAATACCGGATGATAGTATGATCTGTATACACCACTACTTTCGTGCCAATCAAGTATGAACGGAACTTGTCGAAGGCATACACCACTGCCAATAACTCCTTCTCAGTGGTTGTGTAATTGAGTTGTGCATCTGTCAAGGTCTTACTAGCATAATAGATGACATGAAACATCTTTTCCTTGCGCTTCCCCAAAACAACTCCCACTGCAAAGTCACTAGCATCACGCATCAACTCAAAGGGTAATGACCAATATGGAGCCGTGGTGATAGGTGTTGTCGTTAACTTCCTCTTCAAATGCTCAAAAGCTGCCAAACAATCCTCGTCAAACTTTAAAGGAACATCCTTCTCCAATAAACTGCACAAAGGCTTTGTAATCTTTGAGAAGTCCTTTATAAATCGACGGTAGAAACCCGCATGTCCAAGAAAACTACGGACCCCTTCACTGAAGTCGGTGGTGGTAGTCTCTCTATCATCTCCAACTTCGCTTTGTCAACCTCCAATCCTTTTCTTGAAACCTTGTGCCCGAGAATAATTCTCTCTTATACCATAAAATGGCACTTCACCCAATTTAGCACTAAGTTTGTCTCAATACACCGTTTCAACACCATGGCCAAGTTATCCAAGTATATATCAAATGAATCCCCAAAAACTGAGAAATCGTCCATGAAGACCTTCACATTTTGTTCTACCATGTCAGAGAAGATAGCCATCATACACCTCTAAAATGTAGCCGGTGCATTGCATAAGCCAAAAGACATCCTTCTGAAAGCAAAAGTTCTGTAGGGACAAGTGAAGGTAGTATTTTCTTGATCTTCAGGAGCAATGACTATCTGATTATATTCTGAGTACCCATCTAGGAGGTAATATTACTCACGACATGCCAACCTATCCAACATCTGATCAATGAATGGGAGAGGGAAATGGTCTTTTCTGGTCGCCTTATTGAGCTTCCGATAATCCATACACACTCTCCATCCCGTGACTGTTCTGGTGGGGATCAACTCATTGTTCTCATTGGCTACTACAATCATGCCTCCTTTCTTTGGTACGCATTGCACTGGACTCACCCATGAGCTGTTTGATATAGGGTATATTATACCCGCATCCAACCACTTTAGAATCTCTTTCTTAACCACTTCTTTCATGATGGGGTTGAGTCTTCGCTGCTGCTCAACTGTAGGATTGATATCATCTTCAAGAAGTATTTTATGCATGCAAAATAAAGGGCTTATCCCCTTGATATCCACAATGGTCCACCCAATTGCAAATTTGAATTCCCTTAATACTCGCAACAGCTAAATTTCTTGAAATGATGTTAGTGCCGAGGCAATTATAACAGGAAAAGTGGAAGAATCACCCAAAAATGCATACATGAGGTAATTAGAAAGAGGTTTTAGATCCAGTGTAGGAGGCATCTCAAGAGACGGTTTTAAATGCTTAGATGACTCCCCTGTGTGTCCTAGCGGTTCAGCCGGACTTTTGAACTTGCTCATCCATGGCACTGTATTTAGAATTTGTACATACTCAACTACCTCAAGGTCATCAATGCCAAAATCCCCTAGTAAAGTACTCTCCAAAGGATCACTGCTCATCACTTGTGTGGTCTCTTCATTCAATACCCTATCAACTACATCAATTCGAAAATATTCCTCTGTATCGGTAGGGAACTTTATAGCCTTGAACACATTGAAAGTGACTTCTTGATCCTGAACTCTCATAGTATGCTCTCCTTTTTGTACATCGATGAGAGTTCATCCAGTGGCTAATAAAGGTCTTCCCAAAATGATAGGAATGTCCTTGTCTTCTTCATAATCAAGAATAATGAAGTCGGCGGGAAATATGAACTTGTCCACCTTCACAAGGATGTCTTCCACAATATCCCTCAGATAAGTGATAGATCTATCGGCAAGCTGAAGAGATATGTTTGTCGGTTTAAGAGCCGGCAAACCCAACTGTGTATACACCGAGAGTGGCATAAGATTGATGCTCGCCCCCAAATCACATAAACATTTATTGAACGACATGCCTCCAATAGAGCAAGGGATAGTGAAACTGCCGGGATCTTTGAGTTTAGGAGGTAGCTTCATTTGCAACACCGCACTGCACTCTTAAGTCAAGGCCACTGTCTGATAATCTTCTAATTTCTTCTTCCTAGACAGAATACCCTTCATGAATTTAGCATAGCTCGGTATTTGCTCTAAAGCCTCTGCGAATGGTATATTAATTTGCATCTTTTTGAAAACCTCCAAGAACTTAGCAAATTGCTTATCCAGTTTTTGCTTTTGAAGTCTTTGAGGGTAAGGCACAGGTGGATATACAATTGGTTGTGTAGCACATGATTTCTCAGTTATTTCCTTCTTTTCTGCCTCAGATTCTTGCATGCTATCATTTTCCTTAGCCAAATCAACCTCAGATTTTTTTGCATATTGGCGCGGGCACGTCGTTTCTCCTTCATCTTGGGGCGCGGCTGCGCCAAGCCCTGATCCTGCAGTTTGTTTTCCACTTCTTAAAGTGATGGCCTGACATTGCTCTTTTTCGTCCCTTCTCGGGTTAGCCTCCGTGTTACTTGGTAGAGCTCCTTGTGGTATATTATTAAGCATGTAGGCCATTTAGCCCATTTGGTTCTCCAAAGTTTTAATAGCCACAGCTTGGCTCTTTAACATCATCATCAACTCCTCCATTTTTGATTTCTTTTCTTACTGAGGAGCGGGAGCTTGAGGATGTTGATGTTGTTGGTTCTGAAATCCCGGAGGGTAAGACAGTCTAGGAACATGTTGTTGTTGTGGATGTTGTGGTTGGTGTTGTTGTTGAAAAGTTTGGTTGTTGCTCTAAGAAAAGTTGGGGTGATTTCTATTGTTGGGATAGTAAGTGTTCTGAAATTGATTGGGTGGCCTTTGATAGTTGCTCACATATTTCACCGACTCGGAAGTGATAACACATTGATTCGTAGGATGGGACCTCGCACAAAGCTCACAGACGTAGGCAACTTATTGCACTTTTGACTCGGCCATAGAATCAATCTTCTTTGACATAGCCGCTAGTTGAGCCGATAAAGCCGTGATGACATCCACTTCAAATATTCTGGTAACTTTTGGTTGAGGCAACCTAGACGAAGGGTATTGGTAGTCATTTGCAGCCATAGTCTCTAGCAACTCATAAGCTTCTTCATAACTCTTCACCCAAAATGCTCCTCCCGCAGTGGCATCAATGCTAGGTCGAGTTTGTCATCCCAATCCATTGTAGAATGTGTTAATTTCCATCCATTGCGTCATCCCAAGATGAGAGCACTTCCTTAGCATTTCCTTATATCTCTCCCAAACTTCATATAAGGATTCCCCTTATTGTTGCTCAAATGAAGAAAGAGCACTTCTCATCTTTGCAGTCTTAGCTAGAGGAAAGAATTTTCCTAAGAACTTCTGTGCTAAGTCCTCCCAAGTAGTAACGGACCCCGGTGGTAGCGAGTGAAGCCAACTCCTTGCCTTGTCACTCAATGTGAAAGGAAAGAGCCTAAGTCTCACCGCATCATCCGACACACTATTATACTTCAAGGTGTCACATATCTCAATAAATCTTAGTAAATGATCGTTCGGGTCATCATTAGCCATACCCCCAAATTGAACCGTGTTTTGTACCATTTGGATTATCCCCGGTTTAATTTCAAAAGAGTTGGCGGCTATTGCTGGCCTGACGATGCTCGACTGTAGCTCATTGATACGCGGCATTGAATAATCCCTTAATGCTTTATGTTCTTCGGCCGCCATAACTACCGGTGTTTCAGTTTGCTCTTGTGTATTAGTAGTAATTGTACTCAATCGCCAAGCTCTCCCGTCGATGTTGTCCTTTTTAGGCACCAAAGCAGAATTTTTAGACCGAGTTTGCATACACTAATCAATAGTGCCATAAACAAAAGAAAAATAAGATAGAAATGAGATAAGATATGATTTGTTTAACTAAGACCAAATTAATTTAAACTGATGATGAAAGTAATAAAAATAATCACTAATCCTCGACAACGGCGCTGATAAGTCGGTTTTATACCTACTTATCTGGTATCTATTACTTGAATAAGTTGTTTAATCCTATGTGTCGTAGTCACATTTCATGTACTTTGTGGTTATTTTGTAGATTTCATGCTTGGGAACTATGTGAGCGGGGCTATTGGCATGGAGAGGCAAAGAAATGCAATCCGGAACTCATTTGTGCTTTCATGTTAATTTTGTACTCTTGGCTTGGGACATGGATTTTATATTAGAGCTTCTTATTAGCTTTTTGGAACATCTTGAATCATCATAATCGGAGTTCGGAGGAAGAAGTTATGACCTTTTCACCAAGCGGAAGTTGAAACCTCAAAGTTTGGAAGTGCAATTTACATAGCAGTCACTTGGAGCCCAAATTCGACCTTGATCCAATCAGAATCTGTAAATGCTCAAAGAATAAAAGTTGTAGATCTCGTCGACAGCTTCGATTTGACTGGTAGCAGGCCCCGTAACGCTTTCTGGATCAAAAGTTATGCTCATTCTACCAAAGGATGTCGCAGCAGCAAAGCAAGGCCCGCCGGGGCGGGCATTTACAAGGCAAAACCCCCTTCGGGGTGGGGGTATGGCAGAAAATCCCCGCGGGGCCGGGCGTAACAAGGTTAAAAAGCCGGCCAGGGTGGGCTTACGCGCTGGGAACATGAAAAACTCCTATTTCAAGTAGGATTTGGATGGAATTAGGGCTACGAGTTTAGTTGGGTCAAAAAGGCTATTTAAGAGTCAGAGATGGACATATTAGAGGGAGATTTCATTAGATTAATATAGAATAGATTAGATACAAACCCTAATTTAAAGGGGATTTGGAGATTGAAGCACTTGGAGGCCATTGGAGATCCAGATCAAAAGCAAGAAGGAGGACGAATTTGCTGGCAACAGATTCAATTCTTTTTCTTAATCTTATTCTTATCTTTTAATGAGTATTCAATTGTGGATTCTTAGTTTTAATTCAATGAACTAATTCTTTGATTAAGATTACAATGGATCTTATTGTGTAATTTATTTTAATAAGTTTCTCTATCAATTATTGTGATATATTATTGTGAATTGTCTATTATGATTTGGAATAATTGTTTAACTGATTGGCCATCAATTACCGTGATAATCTATATGAAATCGATTGAGGAGTATAGACTTACATCTGATTATGATAGCATGTGTTTGTGATTTCTACATAGATAAAAATCATGATTCGTGTTTAGGGTAAAAGTATGCCTTTACGCCATATGTAATCTTATAGAGAACTTGTGATTAAATCCTTTTTAATTGTAATTCACATAGCAATATAGTGGATTAGTTACTTAGGGTGTCTTGCTTAATTCTATCATCTGTGGATTTGAGTGAGTATAGTATGATGCATCGTGAGGTGGTTATGCTTGCTTTCGTGTTCTTGAGTAACAATTCGGATAGTGAATATAATTGATGAGAAGTATGTTAACTTAGATGAAGCAATAAGTGAAGTTGTGATCTTAAATCTCCGTAATCTTAATTTAACTAGTGGTGAATAATAGTAGTTTAATTATATATATTGACAATTCATTCGTTTGAATAAGATTGAGTTGGTTACGGGTTAGTACTTGGTGATTCTTATTAAATAATTTCTCGTGGGAACGATACTTTACTTTCACTTTATTACTTGTTGACCACGTATACTTGCGTGTTGTGCGTAACTAGATTTTACCCAACAAGTTTTTGGCACCGTTGCCGGAGAATTAATTTAATAATTATTTACCAATATTAATTTCAATCAATTTAGTCTTAATTTAAACTTTTTTTTATTTTTAATTCTCTTCCTATCTTACTCTCTTTTCAGGTACCATGGCAGGATTCAAGTATCAATGGCCATACACGAACATGACTCAACCAAGGGAAATAGGGATTGATGGACTGAATATATTTTTTGCAATATCAGCACAGATTGAGGAACTTTCGAGGATGTTGGACGTTATTGCAGCCTAACAGAGTCAAAGGATAGCCGTTACGTGTAATTATTGTGCTGACAATCATCCGAGTCATCAATGCACCGTCAGTTTTGTACCGGTACAATATAGTGGTGATTACCTTAACAACTATGCTGATCCTAACTATCACCAAGATTGGGGATATCACCCAAATTCTTCTTGGAGCTACAATTATGATGACCAATACTACGCTCCAAATCCATCATACACACCAAAATTTTATTGTCCACCTCCATTGCCACAAGAAGAAAAGCCAAATCCGATGGATGTAATATTGAAGGGCATAGAAGACCTAGAGGAGATGAGGATTAGCCAAGAGTTGTCAACCCAAAATCTTAATAATCAGATGGAACAACTCGTCACTACCTCAACTAATGGTCCTCAATACTGGCTTCCGAGACTGAAACAGAGAATTCAAGGCTGGGGGAATTATTGTCCAAGTTCATAGCGAATGAGGAGAAGATGAGTAATCAAGCGAGGTCAATTCAAAATCTTGCAGATCAGATAGAGCAAATGACCAAAGCTGTAAACAACCTTCCTCCAAACACTTGGCTTAATAATATAGATGACGAAACTGACGGAGAATTCGAACCAAATCTGCAGCTGGATGAGCCACAAAATATAGAAAGTGTGGAGACAATTGGGGATAATAAAATAGAGGTTGACGAAGATCTAAATGGGTCTCCTCCAAAGATCAAAGAATCAGTCAGATTTGCAAAACCATGCCCGCTTAGTAGTCATGTCGTTGGCTAAGCTCTTTATGACATAAGAGCGAGTACAATTTTGAAGCCATGGTGGGCCGAGAAAGAGAAGATAGACGAAGATCCTATTATGTGTGACAAGCTTCCATGCCCCAAAGTGATCACATACACAATGGAGAAAACACCTAGCTGTGAGATCTTATTCATGGTGATCATACCTAATCAGAGCATGCTAGGTGAGTTTGATGCGATGACCATTACTACTGGGAACCTCTAAAAGGATTATTTGCTATTGATGGATGGAGGGTTCCTCAACTTCCAAAGAGGAATTGGATAGAGTTGACCAGACAAAGTCCGACTGAAGGACTATAAATCAAGCGCTTATTGGGAGGCAACCCAAGTTTAATTTTTAATTTTAGATTTTTCTTAGGTTTCATATTATTTGAGAGATTTTTCATTTTTTTAGGATTTAATAAGCTTGCTTCTATCATGTTCACAGGTTAGTCAAGTCCAACTCGAGTATGGTGCCTGATTCATTCCAATGTGCCTAGCCTATTCTTCAGACTTAGTAGACAAGGAGGAAAATTGTTATATTTTCAGGGAAGTCCTCTCTTTTAATTTTTCCTATCTTAGCCATTAAGAACAATGTCTGTTTTAAGTTTGGATGTATTTATCTTGTTTAGTATTGATAAGTGGTTTTATGACCACTTATTCGGATAGTAACCAGCTTGTTTCGTTGCTTAAACTCAAGTCATCCTATGCTTTTAATATGTTTTTCCTGTGTTTTGCAGTTTTTATGTTTAGAAACTCTCCGGGTGAAAATTGAGCTTAAAAGGGCAAAAGAACGCTTAAATGGGGCAAAGCACTAAAATAGGCTTAAAGCATGAAGATAGCATGGGTGAGAAAGCAATGAAGGTGACACCACGAGTCTAGAGGCCAAAAGGAGCAAGAATGGCATGTGAAGCAAAAATAAGAAGGAAATGCAATCAGGACATCGTTTGGGGAGTTTATGTTCATTTTATATTCTTGGATTGGAGCTTAGTTCATATTATAGAGCGTCTTCTAAGCTTTTCGGAACATCTTGAATCATCCCAATCAGAGTTCGGAGGCAAGAGTTATGCCCCGTATACCAACGGACGTTAAACTCCACGGTTTTGGGTTTGTATTGCACAGCTATCACTTGGAGCTCAATTTCAGCCGTCATCCATCCATTATTTCTTAATTCTCAAAGAATAAAAGTTGTAGAGATCTTCGATAGCTTCGATTTGACAGGTGGCAGGCCTCATAACTCCTCTCGGATCAAAAGTTATGGCCATTCTACCAGAGGCCTCTACAGCAGAATCTCCTTGGCTCAGGCGCGCGGATTTCTAGTGCTTTTTGGGCGCGGCCGCGCCAGTCAAACGTGCTGCCAGACTTGATTTTTCAAGTGAACGGGCTTGGCTAGAGATTGGGATATAAGGGGGCTCGTTTGTGGCTAGAAAAACCATCATATATTGGCCCTAAGCCCTAGTTCCTCTCTTTTCTTGCTTTACATCTTGTTTAGTCTAGATTAGGAGTAGATTAGAGAGTAGATTAGTGCTAGTTTAGTGTTAGTTAGTTAGATTCTAGGGTTTTGTTAGTGTGTGAAGATTAAAGAAAGTATAGCATCAAGATCCAAGCTTGGAGAAGACACAAGATTTGCATTTCTCTATCTCTTACTCTCCTTGTATTAAATTGTATTCGGATGATGTTTATCTAACTTGTGGATAATATATTCAAGTTATTTATGGCTTAGTTTATATTTTGGGATTTCAATGGAACCCAACACATAGTTTGTATTGATTGTTCTCTCTTTGCTATTATTATGAATTGGTTATCATAACTTGTGCTTTTAGATTGATTTCTTGTGAACCTGTGTGAACTTGACAAATGGATTATAGGTTTAGACCTAGTTATGATATCATGCGAAAGTTAGAGATTTTTGCAGGTAATCTATGAGATTATGTGACGTGTGTCTCATTCATTGTCCTAAAGAGTTGATAATTTGTTAGTGTTTAGGATAGAAATATACCTAAATGCCATATGCAACCATTTGAGAATCTAATCGTAATGACTTCCTATGCGAAAGTTGGTAATTGATAGAGTAGTTAACGAGATTTCCCGTGACATGTGTCTTGTTAATTGTTCTGGATATTAGTTGCTTGATAGTGTGTAGGATAGACATATACCTACATGCTGCATTATGAAGATTCATAGTTGTCCATCGAAAGAGGCTATTATGTAATCATGATTTCTCGGTTGTCAATTCTAGGTGCTTATTATTCTAAGTGAGAGAGTTAAGAGATTTGAACGAAGTGTTGGGGGAAATTGTAATCCCATGTCTTCATTATCTGAATTTACCCTAGGATTAGTTATTGCATGTTTTAATTCTTGCCTAGTTTAACTTAGCTTTAATAATTCATTCTCCTTTTTGCCCGTTTAAATAAGATTGAGATGATTATGAGCTAGTGCTTTGGCGACCTATTATCCGTTAATTCTCTGTGGGAACGATCTTTACTTACTCTTTATTACTCGTTGGCCGCGTATACTTGCGCGTTAATTGTGTCATCTAATCGGACCAACAAGTATTCACTTGGGCAATGTTTTGATGGAATTTGATGGCCAATGATAAGTGGGTGGTTAATGTTTTTAACTCTTGGAAAATTAATGAGCATGCTGAGTCTATATTTTAACTCATAGTTGGTTTCACACTACTTACGAAATTTTTGAAAATTTTACACATATCCATTTGTTTAGCCAGTCGGGATTGAATTTTTTTGATTAAATGCTTATGAAAGCTATCATTGCATCTTGAGAGACCTTATTTGAGCATCAGTCAAAGTGAAAATTAGGCACTCACATAAGTTTGTGGGAAATCTTGGGGTATTTTTGAAAAAAATTGGAACCTTCCCGAGTTGAATAATTGAATCTTGTGGTGGGTCGAGATGGAGCGTAAAACGCACTCCCCATAAACACAGGTATGAGATGGAGGGTAAAATGCACTCGGTTCAATGAAAAGTGGAAAGTGAGATGGAGCGTAAAATACACTCACTAAAAAGATAGAAAGATATATTTTTAAAATACTTGGGAAGGGTTTATATGTGCTTAAATGTTTAAATATCCGGTTGATCCTCAAGACAAATTTTCGGTTGATCCTCAAGAAAAATTTGTGCTTTGTCTTTATTAGCGGAGATTGATGTGATAAGAAGTTTTGAGAGTTGTTTTCGAAAATATTTTATGAGTATTGGTTGATCTTATGTAAATCATAACTAGTTTGAACATGTGGATGCACACACGCACTTAAAGGATCATTAGTAGATGTGGAACTGATGAGAGTGTTAAAATTTTAGAGATGGCATTGTTTTGAAATTTTTTGTGGGTTATCATTTGTTGTAACCTTTGAGGCCAATGTTCAAATTCATATTGACTAATTACCTGAGTGGATCATTGCTAGAGAATGAGTCTTTCTAATTTGTGTTTCGAGTGTTTTGCTTGGGGACAAGCAATCGTTCAAGTTTGGGGGTATTTGATAAGTCAGTTATATACCTATTTATCCGATATCTATTACTTGAATAAGTTGTTTAATCTTATGTGTCTTAGTCACTTTTCATGTATTTTGTGGTTATTTTGTAGATTTCATGCTTGGGAACTGTGTGAGCGGGGCTTTTGGCATGGAAAGGCAAGGAAATACAATCCGAAACTCATTTGTGCTTTCATGTTAATTTTGTACTCTTGGCTTGGGACATGGATTTTATTATAGAGCTTCTTCTTAGTTTTCCGGAACATCTTGAATCATCATAATCGGAGTTCGGAGGAAGAAGTTATGACCTTTTTACCAAGCCAAAGTTGAAACCTCAGAGTTTGGAAGTGCAATTTACATAGCAGTCACTTGGAGCCCAAATTCAGCCTTGATCCAATCAGAATCTGTAAATGCTCAAAGAATAAAAGTTGTAGATCTCGTCGACAGCTTCGATTTGACAGGTAGCAGGCCCGTAACTCTCCCTGGATCAAAAGTTATGCTCGTTCTGCCAAAGGATGTTGCAGTAGCAAAGTAAGGCCAGTCGGGGCGGGCATTTACAACGTAAAACCCCCGCCGGGGCGGGGGTATGGAAAAAAAAAACCAGCGGGGGCGGGCGTAACAAGGCTAAAAAGCCGACCGGGGCGGGCTTACGCGCTGGGAACATGAAATACTCCTATTTCAAGTATGATTTGGATGGAATTAGGGCTACGAGTTTAGTTGGGTCAAAAAGGCTATTTAAGAGTCAGAGATGGACATATTAGAGGGAGATTCCATTAGATTAATATAGAATAGATTAGATACAAACCCTAGTTTAAAGAAAATTTAGAGATTGAAGCACTTGGAGGCCATTGGAGATCTAGATCAAGTGCAAGAAGGAGGACGAATTTGCCGGCAACAGATTCAATTCTTTTCCTTAATCTTATTCTTATCTTTTAATGAGTATTCAATTGTGGATTCTTAGTTTTAATTCAATGAACTAATTCTTTGATTAAGATTACAATAGATCTTATTGTGTAATTTATTTTAATATGCTTCTCTATCAATTATTGTGATATATTATTGTGAATTATCTATTATGATTTAGAATAATTGTTTAATTGATTGGCCATCAATTACTGTGATAATCTATATAAAATCGATTGAGGAGTATAGATTTAGATCTGATCATGATAGCATATGTTTGTGATTTCTGCATAGATGGAAATCATGATTCGTGTTTAGGGTAGAAGTACGCCTTTACGCCATATGTAATCTTATAGAGAACTTGTGATTAAATCCTTTTTAATTGTAATTCACATAGCAATATAGTGGATTAGTTACTTAAGGTGTCTTATTTAATTCTATTATTTGTGGATTTGAGTGAGTATGGTATAATGCATCGTGAGGTGGTTATATTTGCTTTCGTGTTCTTGATTAACAATTCGGATAGTGAATATAATTGATGAGAATTATGTTAACTTAGATGAAGCAATAAGTGAAGTTGTGATCTTAAATCTCCGTAATCTTAATTTAACTAGTGGTGAATAAAAGTAGTTTAATTATATATATTGATAATTCATTCGTTTGAATAAGATTGAGTTGGTTACGGGTTAGTACTTGGTGATTCTTATTAAATAATTCCTCGTGTGAATGATACTTTACTTTGACTTTATTACTTGTTGACCACATATACTTACGTGTTGTGCGTTACTAGATTTAACCCAACAAGTTTTTGGCGCCGTTGTCGGGAAATTAATTTAATAATTATTTACCAATATTAATTTCAATCAAATTAGTCTTAATTTAAACTTTTTTTTATTTTTAATTCTCATCCTATGTTACTCTCTTTTTAGGTACCATGGCAGGATTCAATTATCAATGGCCATACACGAACATGACTCAACCATAGGAAACAGGGATTGATGGACTTAATACATTTTCTGCAAGATCAGCACAGATTGAAGAACTTTCGAGGACGGTGGACGTTATTGCAACCCAACGGAGTCAAAGGATAGCTGTTACGTGTAATTATTGTGTTGGCAATCATCCGAGTTATCAATGCACCGTCAGTTTTGTACCGATACAATATAGTGGTGATTACCTCAACAACTATGCTGGTCCTAACTATCACCAATATTGGGGATATCACCCGGATTCTTCATGGAGCTACTATTATGATGACCAGTATTACGCTCCAAATCCATCATACACACCGGAATTTTCATGTCCACCTCCATTGCCACAAGAAGAAACGCCAAATTCGATGGATGTAATATTGAATGGCATAGCAGACCTAGAGGAGATGAGGATTAGCCAAGAGTTGTCAACCCAAAATCTTAATAATCAGATGGAACAACTCGTCACTACCTCAACCAATGGTCCTCAATACTGGCTTCCGAGACTGAAACGGAGAATTCAAGGCTGGGGGAATTATTGTCCAAGTTCATAGCGAATGAGGAGAAGATGAGTAATCAAGCGAGGTCAATTCAAAATCTTGCAGATAAGATAGAGCAAATGACCAAAGCTGTAAACAACCTTCCTCCTAACACTTGGCTTAATGACATGGATGACGAAACTAACGGAGAATTCGAACCAAATCTATAGCTGGATGAGCCAAAAAATATAGCAAGTGTGGAGACAATTGGGGATAATGAAATAGAGGTCGACGAAGATCTAAATGGGTCTCCACCAAAGATCAAAGAATCAGTCAGATTTGCAAAACCATGCCCGCTTAGTAGTCATGTCATTGGTGAAGCTCTTTATGACATAAGAGCGAGTACAATTTTGAAGCTATGGTGGGACGAGAAAGAGAAGATAGATGAAGAGCCCATTGTTTGTGACAAGCTTCCTTGCCCCAAAGTGATCACATACACAATGGAGAAAACACCTAGCTGTGAGATCTTATTCATGGAGATCATACCTAATTAGAGCATGCTAGGTGACTTTGATGCGATGACCATCACTACTAGGAACCTCCAAAAGGATTATTTGCTACTGATGGATGGAGGGTTCCTTAACTTGAGAAGAGGAATTGGATAGCGTTGACCAGACAAAGTCCGGCTGAAGGACTATAAATCAAGCGCTTATTGGGAGGCAACCCAAGTTTAATTTTTATTTTTAGATTTTTCTTAGGTTTCATATTATTTGAGAGATTTTTCATTTTTTCAGGATTTAATAATCTTGCTTCTATCATGTTCACAGGTTAGTCAAGTTCAACTCGAGTATGGTGCCTGATTCATTCGAATGTGCCTAACCTATTCTTCAGACTTAGCAGACAAGGAGGAAAATTGTTATATTTTCAGGGAAGTCCTCTCTTTTAATTCTTCCTATCTTAGCCATTGAGGACAATGTCTGTTTTAAGTTTGGGGGTATTTATCATGTTTAGTATTCACTTGGGCAATGTTTTGATGGAATTTGATGGCCAATGATAAGTGGGTGGTTAATGTTTTTAACACTTGGAAAATTGATGAGCATGCTGAGTATATATTTCAACTCATTAGTTGGTTTCACACTACTTACGAAATTTTTGAAAATTTTACACATATCCATTTGTTTAGCCAGTCGGGATTGAATTTTTTTGATTAAATGCTTATGAAAGCTATCATTGCATCTTGAGAGACCTTATTTGAGCATCAGTCAAAGTGAAAATTAGGCACTCACATAAGTTTGGGGGAAATCTTGGGGTATTTTTGAAAAAAATTGGAACCTTCCCGAGTTGAATAATTAAATCTTGTGGTGGGTCGAGATGGAGCGTAAAATGCACTCCCCATAAACACAGGTACGAGATGGAGCGTAAAACGCACTCGGTTCAATGAAAAGTGGAGCATAAAATGCACTCACTAAAAAGATAGAAAGATATATTTTTAAAATATTTGGGAAGGGTTCATATGTGCTTAAATGTTTAAATATCCGGTTGATCCTCAAGAAAAATTTTCGGTTGATCCTCAAGAAAAATTTGTGCTTTGTCTTTATTAGCGGAGATTGATGTGATAAGAAGTTTTGAGAGTTGTTTTTAAAAATCTTTTATGAGTATTGGTTGATATTATGTAAATCATAACTAGTTTGAACATGTGGATGCACAAACGTACTTAAAGGATCATTCGTACATGTGGAACTGATGAGAGTGTTGAAATTTTAGATCTGACATTGTTTTGAAATTTTTTGTGTGTTATCATTTATTGTAACCTTTGAGGCCAATGTTCAAATTCATATTGACTAATTACCTGAGTGGATCATTACTAGAGAATAAGTCTTTCTAATTTGTGGTTCGAGTGTTTTACTTGGGGACAAGTAACGGTTCAAGTTTGGGGGTATTTGATAAGTCAATTTTATACCTACTTATCCGTTATCTATTACTTGAATAAGTTATTTAATCTTATATGTCGTAGTCACTTTTCATGTATTTTGTTGTTATTTTATAGATTTCATGCTTAAGAACTGTGTGAGCGGGGCTATTGGCTTGGGGAGGCAAGGAAATGCAATCCGAAACTCATTTGTGCTTTCATGTTAATTTCGTACTCTTGTCTTGGGACATAGATTTTATTATAGATCTTCTTCTTAGCTTTCTGAAACATCTTGAATCATCATAATCGGAGTTCGGAGGAAGAAGTTATGACCTTTTTACCAAGCGAAAGTTGAAACCTCAAAGTTTGGAAGTGCAATTTACATAGCAGTCACTTGGATCCCAAATTCGACCTTTATCCAATTAGAATTTGTCAATTCTCAAAGAATGAAAGTTGTAGATCTCGTCGACAGTTTTGATTTGACTGGTAGCAGGCCCTGTAACTCTTCCTGGATCAAAAGTTATGCTTGTTCTACCAAAGGATGTCGCAGTAGTAAAGCAAGGCCCGCCAAGGCGGGCATTTACAAGGCAAAACCCCCGCTGGGGTGGGGGTATGGCCAAAAATCCCCGTGGGGCCGGGCGTAACAAGGCTAAAAAGTCGGCCGGGGCGGGCTTACGTGCTGGGAACATGAAAAACTCGCTGGGAACATGAAAAACTCCTATTTCAAGTAGGATTTGGATGGAATTAGGGCTACGAGTTTAGTTGGGTCAAAAAGGCTATTTAAGAGTCAGAGATGGACATATTAGAGGGAGATTCCATTAGATTAATATAGAATAGATTAGATACAAACCCTAGTTTAAAGGGGATTTGGAGATTGAAGCACTTGGAGGCCATTGGAGATCCAGATCAAGAGCAAGAAGTAGGACGAATTTGCCGGCAATAGATTCAATTCTTTTCCTTAATCTTATTCTTATCTTTTAATGAGTATTTAATTGTGAATTCTTAGTTTTAATTCAATGAACTAATTCTTTTATTAAGATTACAATGGATCTTATTGTGTAATTTATTTTAATATACTTCTCTATCAATTATTGTGATCTATTATTGTGAATGTTCTATTATGATTTGGAATAATTATTTAATTAATTGGCCATCAATTACCGTGATAATCTATATGAAATTGATTGAGGAGTATAGATTTAGATTTGATCATGATAGCATGTGTTTGTGATTTCTGCATAGATGAAAATCATGATTCGTGTTTAGGGTAGAAGTATGCCTTTACGCCATATGTAATCTTATATTGAACTTGTGATTAAATCTTTTTTAATTGTAATTCACATAGCAATATAGTGTATTAGTTACTTAGGGTGTCTTGCTTAATTCTATCATCTGTGGATTTGAGTGAGTATGGTATGATGCATCGTGAGGTGGTTTTATTTGGTTTCGTGTTCTTGATTAACAAGTCGGTTAGTGAATATAATTGATGAGAAGTATGTTAACTTAGATGAAGCAATAAGTGAAGTTGTGATCTTAAATCTCCGTAATCTTAATTTAACTAGTGGTGAATGATAGTAGTTTAATTATATATATTGATAATTCATTCGTTTGAATAAGATTGAGTTGGTTACGGTTAGTACTTGGTGATTCTTATTAAATAATTCCTCGTAGGAATGATACTTTACTTTCACTTTATTACTTGTTGACCACGTATATTTGCGTGTTGTGCGTGACTAGATTTTACCCAACAAGCGCCAAAAACTTGGTGGCTTGTTTCGGTGTTAAACAAAACAATCACATATACGCAATTGCACGCAGTCCACAAGTAATATACGGTAAGTTGAGTATCGATCCCACAGAGAAAAATGAGTATTTCTATTCTAACATACTATAATTTTGTAATTATTTCGGTCTACTTAAACAGATGATCAAGATGTGATTTGTCTAACAATAATGATTATCAAATATTAATGAACTAACAAGCAAATGATTCAGATGAGGAAGATATGGGATTCTAACTTCACTTAATGCCTCATTTAAATTATACACATCTTGTTAAGCCAAATTGATTACTTCATATTGCTAGTCGTGAGCACGAAAGTAAAATATGGCTATCTCTTGATATACCATACTCATTGTCGACATTGGAAAATTTAAGAAATCCCGTGGGTCGGCTCGTAACCTGGGTTTCCTCAAATCGATCTTCATAAGTTATCTCTACCCTTATTCTTTTTATTGCAAAAAAGGTTTTGAAGGGTTTTTAGGAAAGAGGCCAACATGTGTTTATATCGACGATTTTATTTAAATAGAGTCGCGAGTTGGTAGTTTTGAAAATGGTTGTACCAACTCAACCGAGTTTGATTTGAAAAGAGGCCCAATTGCTGGACACTGTCGAAACTTGATCTTTAAAATCAGAGTTTTGAGTTCGGGGGCTTGGTTAAGTGTTGGGAAGGTGTTAGGCACCCCACGACTCCCGTGTAAATACGGTACCGCAATCTTTTCAATATTTCCCTTAAAACTGAAATGTGTGAGTGAATGTTGTTTGAAAATTGGGCCTTTGGATTGATCGAATGCTTTGACGGGCTTCGTTGAGCCTATATACGAAGGGTTTGATTTGATTTGAAAATCAATCTTTGATTTATTTTGCAAAAAGCATTATTTAATTTGATTTTGCAAAAGCTTTCGAATTGAATTGACAATGATGTTTTTTTGAAAGCTGGTTTTATCAAACCCTTACGCTGACATAGGAATTGAAGCATATCGCTGCTCTTAATTTTATCTTTATAGCCTTAAGGCTGCATGAAAATGGTGATTTATCGGGCTATGAAGCATCCTCAACCACAGAAATATAAAGTGTCGGTCTCCTCATGGGTATGAAAACCATCGGAGGGACGCTGACACGACAATCCATATTTTCACTATGTTGAGACCTTAAATCCGGATAACCGTTTTAAGGTCAGTGCATGTACATTTTATAAAAAAAAACTGGCAGGGTACATCTGTAAATCGGAGTTTGTCCATCGTGGGAATCAGATTCTGATCAGTTTGATCATGAATCCTATGATTCCTAGGCTCACATATGAGTAGCTAGAAAACCTGCACAGTTCAAATTTGTACAGAAGCAGATAAATATCCCAAGATAGCCAGAACCAGGGATTCATTCAGTAAACCCCGGTCCGCACGGCCAAAGCGTTTCGTTCCCACTAGATAGCGATCTAAGGGACGCGAGGTTGCTTTTGAAGCTGAAACTGAAAAAAAAACTAGATTTAAAGAAATCTCAGCCATTATAGCTTCCAGGTTCTGTCGGGACCTGTTTGAACCATTGAAAGCTAGAAGTGGCGAGATTTGGATAAATCTAGTTTGTCCGCAGATATATCAATGCAGATTCATATACAAATGATTGTTAAATGCAGCAATTGAATAAATTGAATAAAGTAATATATATAATTATATATATAAAAGCTGTAAAAGGGCGATGGGCTTTCACTCGCAAGCCTGGACTAGAATCAAAATATATATATATATATATATATATATATATATATAAACTATAAATTGCCACGAAATATTCCAGGCTTTGACATAAATGAAATATATATATATATATATATAAACAATAATAAGGGCGATGGGTTTTCACGCCGGTGCTCGTGCTAGAATTTAAATTTACAGAAAGTAGTCACCTGGTGATTGGGGAGAGCACCCAGTATGGGAAAGTGTGCAAAAGTAGTAATATGGCCATGAAATAGTCCAGGTCGACTGAAAATATATAAATGTATATATTGATAGAAATGTAGTCAACCAGGACTGATATTAGTACCAGTGATGGTGAAAGTCGCTTAGATATGCGTAAATATATATAAAAGCGTAAACTACCTCGGATTTAAAATCCGGGCTTGACAGAATTAAAATGTTAGTACATAAACAGTTAAATATGTACAGAAAAAGGCCAAACCTGAACTGGGAAGACAACCCAATCCGACGAAGTTGCCAAAACTATGCATGCTA
Organism: Panax stipuleanatus; assembly: GCA_020205555.1. Taxonomy (NCBI): domain Eukaryota; kingdom Viridiplantae; phylum Streptophyta; class Magnoliopsida; order Apiales; family Araliaceae; genus Panax; species Panax stipuleanatus. The sequence continues at coordinate 55,344,294 of CM035121.1, read as the reverse complement.
GTGCATTGAAGCTGATGGAGCTGACGGATCGTCAATCCGAGTTGCAGAAATGTTGAAAACGGAGTTTATGTACAAAAATGTATCAATTTTTGACGAAAACGGCCACAGAACTAAGTTCCGGGCATATTTAGAAGATGAAACTTCGTGTGTAAATGAAAAATCGTGCAAAGTAGTAGTATTGACTTTTTGATCGTAAAAATACTTACAATGGACTGCAATACGGCCTTTTTGCCAAATTATAGGCTCTATACGTCCAAATCTACCGGTAGTTTTTTGATATGTGGTAGTATATGGGTTTGTCTACGTGTTGGAGTAAAAATATTTGGGTTTGGAAGAGGTGTAGAAGTCAGAAAATTAGACAGGCAGAGCTTAGCTCCGTTTTTGAATTATTAAAAATGAACGGGGGGCACGATTATTTATAGGACAGGGAACCTCAACTCTACCTACTGCTGTCACAAGTAGAGGTGCGGATCCCCAAGGTGGGGCCCACATGATTGGCTTCGTTGTCTCAAAGTGCGTGCATGTCGGGCGACGCGATGTCAGGTTCGACACTTCATAACTTTTGATCTGAACGTCCGTTTGGGACGTGCTATAGCTTTTCGAAAACCCCCCATTGAGAATGTCACAATGAAATTGGTTTTAACCCTTTTTAAGTCCCCAAAATTGGGTTCATGATCGGGTCTTTGTTTCCCCACAATTTGCCCGATGAGCCATCTAGTGCTGTTTTCACCCGGAATCACCGTTGTGGTTCTTTCTAACCTTGGCGGCATCAATTCAACTTGAGTTTGACTGAATCGGATGAGAGTTGGTAAAATGACCATTTTTCCCCTCCCGGGGTTTCCCTTGGTGTCGGCAAGGCCTCTGGATTACTTTCGGGAGCTGTTTCCAAGACTTGGATCTCATTCAAGTCTGTTTGTCCCCAGTGTTTCCTCTGTGGCTGACGTGGTCATTCTAAGTTTTCTTTTGGAAGTGTTGTGACTCTTCAGGTTTATGTCTAAAGTCGACCTGACTTCCTAGACTGATGACGGGGCTGAGCTGTACTTCCCGGGTTGTTATCGGGGCTAATTTGTACATCCCGGGTTGCTGATGGGGCTGCTTTGACATCCCGATATGGTTGATCGGTGATGTGGTTGTCCCAATATCGATAACTGGGTTTGAGCTTGATGTCTCAATATTGAGATCGGGGATGATCTGACGGTCCGATTGACGATCGGAGTGGGCTGGAGTACCGATATTGGTGATCGAATTTGACTGAAGTTGACCGATATTGGGGATCAGATTTAGGTTTACCGACATTGGTGATCAGATTTAAGCTGAAGGACCAACATTGGTGGCTGGATTTAGATTGGATGTCTGGTGTCAGGACCGGGGTTAGCTTGATTGACGGTTTTGCTCTCCTACAATGTTAGTGTTGGGGCAAGGAAAATTTTGAGTGTCTACAGATTCCCCTCTTTATCATGTCAATGCAATGTAGTGGAATGGACAGGATAAAGATTGCTAGACACTTGAAATATGACAAGATATTAATGATGCAAATCGCAATGCAATGAATGTTAACATGTTTTTGCAAATCGCATCTTGTATCGCAAATCGCAAATCGTATCGTAAATCACATCGTATTGCAAATTGCATCGCATCTCTCCTCATCGCAAATCGCATCGTACATCGCATATCGCATCACAAATTGCATCGCATCGCATCGCAGATCGCTTTACCTTTATCGGTGTTTGTGTTGGTGCCGATATCCATGATTGGCTTTCATCAATGTTGTTAATGTCTATACTAGTGTTGACTCCAACGGTCTGATTTCCATTGGTGTTGCTGATGCTTGCTTGATGAAGATAAACTGAAATGTTTCCCATATTTCTAATGGGGATGATGTCGTCTGTGATGGCCCTTGGTGCTACCTTAGTTTAAGCCCAATGGTTTCTCACATCTGCTGATACTCTTCGTGGGGCATACTTTCTGATGTCGTTTGTACCTTTTTGAAGACTCCTCCACTGAGGATATATTTCATTCGCCAAGTTACCTCAGTGGGTGCTCCCGATGCTTATCCTGATGATAACTTACACCGGTAGTTTGCAAAAGCACCTACCCTGATGGTAGGGGCAATGGTTGATCATTGGACTTTCCCGATGCGTACTCGAACGGTAGCAGACTTTTTCATCGAGTTTTTGTGTTTAATGTGTATGCATTTTTTGACTCTATTAGGTATGTACGCCTAATGCTTTGATGGAGATGTGCGCTGATGTAGCGCTTGTTGCATATGTGCAGACTAGACATGATGTGATGATCTTAATTTGTCCTAGGTTGATGCATATGCTTAATTGAATTGATGTAGAACCATACTTGACCCTTTCTGAGGTAATTTGGAGTTTCTTTCACATAAAATTTGCTAGGGTTAGCAGCTTCAACTCCCGTATAGCTCCTTTTGTCATTCGCAGGTTCAAATGTTCCCCTTTAATATATCGTCTCTAATGGGAATGGATCAGAGTTGATCTGTCTGGCCGATTGGAGATCGGGGTTGATTTGATTTAATTGACCTCGATGATCCCTGAGGGTGTGTATAACATATTCCATTATATGTCCTTTATGAAGATGGAGTATTATATGCTTTTTCGCTCCTAGATCATCTCTCGATGCTTCGCTGGGGTTGTGCCAACGGCTGATCATCGAGTGTGAAAAGGGAAAGCTTTTTACTTGTGACCTTACTGGTTTAGCTCTGGCTTGACTGATGACCCGTGTGAAGCTGACGTCCTGGAGGATGTAGCCTGTTCTTTCATTGCCTAGATTTGGACTTCAGTTTAGAGGCCTCGATTTGTGAGGGCTTGGCGCATGTTGACATGTTTGATGGTGTAGATTTCCTTCGCTAGATCTTTTTGTCATTGGGCATCTGTTCTTCCTGAGTTAAGAATTTTTTCTTTTCTGTAGAGGGACAACTTATGTCGCCTTGATTTCTTTCAGGAATGCTCCTTTTTCTTTTGATGAGGCACTTGGCCCGTCGTAGATCCTTTCCATTTTTTGGAATTAGAAATGCCCCAACCCTTTCGCAGCTTGTTACTGGGGTTCATAGAAGAAACTTTCTTTGTTGACCATGTCTACGGTGATCAATATCATGCATATTCAGACAAATAACAATATGTGCCCCAAAATCTTAATGGCTCGGGCCGTCGGGGTTAGTGTGATGAGGTATTTAAAGTAAAAGTTTAGGAAATTGCATGCTTGTATTAAATGTGCTCCTATCTTATTGCTAAAGATCTTGAAAGGGAGTATGAAAATGAATTTTTCCTAAGGAAATCGAAATTTTCGCTTGACAAGTTATGAAATCACAAGAAAACTTATAAGTGTCCATGGTCATTTTCATGGGTAGGATTAGATTCAAAAGAGTCATCTCCCTGTATCAGAGACACCTCATCTTCGCTCTAGACACTGCTCTTCACAAGATTAAGATCATATGACATATGCACTATGTGTGACGCAACCCTTAGCAGAGGTTTCTCTTCTATGATTTCTAGATGACCTCATTTGTCTTACCAAATTTTTTTGCTTTTCTCGCTTAACTTTGTCTCATTTTCTTAGGCTTTTTAGTGTTACCCATGTAACGAGTTTTGGACCAATGACTCCTAAACCAGATGACTTTAGGGCACTAGGTGTTAAGACACCCCTCAGGGTTTACTGGCTCGAGTAACAAAGGCAACACTTCGAGACAAGTCAGGCGGTCTATTCTTTTTTATCTTTGCCTAAGCTGGTGCAAGATTTATTTTCTTAGGCTCTAAATTACCTGTGTAGCGAATGTTGGGCCGGTGACTCCCAAACCAGACAACTTTAGGGCACCAGATGTAGAGACACCCCTCGGGCTTAATTACTCGAGTAACCTAGGCCACGATTCGGATCTACTCAGGTCTTGGCTTCTTATAATGCTCGTTTTCTTAGGCACTGAGTTACCTATGTAACGAGCGTTTGTGGCACCCCCGAATCCGGGTCCTCTGACCCTGGTCCGGTCGCCACGATACAATACTAACATCCACCTCTAACAACATACGATAACTAAAAATGCGGAATATAATAAACGTACGTCGTTCATTCAAAAGGTATTACTAGTCCCAAGATTCGATAACCTTAATACATCAATACAAACATACCCTAGAATAAACATTAGGGTTCATATTACATTAACAGTAATTAAACTAGACATAAAGATAAAGTCTGCTCCTTGCAAACCATCCTAAATCTTTCCTTTACCCTTGTCCTTCCCTGAGGGCTCGGGCTTAACTGCAATATAAGTCATGATATAGCAAGAATGAGCAACAAGTTTGCTCAGCAAGTTTAGATACAATAATAAAGGATATATCATGATGAATGGAAAAATATCTGACAACGATTTCAACAAAATAAATATCTTAAAGATTCAACAATATGAATATTAGAACGATTCAATAATATGAATATCTGAGCGATTCAACAATATGAATATCTGAACGAATCAGTACGAATAATAGAATGATTCAATAATATGAATATTTGTAAGGTTCAACAACTTGCATGATTCAACACTATGAACATCTGAACAATTTAACAATATGAATATTAAAAGCAAAGATAATAATTGCCTTTAGAATGACTGATAGTCAAGTAGACTCTGAACTATAACTTTCCAATGGGTTCAATAGCTAATTGACCCTTTTTAGAATTATTGGCTTCTGGCTACAGAAACTTAGTACCTCGAGGAGATCAGCCTCGGGCACAACGTGAATATGCATAACACTTAAATCTGCTTACTCGTATCATATATATTAGATACCTGGGCACACTCCTATATATGAGGGTGTTCTGTTCCGTCTAAGAATCCTTACCATCAATTGGTTTGGATAGCTTCAAAGAAAACTTCATACACTAGTCTGACCGAGCAAAGGTTCAGACTCTTACTGACATGGTTCAAGAAATTTAGAACCTTGAATAATGTACAAGTCCAAGACTGTACGAGCTCAAATGCACTAGGTGCGGACATCAATAATATCGATGTGGAATAATTGATAAGTAATTAAACCACTAAATAACATGCTTGGAAATAAAGTTCAAGCAATTAAGTAAACAACTTTCGATTCAACAATAACCTACTCAATATAATATGAGAAGGATAGAGAACTTGCACAAAGTGAAGTTTAGAATTTGCACAATATAGGAATTTGTGTAAGTTCGGGGAACTTGAACAATACTCAACGTGTGAAGTTCGGGGAACTTGGACAATACTCAGCGTGTGAAGTTCGGAGAACTTGCACAATACTAGATTTCCTTGCATAAAATAAATGCATAGGCTTAGACACTTACAACATCAAAGAGTGAAATTCGGGAAATTTCACCATAATAGATCCCTTGCATAAAGTAAATGCATAGGTTAGGACATTTACTAGCAACGCTCTTTGAGTAAAGTAAACACAAAGATAAGATACTTTCACAATATACGAGTTTGTATAAGTTTAGAGAACTTTCATAATAAAGAAATGAAGTTCGGGAATTTGCAAAATAACCAAAGTGTGAAGTTCGGGGAACTTTCACAATAACCAAAGTGTGAAGTTCGGGGAACTTTCACAATACTCAAAATGTGAAGTTCGGAGAACTTTCACAATACTCAAAATGTGAAGTTCGGGGAACTTTCACAATACAATAATAACCTGCTGAAAACAACATGAGAATGATAGGAACTTGCACAAATAAGGTGAAGTTTAGAATCTCGCTTACTCGAGTAATTGAATAAAGTAGTGCAAGGATTTAAAATATTTGCACAATAAAAGTAGGGTTCGGATACTAGCTTACAATATCCGTTGAATAAAGTAATACAAGGGTCTAGGGTACTTGCATTCAATATCACAATTAAATGAAGTTAGAAAACTTGCAATATAATAATACCCTGCTCAATATAAATTTGAGTAAGATAGGGAACTTGCACAATTAATAAGTGTAAGTCAGTGAACTTGCTTACAAGATTTATCAAATAAAATAGTGCAAGGGTCTAGAATACTTGCTCAAATATAACTTGAGGAAAATAGGGAACTTGCACTATAAATGAGTGTAAGTCAGGAAACTTGCCTGTTTGCTCAGCTACAAATAATTCTAGCTTTAATTAAAACTGCGTTGGAATAACCTAGCATTAACAAGTCGGCCTCTCCAATTAGTATATATAAACTAATATAAGTTCACACATACAAGACTCTAGTCATTATATAATTCTATCACATAGTTCACGTAAGTCAATCTAATCCTGTCTTAGATTTAATAATTTTAGATTGTCTAGTTCATAAGCATCAACATAGGCTTGAAACACATAGTACTTTAAGTTACTGATATAAATCAACACACATGCCTATAGATTATAATCTCTCATTCGAAACTAACATCCTAATCCAATTTCATAGTCATATGTATTCATGCCGGTAAACCTTAAGTTAAACAAGTTCATACTTCAAAGGTTCGCTACTCCGGTCATACTATTTCATAACAAGGCTAAACAATACCTAATATGTATGCTTGAGTATACTACACAAATATACTTCAAATCACATAGTTCATATTTGAAGATCATTTTCTATGATTAAGCATGCATATGTGAGATCTGTGCATAAATAAACGAGGTTCATGTCAATACGTCTATAGGCATAATGACATCCTAATAAACATGCTTGCATGATCATAATATAATTCAATGCTATTTCACATTCTAAGTTTCCATTTGCAAGGTACACTAAGTTAAAAAGACAACACGGTACATGTAAAGCATCTCGTAACCGTTACTCACATGTATTAGCATGCATATAATAAGTCACATACATGTATTATAGGCTAAAATTTAATAGCACTGAAACAGAAGGCAAGAAGCTCAGTACAGGCACTGGCGTAGCTGCGCAGGCTGGCGGCCAGGCCAGGAGCTTTGCAGTTTCGGCAGTTCTGCAATTCCAACTCAGAATTCCATACCACAATCAATTCAGTCATGCTACAATGTATTTTTAACATGCTTATGATCTTTACACAACACTTAATAATCATATTCCAAATCAAATATCAACTAATACATGCTTAATTCAAATAATCAAGAACTTAGCAATTTTATCAGAAAATGAAGAATGGGGATGGGAAGTTATACCTCTGTGAAACAATTGAGCTGCAATATACTTTCTTAATCTCCTCTATAATAACAGTATACTCACTCTAGCAATTCTATACTTACATAAAAATCTCAGCATTTCAAAATGAGAATGAGAGAAGCTCTTATATAGGCAAACCTACAACCAGTCAATGCAATTCTCTCCCAAATCAAACCCATGGATTGTAAGGTTATTCAATGGACAAGAGAGAGTTGGTGAGAAGCGGGTGGATTCAATCATCAAACCCACTCCCCTTATAATGATTATGGCAAGCTTGGATGAATTTGAGAAGAAGAAGATAGAGTAGTGTAGCATGTGGGAGTTCATGTGTGGAGAAAATAGATGGGCTCTCAATGTGGTACAAACAAATAACCCAGCAACTTCCATTCCATGTACAAATGTTATATATACTTGTACATATAGTATATACTTAACCTACATGTATCCATTCCATATACATTTAAATGGGAGCTACAATGTTATTTCTAATGAACAAATAATGATATAATGCATCAAGTAAGGTATATACATATAATCCATGTACATTTTCTATTAACACCGAATATAATACAATAGTGTATTCCTCATTATTTTACCGTAACTGATATTATTATAATCATAACTTAATGAAATCATTATTAATTAATAATGTTTTTTTTGATAAAATATAAGGTGATAGGGTATTCATAATAGTTTTCCTACCCTCATCATGTCACATACTCTAAGTACACATTACACTTATCAATCTCACATAATTCAATTAAAATTACTACATATTGATGAGGCATACATGAATGTTTACTTACACACTTCAAGTCACATAAGCAATATTATTGTGTACTCTACTAATGTAAATAAATCTTACTATATAGTCTATATGTATAATATAAGCCACATTAATATGTTACCTTGTACTATATAAAATATATAGTTAACTACCATATATATAAAAAGTTTACATATCACATGCTTGTATAAAATAATAAATCACGTAAATATATTTATTAATCTCCTACTCATTAATTATTAGTTATTCAAAATAATTAATCAACATACTCCCAATTAATTACTCATTATTATTTATCCATAATAATTATTAATCAACAACAATAATAATTTCATACGTTATCAATTAATTACTCTCAAATAATTAATTAATCACGATTAACTCTCTACACTATACTCAAGAAATTTGAATATATAATTACTAACACTTTTATCAATATTCTGATATAAAGGTCTCAGGGTTAATCTACTAATTTAAATAACCATTAGTGATTCCCTTTAAAAAAAATTCTAGCATTTATTAGCATAGGTTAAATCACATAAGCACATAACCGCATAAGGTTTAAATAAGTTTGAAAAATTAAGTCTCAAAAATTTTAAATCACAGATAAAATTAATAAGGAGCTTAAAATTCCTGGTCGTTACAGCGTTGGGTCGGTGGCTCCAAAACCAGATGGCTTGAGGGCACCAGGTGTAAAGACACCCCTCAGGCTTAATAACTCGAGTAACCCAGGCCACGATTCGAGACATTAGGCTAGCTACTAATTATCATCCTTATTGTCATAATTTCATACCCCACAACTAAGAGTCAGGTCAATCGCAAAGTGCAGACATGCATATGAGGTCAAGTTTGCTCTAAAAAGTTCTTTAAACTAGGACATCGTGCCTAATCAAAAGGTTGAATAGTCTTAATTCTCTAATCGCTTTCATGATTCTTGCTCCACGGATGCTTATCAGAATTAATCCAATTCATAACAAGTTAAGCAAAAATCTTTTTTTTTTCTTCTTTTTTCTCTTTTTCTAAAACCCTAATGCAGGACTTATGTGTATTATCACTAATGCATGGAATTTGAAAGCACATAAAGATATAAAAGAGTCATACCTTATCAGCGGATTGTAATATTCTAAGAAAATTATGATTGGCAAAGGTCGATTGGTAATACCGTATCGCCAATGATGAAAGCTTGGATGATGATGGACCATGCTGGTGGTGCCGACTGGTGCATGTTGATTGGATGGTTGATAAATGCCCCAGTATTGAATTACATAATTTCCAAAATTGGTCCAGTCTTGTTGTAACGGTCCCCACATTGGGTTGTCGTTGACTTTGAACTTGCCCCAGTCTTGCTTGTCATCTGGGAGGATTGCTTGGTTGATGGGCTGATAAGATGCCGAGATCACAAGATTCTTTAATTTGCATGACCCCCATGGTTAACATGAAGTGGATTTTGGCTTTAATGCTTGGATACCCCAGTCATTGTCTTTGATTTGTAGGAGCAATTGACTTTAATGACCTTTCTTCTGGTTTGATGAAGTTTCAGATTGAGGCTTCAGCTCTTCGACGGTCCTTGCGGATGTTTATGCTTCATATATCGTTGTGTTGTTGTTCCAACTTTGATAATTGATGTGGAGATGCCTTCGAACTCTATTGAAATGGACTCAAGGGCTTGTGATGGTTAGTGGTGATGGCTTTGACCGCAACTTTAGTTGGTGACCTACCGATTGTCCCTACCGGAACAGATCTGGCTATAGCAGATTTGATAGCTCGGATGACCTTCGAGAGAGATCAGGCCAGGGTGTTGATGTTGACGGCCCATTCTATTAGAGATATGACTTCTGTTGATAGAGGCGAGGCTCGAGCCACTCGGAAGGCTGCATTTACTGAGAGGGAAGAGGCCATAATATGCAGATGGCAGTGGATGTTCTGGCTCATATGGAGAATAAGGGTTAGGAGCTTGCAGCTGCTCCTCTATCTTCAAAGAGAAGCCATGTTGGCAATGTTATCCCACATATCCACGGGTTTAGAGATTAGCTTTGAATTTCTTCAGCAAGGCCTGTTGACCAGGTGGTTTGATAGAATTTGGCTTTTATTTATCTTCGGTGTCTTGGAACTGGTCTTTAATTTTTTTATTTTTTATTTTTATTTTTTCTTGAAGGTCCAACCTCGCCGTAGATGGCTGCCTACGTACTCCCAGGTTGAGGGAGATCAGGTCATTCGTAGTTCTACTTTTCGTTTGAGAGGCTGGAGAAGTGTCTCTTTTGGGGTTTGAGTTTGGTTTGATATGTTTTTGAATTTTTGTGTTTGGATTCGAGGGTTTTTGAATTTTTTGTTTTATTTGATCGCATCCAGATGGTTGCCTACGTACTCCCGAGCTGAGGGAGATCAGGTCATTCGTAGTTCTGTTAGCATGAAAGGCTCGATTTTTTGATTTTTTTTCTTTTTGATTCTTTTGATTCTTTTGATTTTTTGATTTTTTTGGTCTTTTGATTTTTTATTATCTACATGAATGGAAAATAAAAGGCATAAGGCTTAAGAAAGTGATAACGTCCCATCATCCTCTAGAACTCGCAACTTTCCTCTGGATCTACGTCCTCCTGGCTAGCTGAGGCCTGATAGTCTAGTCATCTGTGATTATGTCGCCTTCGAGGCTTATGATAGAGGTTCCCTCTTGGCTTTGAATATCTTCAATCTCTGCCATAGATTGATCGCCTCCTGAATCAGCATATCCCTTAAGGAGGTTCAAATCGGACCCGTCGCAGGAAGGGATGAACTCTAGATTCCTCGATGGGCTGGCTTCCTCGAGAACTTCACCACCTTTTTCTTCGTCTGCTCCTTCACCTTTCTCATAGCCTTGAGAGGATTTGAGTATGAAATCCCCCTCGCACTGATGTGGTATCTCTCTCAAGGAACTTTCCTTTTGGGCTTTTCCCATACGGGGAAGGATCAGTATCTCCTCCTCATCTTCCAGAAGGATAAGGTCAGGCATGTCGCTGTTGGCTTTGGGCATCAAGATATTTGATCATGGTGGATGAACTTCATTGGGAGATTCTTTTGTTTCTTCTGTCACTCCCAATATTAGGGTCGGTCCACCTTGTGTTATGCCAGGATTGATGCTTATAGCCGTCACATCCTTTGAACTGCCCGCTTCGAGTGGACATCTTGAGCTCTTTATCTCCCTCTCGCCTTTTCTGGTCATGGGGAATTCTTTCCTCAATCTCCATTTTCAATGAGGTCCTGGATTTTGTGCTTTAGAGACCAGCATTCCTAAGTTGCATGTCCGGGTGAGTTAGAATGATAGCGATATATCTTTGTGGCATCATAACTTCTCGTCTCGGGCTTGGTAGGAGGCAGAAACTCAGTAATGTTTCTTTGCGCAACCAACAATACTAACATATTTTCCAATAAGTCCTCCACAGGTGTGAATACCCTTCTTTGCCGACTCTCCCCGACTCTCGGTGCCGTAGGATTTTGAGGGTTTGCTCGTGTTTGGAATGTCTCTTGATATTTCCTATTTAGGAGTTCGCATTCCTCCGGAGGATTTTTCTTTTGGTGAGAGCTTCGAGTAATTTTATCATTCCATCTTTCTCGTCCATCTGACATGCTTTGCTCCTCTTTATTTAGCCGGCGGATCTTGGGGGAAGATATACTTATACTCTAAATATCCTCCTCTTTCTCTTGGCTTTCTAATATTTGAGTGAAATGCTGCCTTGTATCCTGATGTTGGAGCACTACCAGATTAGCCAGCAGAGTCACTTGATGTTGGATCGCATCCAATTTTTGCATTATTATCATACCTTCCTCTGAATTTTTTGACTCTAGGACATTTGTCTTGTTCCTTCGGGGGTAATCCTCTATCCTTCGTATGTATTTACGATATGGATGCATTTTATCGCTTCCTGACCTGATCATGTTTACTTGTCATGCGGCATCAAAAGGTTGGGGTTGTCATTTGGATGGTCATGTTGTTAGACCACATGATCGCCATTTTCGATCAGGTTTTGAATTTTATGCTTTAAGGACCAACAGTTTTCTGTATCGTGTCTTGGAGATTCTGAATGGTATGAACATTTTTGGCTAGGATCGTATCTTTTGCTTTTTGGATCTAGAGGTGGAACCAGCTCAGTAATCTTCTTATAATCTATTAACATCGCCAATATGTTTTCAAGGGAATTGCCTAGTGGAGTGAATACCCGATTTTTAGTTCTTTCGAATTTTCTCTTTTGGTCCTGGTATTGATTGAACGCAGTTTGTTGTGACGACAGATTGCCTTCCCTCTTCTAAATGGGTGGACTACGGTTGGATCTCTTAGATTGCCCCTGTACAACGAGGAATTCATCTTCATCGCCTTTATTGGGTATCCTTATGGGATCATTCGCATAGTGGCCAGACTATATATCCTCGGCGACTATTTTCAAGGTCGTGAGATCTTTAATCTTGCCTGCTTTTAGGCCCATCTCTGTCATTTTGCCATGTTTGATCATCTTTGAGAATGGCTTTCCTCTTCCGGCCAGGATCCTCTCGTAGTAAGGTGCCTCTTGGATGTCTATGAAAGTCATCACCATTTCAGCTTTGGTCATAGGCGGGCTGACTTGTGCTGCCAGACGTCTCCATCTTTGGGCATATTCACAGAAAGACTAGTTGCTCTGCTTTTTGACTTTGGGAAATTGATATCGATCCGGAGCCATCTGAGACTGAAAGCTGTATTGAGTTAGGAAGGCATGAGCTAACTCTTCCCAACTGTGAATTCTGGCATTGTAAAGTCGGGCATACCACGTCCTAGCCTCTCCAGTGAGACTCTTTTAGAAAAGCTGCATTTGAAAACTTTCATCTTCATTATAAGACCCTAGCTCGTCAATGTATACTTTCAAGTGCGTATAAGGATCGCCTGCCCCATTGTACTTTTCAAACTCTGGGACTTAGAATTTGTCAGGATATCTAGCCCCCGGGAATATGCAGAGTTCTGAATAGGTGACATTTCCAAGGTTTCCAGTCCCTTTGATTGAACAGATGGTTTCTTCCATTTGTCAAACTTTCCTTCGGAGATCTCCAGTTTCCTGACCTTCCCTGAGATTTGTGATTTCAGGGGTTTTGTTGGTTCTTTAACTGGATTGAGGTTCAGGGATCTGCATTTCCCCCTTTTTGTTATCGCTTTGATTACCACCCGGTGAGGAGGACTCTGTTTGATTGACTGTTAGCTGGCCCTGAGTGCTTTTACTTTGTTCTCTTAGAAAGATAGCCAACTCTGCTATTTGATTCTTAAGTCCCTCAAACTCTTTTCGAGATACAGAACTCGACTCGCATTGGCCATTTTCATCCATGTCGATAGATAGGCTTTGTGCCTTCTCAGATTTAGACCTAGTAACATGACCAATTTTTCCTTACCTACAATAAAACGTAGGCGTGTCAATTTCCTGATGTAGGTAAGGATTGGATGCATGATATGTCTTTTAAGTTTATCCTGCAAAATCGAGGTTAGTTGTTTTGATAGCAGGATGGCAAGATATCTGACAGGAAAGTAAATCTTTCATTATTGTCATTTACATTGTGCTCCTCAGTAATTGGAGACTTGACATGGAATTTAAAAGAGGAAGGTATGAAGAAGCTTCCCTTCGGATTCGGTTAATCAGAGGCTGACCTATCTTAGGTTACTCTCGCGGCTTTTGTTTCGGCATGAAGGTTCCCAGATCATCGCAATCTACTAGAAGGGAAGTTAATCCGATCGTTCAACTGGAGCGAATCTGGGTGGTGCATTTTCAGGAGGCAGCCCCGGAGACTTAGTCTTCCCCAGAGTCCTTACTTATCACTGACCGGGTTAGCCTCCTGGTGGAGCGATACACAACATACATTCACATACATCGGCCTCACCCATTATGCAAGCAATGACAGTTCGTACGAAGCACTAATATGGGTGCGAAGCAGTAAAGCATTCATTTTCATTCATTCAATGTAAAGGCATAACATTCATACATTCAATGAAAGACGCAGCATTCACTAATCCATTGATTGTGGTGACGCAGGATTTCACCCATTCAATAGTTTTGAAAGGGAAATGTTTGAAAAGATTGAAAGCGGCCTAAGCCCTCTACTATCCCCAGCAAAGTCGCCACCTGTCGACGTTGGAAAATTTAAGAAATCCCGTGGGTCAGCTCGTAACCTGAGTTTCCTTAAATCGATCTTCCTAAGTTATCTCTACCCTTATTCTTTTTATTGCTGGACACTATCAAAACTTGATCTTTGAAATCGGAGTTTTGAGTTCGGGGCTTGGTTAAGTGTCGGGAAGGTGTTAGGCACCCCACGACTCCCGTGTAAACACGATACCGCAATCTTTTTAATATTTCCCTTAAAACTAAAATGCGTGAGTGAATGTTATTTGAAAATTGGGCCTTTGGATTGATTGAAAGCATTGGCAGGCTTCGTTGAGCCTATATACGAAGGGTTTGATTTGATTTAAAAATCAATCTTTGATTTGTTTTGTAAAAAGCATTATTTAATTTGATTTTGCAAAAGCTTTTGAATTGAATTGCCAATGATGTTTTTTTGAAAGCTGGTTTTATCAAACCCTTATGCTAACATAGAAATTGAAGCATATCGCTACTCTCAATTTTATCTATATAGCCTTAAGGTTGCATGCAAATGGTGATTTGTCGAGCTGCGAAGCATCCTCGACCACAGAAATATAAAGTGTCGGTCTCCTCATGGGTATGAAAACCATCGGAGGGACGCTGACACGACAATCAATATTTTCACTATGTTGAGACCTTAAATCCGGATAACTATTTTAAGGTCTTTGCATGTACATTTTAAGATAAAAACTGGCAGGGTATATCTGTAAATCGGAGTTTATTCATCGTGGGAATCAGATACTGATCAGTTTGATCATGAATCCCATGATTCCTAGGCTCACATATGAGTAGCTAGAAAACCTGCACAGTTCAAATTTGTACAGAAGTAGATAAATATCCCAAGATAGCTAGAACCAGGGGTTCATTCAATAAATCCCGGTCCGCATAGCCGAAGCGTCTCGTTCCCACTAGATAGCTATCTAAGGGACGCGAGGTTGCTTTTGAAGCTGAAACTGAAAAAAATAACTAGATTTAAAGAAATATCAGCCATTATAGCTTCCAGGTTCTGTTGGGACCTGTTTGAACCATCGAAAGCCAGAAGTGGCGAGATTTGGATAAATCTAGTTCGCCCGCAGATATGCCAATGCAGATTCATATACAAATGAATGTTAAATGCAGCAGTTGAATAAATTGAATAAAGCAATATATATAATTATATATATATAAGTTGTAAAAGGGCGATGGGTTTTCGCTCGCAAGCCCGGAATGGAATCGATATATATATATATATATATATATATATATATAACTGTAAATAGCCACGAAATAATCCAGGCTGTGACAGAAATGAAATATATATATATATATATATATATATAAACAATAATAAGGGCGAAGGGTTTTCACGCCAGTGCCCATGCTAGAATTGAAATTGACAGAAAGTAGTCACCCAGTGACTGGGGAGAGCACCCAGTATGGGAAATTGTGCAAAAGCAGTAATATGGTCACGAAATAGTCCAGGCCGACTGAAAATATATATATATATATATATATATATATATATATATATATATATACAGAAATGTAGTCAACCAAGACTGATATGAGTACTAGTGATGGTGAAAGTCGCTTAGATATGCGTATATATATAAAAGCGGTAAACTACCTCGAATTTGAAATTCGGGCTTGACAGAATTGAAATGTTAGTACATAAATAGTTAAATATGTACAGAAAAAGGCCAAACCCGGACTGAGAAGACAACCTAGTCCGGCGAAGTTGCCAAAACTGTGCGTGCTAGTGTATTGAAGCTGATGGAGCTGACGGATCGTCAATCCGAGTTGTAGAAATGTTGAAAACGGAGTTTATGTACAAAAATGTATCAATATTTGACGAAAACGGCCACGGAACTAAGTTCCGGGCATATTTAGAAGATGAAACTTTGTTTGTAAGTGAAAAATAGTGCAAAGTAGTAGTATTGACTTTTTGATCGTAAAAATACTTACAATGGACTGCAATACGGGCTTTTTGCCAAATCGTAGGCTCTATACGTCCAAATCTACCTGTGGTTTTTTGATATGTGGTAGTATATGGGTTTGTCTACGTGTTGGAGTAAAAATATTTGGGTTTTGAAGAGGTGTAGAAGTTGGAAAATCAGATCGGCAGAGCTTCGTTGCGTTTCTAAATTATTGAAAATGAACGGGGGGCACATTTATTTATAGCCCAGGGAGCCTCAGCTCTACCTGCTACTGCCGCAAGTAGAGGTACAGCTTCCCAAGGTGGGGCCCACATGCCCGACTTCATCGTCTCAAAGTGCGTGCATATCGGGCGACGCGCTGTCATGTTCGACACTTCATAACTTTTGATCGGAGCTTCCGTTTGGGATGTGCTATAGCTTTTCGAAAAGCCCTCGCTGAGAGTGTCATAATGACATTGGTTTTAACCCTTTTTAAGTAGCCAAAAGAAGGTTCATGATCGGGTCTTTGTTTCCCCACAGTTTGCCCGATGAGCCGTCTAGTGCTGGTTTCACCCAGAATCACCGTTGTGGTTCTTTCTGACCTTGGCGGCATCAATTTGGCTTGAGTTTGATTGAATCGGATGAGAGTTGGTAAAATGACCATTTTTCCCCTCCCGGGGTTGCCCTTGGTGTCGGCATGGCCTCTGTTTGACTTCCGGGAGCTATTTCTAAGACTTAGATCTCATTCGAGTCTGTTTGTCCCCAGTGTTGCCTCTGTGGCTGACGTGGTCCTTCCAAGTTCTCTTATGGAAGTGTTTTGATGCTTCAGGTTTATGTGTGAAGTCGACCTGACTTCCCAGACTGATGTCAGGGCTGAGCTGTACTTCCTGGGTTGTTGTCAGGGCTGATTTGTACATCCTGGGTTGCTGATGGGACTGCTTTGACATCCTGATATGGTTGATCGGTGTTGTGGATGTTGGGTTTGTACGAAATCGTGACGCAATCAAATTGCAAAAATTAGCGGAAGCATGATATATCAGAGTTTAAAAAAATTTCTACAAAACCATTACCCGGATCATCCTTTATGCAAATTATTAATTTAAAACGATAAATAAGAAGTTATGGAATCATACCTTTGTAGAACGAAGCTTCCACAGGTACTAGTTCAACTCCTTGTTCTTCGTGATCTCCTTGAATTTCCGGGTTAGATTCCTTTCTTTGATCAATGTTAGCCACCCAAGTGTTTGGCCTCTAGAGGTGATCCACCAAGGAAGATGAATTATCAAGAAGGAGGGTGTTTGGCTTAGTTTTCTATTCTCTATAGAAAAGGAGTACTCTCCAACAATTGGAATTGCATCAATCTAATATCTATTATAAGACTTCTCTTATATAGACATTGGTCAACCCTTCTAATCCTATTAGATATGGGATTTCTTTTAATTAATTAAACTCCTTTAATTAATTTAGGCTTCCCACCACATGGGAATAATTAATTAAATTCATTTAATTATTTTGTCTCCTAATCTTATTAGGAATAAATGAGAGTACTAAATATTAAATTAATTACTAAACTCCTTTAGAAATTAAAATAATAATAATTGTAATAATATTAATAAGACTCCTCTTATTAATTTATATTTAATATTTCCAAAATAGTAAATAATAAACATTAAGCTATTTAATTTATTCTATCACCATAGATTAAATTAATTATACTTAATGCATTATTACGATTATGCCATTACCTTCTTAAATATTTATTCTTCCTTTTATGGTGTGACCCTTTAGGTTCTCCATATTAAACCGGTTGTGAATAAATCAATTAAAACAATTTTAATCTTATTTAAATAAATAAATAAAACTAACAATCTATTTAAATAAATAATATTTATTCTACAATAGGGATAAGCCTCCCTAGCGATCAACGACTTTCCAGATAATATAGATTTCAACATTAATCATAAAAGAACCTGTGAGTTAATAGTTCCGTACAATTCAATCCTTCCACCATTCAATGTCCCAATTAAATATAAGACATGGATTTACTGTCAAGTCTTATTTTATTTAATTATATATATTTCGATTAGAAAATGCACAACTCCAAATAATGCAAATTAGAAACTCCTTTCTAATTTCATTTCACCTTGGCCAAGGATTCCTGGGTTGTCATTTAACGAATCACATAGGACATATCTCCTCTTTTACTAGAGGTGGTAGATTCTTTATTGATCATTCATTATCTCCATATGTAACTCATTATACCCAAGCATACCCTATATATGCCTTAAAAGGTCTTAAGGAATAAGTCAAAGTATAATTTGTTACATACAAGATACTATGATGATCTCAAGTCTAAGGATCACTTGTACTACTATCACATTAGGAATTCCTATTGACATGCGAGTAAAACTCCATTAGGTATTCCATAGCGAATCACGTTTAGTGAACTTATTCTCCAATAAGCACCTACATACTTGCTTTAGTGTCTCCACACAAATGATCATGAGATCAATCATCCTCATCCAATGAGCAAGCAACATATGTACCAATCTATCCGGATTTACTAATCCCCTTTTTAGTAATCCCACGATTGGGAACTATTTTAGTTTTAAAACTTTCTAAGAATTTAGATCTCATTAGCATGATCATCATCATGATTCTAAAAGCTTTGCTTAAAACTATGGGTTATTTACATATTATAAAAACAGCAACATGTAGATAATTAAATGCCTTTAATAAATGAATATTTTATTAATAAATAAATAAGATTGTTTACAAAGTATGTGCTTTATCATCATACATGATTGGCTTGTATGCACACTACTATCAGTGGATGTCCCGATATTGATAATCGGGTTTGAGTTGATGTCCCAATATTGAGATCGGGGATGATCTGACTGTCCGATTGACGATCGGAGTAGGCTGGAGTACCGATATTGGTGATCGAATTTGATTGAAGTTGACCGATATTGGGGATCGGGTTTAGGTTTATTGACATTGGTGATCAGATTTAGGCTGAAGGACCGTCATTGGTGGCTGAATTTAGATTGGATGTCTGGTGTCAGGACCGGGGTAGCTTGATTAACGGTTTTGCCCTCCTACAATGTTAGTATTGGGGCAAGGAAAATTTTGAGTGTCTACACTCATATCACACTAAATCCACAAAAGATAGAATATATTTGAACATCCAATATTACATAAACCACTATATTTCTATGTGACTTAATAGTAATACAGATTTATGCCCAAGTTCTCTCAAATTACTACACGTGGTAATACGGTATATGTCTATCCGGATTACAAATCATGAAGTCTATCAACATGTAAAAATCATGAACATATGCTAATATGGCCATATCTAAACTTATAATTCATTTTCCAATTTTATACAAGTTATTTCGGTAGTTGGTGATCAAGCAACTAAGCAAGCAAAACAAACCATATTAGGCAATCCAAACATAATCAACTAGAGCTCAACATAGAAGCATACAAATCTGAACTTAAGCAAAAAGATCCATTAAAATCCCATAATAGAGATTAGTTCATAACTGAAGCAATAACCATTATCGAAACTTGTTCATATATTGAGAATCAAATATTGAAGTAAAGAAAAGCTAAGGGATAGGAAATGCAAATCTGAAATCTCTACTTCAAATATGAACCATCAATATAGAGCCAAATCCTTCAATCCACCAATTCTAGCCCTAATTTATGCAAAATATATCAAAAACTAAGAGAAATCAAGAGAGAAGCCAAACTTATAGGTGAGGAGGCTACAAACTCTCTCTAACTCTCTAAAGCCCTAAAACAATAATAATAACGTTCAAAAGATAAGTTCTCAACTTCCAAATACACCCTTATAAGGAAAAACACGTAGAATAGAAATTAATGAAAAAGTCAACTCTAGTCAATGCTGACCTGGCCCCATAGGCAAAATGGGGCGCGCTGGCGCGCTGGCAGCTGGTTTGATCCTGGACTGGCCCGGCCATGCCATGTTTACTCTCTAGAAGGGCGCTGCCGCGCTACTGGAATTTTGTGCAGAATTCTGCAGGTCTTCTACTAGTGTGCTGCTGGTTGTTGTTGCTTCAAGCTTCTTCTCCTTTTCACTTCATATGCCACTTTCTCATGCCATTTTCACCTTCACTCCACCACATGCCTTATGCTCGCCATCAAGCTGGTTCCATGCTCATTCCACCTATGATGTCATCGAGAGAGTTTCCAGTATGCAATCTACAAAATAAAGATACAAATGCATGAAAAGAAACTAAAACACGTGAGAATAAGCTATAGTTCTAGTTAGTTGATAGCCAATAAGTATGTATAAAACCTAATTATCATACAGACCAAAGACACTCAACAATTATATAGTCTTCACACCCAGGCCAAAGACATTCACCAATCATATTATCTTTGCACCCAAGCCAAAGATATTCACAATAACCTGATTTTAATAACAATGATATAAAGGATGAATGGAAGTTGTAAGAATAATAAGATAAAATAATAAACATTCGAGATTTGGCAATTAATTTGTCAAGAGTCTAATTGTTAGAACCCAAATTTTCAGAAATTATTAAATAAGAATTTAATAAATAAAATTCTTAAGGCATGTATTGGGTTCGTATATATATATGTGTGTTATGAGGAAGGAAGTATTGTGTTACATAGGGTCATATGAACTATATAATATGTGATTTTGTGATTAATAAATATATTATTAATATACATTTGTTATTTATCGTAAAGACAATTTAGTTGAGTTGAAGGAGATGGATAAGATTTATCTATCGATATTAAATAATTTATAGAATTATTTTATCATAGTAAGTTGGTGGCATTAAATATCTTTAATGTATAATCATCATTTTCTTGTGTACGTATACTAATAACTAGTATGTTGTAATATAGGTTATTGTTAGTACTTAAGCTATCAATGGATGAGTTTGGATAGTGAAGCATGAGTTAGATAAGAGAATTGACTAATAAGAATAAATATTGATTAATTTAAATTGGAAGTTATATTATGGAATAATATAATTTGAATATTAAAGCCTTAATTAACTATGGTAATATAGTACAGGGTTTAATTTACTTAAGTAAAAGGTGGACTAATATATGTGTTGAATATGAAATTATAGTTAGTACTTTTGATATATATTACTTAGAATGGTAATATGTGAGAAAATCTAATGTACGAATAACGTTAATAAATATATATACGTTATTAAAGGGAGATGAAAATAATTATATCTTTAAATGAATATTTAATATTTGAAGAAATTTTTTTGGGGACAATTTATAGAAAAGAAAGAGAAATAATTATTATATATTTCTAATAAAGGATATTAAAATAAATTCTAATATTGAATTATTTTAATAAAAGAGGGAATCTTATTTTAATAATAATATTATCTTATATGTCTTTGTGTGAGGTAATAGGTATGATTGATTAATATGGTAAATATATTAAAACATATTTGCTATATGTAAATAAATTGATGGAAATAATTTATTATAATAGAAAATAAACTTATTATCTAGTTTCTATATATAAAATATGTACATGTGTCGTACATGTAATTATTTTAATAAATATTATATTAAGAATAATATCTTGAGACAATAAGTAAATTATTTTCTAATAATGAATGTCTTTATTTGGAGAAAACATAATATTTTATGTTATGGTAAAATACATTATTTCTAATGTATTTTCAAGAGAGTTAATTAATGAAAGAAAACTAAGTTATTATATTACCATAAAGGTTATAAAGGATATTTGAATATTTTCATTCACGATATATTTATATATGTGAACCTTGTGATTTAACAGTTCTAAGTAAATTGAACATGTGGTGGGTAAGTAGTGTGGTGGAAGTAATAATAAGCTTAAGATTGAGCCTATGAGAAATGACTTGTGTGGCACGATAACAGATTCGATGATGAATTAATTAATTCAAGGATGGAAGAATTATTAATTAAATAATTAATCTATATTAATTGTTAATTGTTATTATAATAGTATGTTGATTTATTAGTTTGGCAAGTGATAGTATAATAATAAGAAATTTGATTATAAATATAATCGAAATTGTAATCATTAAATTGACGAGGAATGAGATAAATTGTCTTATAATGGTAATTATTGTTCTGGGCAATATACTATTATCAAGTAATTATTTGATAATATGTTGATTAATGAGTAAATAATTTATAAATATAATAAGATTTATATTTATTTATTGTGATAATGAATCATATAAATGTTAATTAATTGTTATGGAGATTAATAATTGCATTGATTGATGAGGAATGGATTAATTGTGATTACAAAGGATAGACGATTTACGAGTAATTAATTGATAATATGTCAATTAACTATTATTGTGAAATATATTAATGAGCAAAGGAGATTATATTTACTCGATTACTTGTTTTGTGCAAGCATGCGATATATTAAACCTTTAATATATGGTAGTTATCTATATAATGCAATGTGACGCGTTGATATGGCTATATATTATATATATGGACTATATAGTAAGATTAATTTCATTGGGACAGTTACATATTATTGCTTATGTGGCATGATGTGTATGGGTAAAACCTAGTGTATACACTATCACCTTATATTAATATCAATAAACAATTGTTAATTGATAATGTTTTTAATAAGTTATTATAATTACAATAATAACCGTTATGAGGAGGAATAATAATAATACCCAATATTCGGTATTAAGAAAATATACATGGATTATATATTGGTATATATGTACCCCTACTTGACACATTGTGTTATTATTTACTTATTAGAAGTAACATTGTGACTCAAGTGTATATAGAATATTTGTATAACTTAAGTGTTTATTATACTACAAAACAAGTTGCTGAGACTTACTTGAGAGTCTTTCTCTCCCACATGTGAACACAAGAAGCTAGCCTACACTACCTCCTTCTCAATTTCAGCAAATCTAGCTAATAATTGCAAGGGATGTGGGATTCATGATTTAGTTTACCAACTCTCAACCACTCTCTCTTATCTTTTATACAATTGCTTCTTCCATTGGTTTGATATGGTGAACAATTCCATGAACCATATATTGAAATGCCTATATATAGAGCATTCCCTTCTCCCTCATTACACTTGCTGAGATTTTAAGTTGAGCTTGTATAAGTTTTCTGAGAATAAGAGTGAGTATACTAATATTTAAGGAGAGTATAGCATCAAGCAATCACAGAGGTATAACCATGTTCTTCAATTTTTAAATTCTTGATTCTTTGAATTAAGCATGTATTGATTGTTAATTGAGTTATAAATATGTTTACTAAGTGTTATACCGACTTCTAGATATGTTAGAACTGCTATATGATTGTTTGAAACCAATTTCGTTGAGAATTTTTGAGTTGGGTTAGCTGTACTGCCGAAGCAGTCTGTTTCCTGGTTTGGCCGGAGCCCTGCACAGCTGCGCCAGTTTTGTACTGGCCAGCGACGCAGCTGCGCCAGGCCTGAACCAGAATTTGTTGTTTCTGTTACACAGCCTGCTGAATGTTATTATGTAATACCACAATAGGCAAGCATAAGAGTATGAGTAACATACATATATAAGTATATTCATGTAGTATGAGCATGTGTAGCCATGTTAGCATACACTATTGATGAAAAGTTTCATAATTTATAAATGAACTTAGAATTTGTTAAAGTAAACTTGTCATGAACATATCATATATGTATTATGATATTTGTATCATGTGTAAATAACTTAGACATGCATGAAATCAGGTCTAACATGTATGAGTAAATACCTTGACATAGCATGAACATTTTAACTTCGTTAGCATGCGATTTCTAAAGAAAGTTATAAAGTTTTAAAATGAGCCTTGACACATACTATTAATGCTTATGTTCTGACTTTTTGAGCATGATTTCATGGTCTATATAGGCATGAAATGTAAATTTAAAATTGTTAAGTTTACCTTAGCATTTATGGTTTAAGTCGTAATGGTTTCAAAAGTAAGATTTAGACTTTTTGCAAACTAAGTTGCGTGATCATAGTGTATTAGTGTTCTAATATGTTTGAGCCTACATGCTAGTGTTTTAAATGTCATGTATGTACACACACCTTACTAGACACTATGAAAGTTAGTTAAGCATGAATTAGATATATTTTAAAGCGATTATCGATGCTAGTTATGCGCAAATGGTAAAAGTGTTTGTGAGCATGCGTTTTAACATTATTTTGATACCTCACATATATATACGTGATGAACATAGTAGCATGTTTACATTATTATTTCTGAGTTACAAAATAGAATCTTAATGATGCATTAAGTGTTGATTTGTACAATGGTTATATAAAACTCGAAAACTATAATTCCGTTAAGGTTTGAGAAACTTATGAATAATAAGGATCATATAAGTTCTAAATATATGTCGAATACATTTAGTTAAGTATGTGATACATGTATATGAAGGATGATAGTAAGTATGTATGGTTAAGGTATACCTATACGTACATGGTTATTCTAAGAATACAATAAGAGAGTAAAACGAAGGTTCTAAGAACCAAGTTAGACAACAATGTAATCAATTGTTATTATGTTGAGAATGTTTGGATGCGTATAACTGATAAGTATGAATCCATAATTGTATGATTGTGTAGGAATACACGAAGCGCAAATATCTTTAAGCAGTTAAGTTGTAGCTGTTAAACTACGCATCAGGCAAGTCTTTCAGTTCTTATTTGATATATGAATTCAATAACTGTTAATTGAATTGTATTATGCCACGAGATTGTTAACTTATATATGAACTGTATATGAGATATGTATGAGATTGAAAGTTGATCTTTGATGATATGCTTGTTATGTGAGAAGTATCATGCTTAGTAAATATAAATTTATTATAAATGCATGAACTGAGTATGATGTTATATGCTATGTGATGCATGAAAGCTGTTAGAATTGCTGAGCTGTCAAGCTCACTCTTGTAAATAACGACTTTTGCAGGTTAATGACTCACGATAAGAGTAACGTGCTACGTGATAGAGTTCGAAGATTTCTGTTTATCTAGATATATGCTCTCGAACCATGTTTAGGTTCTAGGAGTTGTACTTGATAGTTGTTTACAAGGTTTAATACTTGTCGTATCGTAAAGATGTATTAGTTAATACATAGAGGATATCGAATTGAAATGTAAACGTTTATACAATAATTCGGATATAATGAATCATATATAGTGATTCAAGGTTTTGTAATTGATTTAAGATTATGAAATCAATAAAAGATTTTATTCAAGGTAGATTAAAAAAGTTTAAGTTATTCTGCATTTTTATAATATCAAACATGATATAAGACAGGAATGGTAAATGACCAAGATTGTAACTTATAAAAGTTTGGGGTCATTACACAAGATCTTGGATGTGAAAAGAATTTATATTCTAATTTGTAATAAAGTGAAGTTATATTCTTTAAGTAATGAATAAAAGATGTAAATATTTGACTAGTAGTATCGTGACTGCACCGGATCCTAGGTAATATAAGGGACCCGAATTTGGGGACGTCACACTAATAATGTCCAAATTGCCAACATGATGACCAAAATGTGGAGTCAAATTCACGAATGATATTCAAGATTCATATTTTAAATATAATGATTAGAATTTAATAAGAATGTTTAGGTAAATAAAAAGTTCAAGTGAAATGATATTAGATGAAGCGCAAACCTCAAAGGAATTTCTAACCATTTCAGGAATTATAAAAGTAATACTTATCATAGTAAATTTATATTTAAGAGTATGAAAGAAAATGATATCACTTACCCCAATTAACAAGTGATTGGATCCTGCTTTCTATGAAATTTATCAACCTAAATATATTTATAATTTAATTAGTATCTATCACATGTGGTGTACACTAACTCGTATATTATGTGACTATATAATATAAATTTGTGTAATGTGCAAAATAAGCTTCAAAATAATATTTCAAAATAAAATCTTCAAAAGGAAGTTTTTTCAAAATAACTCTTCTAAAGGAAGAATTAAACACCGTGTGATGTGTGTGAGTGCTTGACCAACTTGTATAGAAAATACTTACTTGAACAATACTTGTACTCTTACTAATCTTTACAAATACTCAAGGTAACCTATCACACTTGGAGAACTTATACTAAGAAAATTTTAGAGAGTGGAAGGAAGTATAAGCAAGAAAGTTATGAATTTCATTATGTTAAGCTTCCTTATTTATAGACAAAATATCCCACATTTTATAAATATATTATTCATCAATTATCATTATCATTAAACATACTGATTACCCATTTTCATCCATTATCTTTATTTATTCAAAAAATAATAATCCATTATCAATATTTATTCAAAAATAATAATTCATTATCAATGTTTATTCAAAAAGAATATTTCATTATCAATATTTATTCGAAAAGAATAATCCATTATCAAGATTTATTCAAAAAGATAAATCCATTATAAAAAAGATTATTCCATTATCATTATATTATCCCTTTCCTACATTATTGACTTATGTATTAATATCACAGATATTATTGTTCTTCAAATAATGAGTCGACCTAACTATTTAAAATTCATGACTTCCATTTATGCAACTTTTTATTACTACCCTTGCTATGATGTCAATTATTGGCTCAATAATATGAGACGTTGTGACAATTATTGTGACATCCCGAAATCCATGTGCTTGCTACAGTGGACTGGTGCTCACTAATTTCTTCTGAGTATAATTATTATAGACTTACAATATAACAAACCAGGTAGTTCCCAAGAAAGAGGGGACCTTCCGTATAAACGACACACAATTAAATAACCCCTATCCTTGACAGAACTTTCTATACATCGTCAATAATATTTACTGGTCTAATAATATCATATCAAATAATATAAGTTACTATGTCGTGTCAATTATTAATATAATAATATGAAATATTGTACGTTTGCTACTTTGGCAATTATTGAGTTCAATAATATGAAATAATATGCAGTTGTTACTATAACAATTATTGAATCAATAATATGGAGTACTATGCAATACTGTGTGTCGCTGTAGAATATCGCGTGCTACTGTACTTTTATCACCGAGTATTTAAACAATTGAAAGTGATAGTGTCGTTGCCAATTTTTATTAAAAAGGTTATTTATGTCGTTTTCTGCATCCGAAAATATTTCGTTGTACCAATGATTGGCTATTTTGGCTCCCTCGTACTTTTACCTAATATTCCTGACAAAACGAATATTCCCCGACATACTTTTATAATTTACACATATCACCCTTAAATTAAATATTTTATCAATTTAACCATTTTTGATTAGAATAATAATTATAAAGAAAACTGAATACTTTTATTTCATAAAAGTTGGGGTATTACGATATTGATCAATACTACATATCTGAACGACTAAATTTGCGTTCATACCGTCACCTGACAAAGCATCGCAACAATAATAAAAAAATCCCAATATTAGCTCTATTTAAACTCAATAACAATTCGAAGGATCTTATCTAAATCATTGGAATGTTTTAAAATATGTCTAGCCAATTCAATTGGCATTGACGTACTTCTTAAACATTTCATGCTTATTAGAACTTGAAAACTTGAACAATTCATGCATTATAGCAAAGCTTGAACAATTTATGCATTATAACATAATTAAACACTTGTACAACTAACAAAGAGTTTGTATAAGTCTGGAGTTTACACAATCAATAAAAATTGTGTAAACCGAGGCCTACATAAGGATTGTGAATAATAATATACATCCACGTACTTAAAACTAGCATTCAAACAAAGGTTGAATGGAGTTAGAATACTTGCCTTAGCGGTCTATAAAACTTTTGCTTTATTCGCCCTTCGTAAGTCCTACACAATTAGTGCATATAGACATACCAATTAGCCACGTATAAACGTCACTCATGGTTTATTTTAACTCTTTTATATGTTTTATTATGTTCGTTTCATAAGAATCGGAACACTATTTAAGTTCATTAACACTTAACTCGGTGTTTCAACGTTCGTACGTCGTATGCTTGACTTGTCTAACCCGAATGCCTAACCGACACACCATTGTGTACGATAGATATGTCCAATTCAACTGACCTTACTTGTTTTACATTCCTCTAGACCATATTTCCAAATTCCAATATTTAGAACTCGGAAATACTAGCAAAACATGGCTTAACGCCACGACGTTCCGAAGAAACCACCACGCCTTGCCCACGATTACACAATAGTCCTAAAGAGGCTTAATTTCAGCCTTGATTCCAACCTTATCTCTCAACTATCATTGAATGAAAGTTGTAGGTCTATTTCTTATATTTTTGAATCATTTTGAATCATCTCAATTGGAGTTCATACGAAATAGTTATGCTCAATTTACTAAAGCAAGTCGAAGCTAATTTTGTCCTAACACTTGACCAGCGCCTAGTCACCCAAAACTAGCCTTTGGGCATCTCCTAGGAGCCCAAGGACAAGGTTCTAGCACCTAGGCACTCGGCCTTTGACACTTAACTTAGTTTTTGTAACTTTTGCAACCTTTGCCACACCTACTTCACCGCTCCATAACTTCGTCATCCGATATCAAAATGGGCCCGTTCTTGACCCATTTTCTTCCTTTTAACATCCTTTACACATTTCCCTGAACGAAATAAATTTTAAGGTTCTTTAAATGGTCAAAAAATTGGCCTGAAAGTTCATTGGAAGCCATTTTTTGCTGAAAGACGTTTTAAAGTCAAATTTTCTAAATGTCACAACTAACTTATCTGAAGTAGGATTGAGCACGTTCTTGAGCCTACGACTCATGTTTTCAACCAACTACATAACCCCCCGAAAGAAAGAATTTTTCAGATGTGTTAATTAAAAAAAAACTTGGCCCAAAAAGGGTACCAAGCTAAGGTTGTTGACGCTTGACACCTTTTATAGAAAATTTAGCCATAAGTTCGTTATGGCGCATTTTTCCTCCGTTCCACTTGGAACATCTTAACCACTAGCATATCTATAATTCTATATTCCGGAATCACACAACAACATACAGACAAGCATATATACAAGTTCGTTTATAATCCACTAATTATAGTCTTTTCATCCTCCCACAAGCTTAAGTTTTATTCTGTGATTCACTTAACATTTAAATTTTAAGTGGTTTAACAAGGTTAACTCTTTTATAAACACCTTATATCTTCAATATCTACCATGATCTTCCATACTAACCAACCACCAACAACTATTTACTCAAAGAAAAATTCAAAGAGATGAAAGTTTAGGGTTCTAGGTTTACCTTCTTGGTTATTCTAGGTTCTTCTTCTTCTTTCAAGTTCTAATGGACGAGTTCTTTGATCTTTGGCCTTCTTCTTCCTCCTCTATGTATGATCCTTTCTCCCTCTCTTTTTTCTCTCTTGCTCTCAAGCTATCTCTTGCTCTCAAGCTATCTCTTGCTCTCTAACACTTGTGAAATATTTGGTAACAAATGAAAGAGATGACACTTGGTTTTCTTATATAAAACCTAATTTTCACTTCTTACAAGTTAGTCACCCAACTTCAGTCACATAAGGTCTTTCCCCTCATGTTTAGAAACTTCTTCGTCACCCCCTTAAGTTAGCCTAATCAAACCACAATTAAACTAACCAAAGACACTTATTAGCCACTTAATGGATAAGACATCTTAATGGGGGGACAAAGCACTTAATGCTTGGTTGGGATAAGGTGAGTCAAGCAATATGACTCACCATTTTATCCCGCACACCTCCTTATGCCCGACCATATTGGCCAAAATTACCCCTCTTTTATGCTTTGGATAAGTCTCGTCATCTCTTGTTTATCCCACATGGGATAAACACCAGTCTTACTTACTTTGGCTCCAAGTTCTTAGGGTTTACCCTAAGGCGATCCATAACTCAACCCTAGGCAAGTCACCTCATAACCTAGGTTTTACCCTTGGCTCAACCCTTTGCCAAGCTCTCCAAACTCTAGGCTCAACCCTAGGATCAAACCTAGCCAAACTTTGCAAACCCTAGCCAAGCCTTGCAAACCCTAAGCTTGGTTAGTAAAACTAATTCTAGTTAAACATTTTCTTATCTAGTTATGTTTTCTAACTTTTTTGGTCGTAATCCACTCAGTTAGTCGAAAAACTGACATTCGATTTTTGAAAATCCAATTTCGCCACCGATCCCCCTATTAAAAAGAAACGCTATATCGTAATTCGAAAAGTCAAAAAAATGAAGTTGCGTTTTTAGCGTGGATAGTGTTTTTATGTCTTTTCTCAAAAAAAGTTTATTTTCCACATTTACCCTTTAAACTCTAAAAAATGATCACGTAACACGTAGCGTGGTCATATAACGACCATAAGTCACATAAAACACAAATTATCCATAAAATCTCATTTTATTAGATAATTTCACATAAATCTCATTTACAAAGATTGTTCAATCATCGTGATCATTACATTCTTCCCCCTTATAAAGATTCCATCCCCGGAATTATAAAAAATAAACTCATACAAAAAGTTGGGGATAATCTTTCTTTATCTTATCTTCGAGCTCCCACATTGCTTCCTCAGCGTCGTTGTTTCTCCATATTATCTTCACCAAGGGTATAACCTTGCTTCTTAAGACTTGTTCTTTTCTATCAATTATTTGAACTGACATTTCTTCATACGTCAAGCCTTTTTCAACCGATACTGGTTCATATTCTATAACATATTTATAGTCAGGTTTATACGGTTGTAAAATCGACACATGAAATATATTATGTACATGTTTTAACTCAAGAGGTAAGTCAATTTCATATGCCACTTCTCCTACAATTTTTAATACCTCGAACAGTCCGATAAATCATAGACTCAACTTTCCCTTCTTGTCGAAACGTATCTTCCTTTTCCACGGCGATACCTTCAAAAATGCGTACGATCCGACTTCAAAATTTATTTTCTTTCGATCCTGAACTGCATATTTCTTCTATCGATCTTAAGCCGACAACGTTAGCAATCTGCTGCACCAATTTTGGTCTCAACAGTCAACGTTCCCCTATCTCATCCCAATATAGTGGCGTTCTACACTTTATTCCATATAATGCTTCGTAAATCGGCATTCCTATTCTAGCATGATAGCTATTATTATACATAAATTCGACGAGTGGTAGGTGTCCATCCCAACTTCCCTTTAAGTCCATGATACAAGCCCTCAACATATCTTCTAAGGTCTGTATCATTCTTTCACTTTGGCCATCTGTTTGAGGATGATACTCTGTACTCAACCTTAGATGTGTTCCCATGTGCTCTTGCAAGCTCTTCCAGAATTTTGAGGTGAACTGCGGATCCCTATCCAACACGATCAAAATCGGTACTCCATGTTTGGAAATAACTTCCTTCACATAGAGTTTAACTAACTTATCTAAGTTAAACTGTACCTTTATCAGCAAGAAATGTGTCGATTTGGTCAATCGATCCACTATAACCCATATAGCGTCGAACCCTCTTTACAGAATTGGAAGTCCTACCACAAAATCCATCGTGATATGCTCCCACTTCCATTCTAGAATTTCTAGCGATTGTAACAACCCACTTGGTCTCTAATGTTTGACTTTGACTTTCTGAAGAGTCAAACACCCACTTACGCATTCTACGACTTCTTTCTTCACGCTTGGCCACCAAAAATGTTGTCGAAGATCTTGATACATATTCGTACTACCCGGATGCATCAAGTTCCTCGAACAATGGGCCTCTTGCAAAATTACTTCTTTACGTTCAGGCATAACCAGAACCCAAATTCTTTCTTCAAATCTAATTATTCTCTCATTATCAAGTTTATATTTGATTTCCACACCATCAAAAATCTTCTTTCTAATTTTCTTACACTCCTCGTCTTTGAGTTGTGCCTCATTTACGCTGTCTAAAATGGTTGGACGAGTTTCCATCATATACAACTTATCCGATTCATTCATAAGTTTCACCTCTAACTCCATTTTCGTCATCGCTGTTATCAGCTCTTCTTGATATGTTAACATCGAAAACTTCTCCTGACCCTTTCTGCTCAAGGCGTCAGCCACCACATTAGCTTTGCCTGGGTGATATAAAATATTCAACTCTTTCTGCGTGAAAAAATATTTTAGACTCTTATGGTCCGTGTATATCTCACACTTCTCGCCATACAGGTATTGCCTCTAAATCTTTAAGGAAAAAACCACTGCTGCTAACTACAGATCATGAGTAGGATTCCCTTTCTCATAATCCTTTAATTGTCGTGAAGCATACGCAATGACCTTTTCGTGCTGCATAAGCACACACCCAAGTCCTATATGTGAAAGCATCACTATACACCACAAATTACTAGTCTCATCTGGTAAAGAAAAGACCGGTGCTACACCTAATCTCTTCTTGGGCTTTTTAAAGCTCTCCTCGCATTTTTCCGTCCACAGAAACTTCACCGAATTTCTCGTCAAATTTGTTAACGGGGTAGCTATCCTTTCAAAATCTTGGATAAATCTTTGATAGTAGCCAGTAAACCCTAAAAAATTGCTCACTTCGGTTGGCGTCTTTGGTTGCTCCCAATTAATCACCTCTTACACCTTCGTTGGATCAACATATATTCCATCCTTATCAATTACACGCCCCAAAAACTGCACCCTCTCTAACCAAAATTCATATTTAGTGAACTTAGCATATAACTTCTCTCTTCTCAGTGTTTCCAACACTAATCTTAAGTGTTCATCATGATCCTCCTGCATCTTAGAATAAACTTAGGATATCATTTATGAACACTACTACAAATTTGTCCAAGTATTGCTTGAACACCGTATTCATCATATCTATAAATGCAGCTAGCGCATTTGTTAACTCAAACGTCATTACCAGAAACTCGTAATTACCATAACGAGTCCTGAACGCCGTTATTGGTACATCTTAACTTCTGAATTTCAACTGGTGATACCCAGTTCGTAAGTCAATTTTTGAAAAATATTATGTGCCATTTAACTGATTAAACAAATCATCGATCCTAGGCAACGGACACTTATTCTTCATTGTCACTTTGTTCAACTCCTTGTAGTCGATACAAAGTCTCAACGACCCATTTTTCTTCTTAACAAACAACACTAGTGCTTCTCTGTAACGGGATATACTAATTGAGTTGTGATTCTAGGGACAAAATCCTTTTAAGGAAGAAGGATGTAACGAACGAGATTTTTATATTTAATTTTGAATATTTCTTGAATTAAATAAATATGTAAGTTGATTTATTTATTTATTTATTTAAATAATTTATGAAATTGTTGTGCATTAATTTAATTAAGTGTAGTATATTAATTAAATTAAAGTTTAATAATTTTATGGTTTGAAGAATTAATTTATTGATATAATTTAATTAAATTTGTTGTTAAATAATTGTAATGTTGTGTAATGGTGTTATTTTAATTTAATTAATTAAAGGAATGATTAAATTAGAATATTAATATTTATTAAATAAATATTAAGAATTATATTGGTTAAATAAATATTATGTAGATTATTAAAGATTGTGATTTAAATTTAAAAGGTGTGACAAATAAACTATATGATAAATGAATTATTAAAATACATTAAAAATAGGGTTTAATAGTGTTAGCCAAACAAAGTCTTGTGGCTTTTGAATTATTGTAACTGACAAGACTGTTAATTTCTTAAACTGATGATATAACTATACGTGTAATGATATATCAGTTTTGTTTTTACGTAATATAGATCCTAAGCCTAAGTATAGAGAGAGAGAGAGAGAGAGCAAAGAAGGAAAAAAACACAGAGAAAAGAGAGCTCTAGAGAAAAATTGAGAGAAAGTTGGAAGTTCTGAGAATCAAGAAGGAAATAGGGGATTATCAAAGTATCTCTATCATCTAACAAAGTATAAACAAGGATTAAAGGTAATAATCTAACTTTTTATTCTTAATCTTTGTGTTCTTGAGTTCTTCATGAAAAATTAGAGTTTTGGTTGATGAATTGGTTAGATAATTGTTATATGTGTTGGTAGATGCTTATAATCTGTTGTATGTATGTTATAAACGATTTTCAAAAATCAAATTATCATGAAATAAGTTTTAAATGAAGAATTTGTGTTCTTGTGGATATTTGAACAAAATGTCTTACTTTGGGGTTTAAATTGGTGGGATAATCATATGATAATCTGTAAATTGGTTGTAAATTATGTTAATACATTCAATTGTGAAAATTATACAAGTTATATGGACTGATTTGGTTAAGAAATGAATTCATGGTAATTGATTTTGTTAAAGATGTCTAAAAATGGAGTTTTAACAAGAATATGGAATTTAATGGGTTTAAATTTGATTGATGTTGTTTTGTTGCTATAATCAGTATATGCATGCTTGGCGTTGTTTTTGTGAAGCCTATATCATCTAGGTATGCTTAATTTAGAGTTTTGTGTGTTGAAAAGTTGAGTTTTTGCCTTGGATGAACTACTGTGCCGAACTGCAGTGTTCCTATCTGCGCTCTAGCGTAGCTGCACCGGTGGCAAGGATAGGAATAATGCACCTGCTCTCCAGCGCAGCTGCGCCGGGGTCAAGGTTTAAGAAGGTGCAGCTGCGCGCCCTCCCCTAACCAGAGACTATTTTATTTTTAGTCCATGGCATATTAATGTAACCTAGTCTAATGAGTACGAAAATGTGTTAAACATACATTAGGTGTTTTAACAAATTGCGAACGCGTATGTGATGATTTCAAGTTAAAATTATCAAATTATATAGGAATTCAAACTTGTTATTCATGAGGTTGGATTATGGTGTTCATATTGATTGTCATGCAATGATTTCAGATTTGTGATATGTGATTAGTTTAATGGTCAGAACTTAAACTATGTTAACAAATTGAACTTAAGTAGGAACTAAGTCTATAGGGTTAATGATAGCATGTCTAATGGATGTTATGATTACAATGGTATACGTAAGACATTTGGTGATCGTGTAATTGTTTAACCTACGCACGAGGCAAGTTCCTTACCCTATCTCGATTACGATTACTCAAGTTTCTTATCTTTATTGAGGGAGTTCCTAACCATTATGTCTTGTTAATTCAAAGCTTAAATTGTTCAAGTTCATTATTCTAAATGAGATTTTCTAATTCTTTTAGAAGTAATACTTTGGATATACAATGTTTATTCAATTGTTTATTGTTGTGATTCAATCTTTGATTTATACATCGTTGTTCAATACTATATTATTGTATCAACCCCTTGAATGGCTGGTGAACCCTTATTGATTCGACTAGTCCATAGTTGATTAGCGTTCTAAATTCTAAAACTATTATTGAAGCTAATCCAAACAAAACTTTCTTTAGTGCGGACTCGAATGTCAAAACTGAGATGAACAACCCTATTATAGGGGATTACATTACGTGTTAGCGTTAAGATGTTTGTGCACATTACATGGTACGAAGGGCATATCCCCCTAAGTACGAGAAGTAAGGTCCATATAGTCTTATGATTGTTAAAGGTTCAAAGTAGAGATACTTGACAACCTAGGACATAGTTCATGGTCTTGTGACCCTCAGATGTACTTTTGGTCTTGTTTCCTATTCTTTATCCAAAAGTTGAGCTTTCTATTATTCAGAATTCAGTGATTACTCTCATGTTATTATTGTTGCTATTGTTATACTTGTGAGCAATTGTTTGCTCACTCTTGCATATAAACATTGCAGCTAAAGTTGAGAAAGTTGACGAGCCATCCACTAGTAAGGGCAAAGGCAAGAAGAACAAGTGATTAGGACTTGTTTATTTTATTTGATTAAATCTATGTAATGAAACTAAATTATTTATTTTTCGCTTATGAATGATGTTATTAAGGTTAGATTACATGTGATTGTTTTGAGAAGTTGTAACCCTTTAATGGGGAAGATTATGGTTTACGTTTATTAAGTTTACGTTTTAATGTTATTCTATATTATGGGTAGTCAGATGTACTATTTTGGAAAGTGAACATCAAATCTTGTGGGAATGAAGTACCCGAATTTGGGGGTGTCAGAAGTTGGTATCAAAGCTTTAGGTTATGAACCTTAGGTGGGGAAAACATAGGAAGTAGACTTATAGAAGAACTAAAACATAGTGAAGATGAACTCTTATTGAGTTATAAGGAATGGATTAAGGAATTCATTGAAGATAACTAATAAAAGAATTTATGTGCTTATGTGTTAATAACTTATATGCTCGCGAGTACCACGTAGAATACTGAGTATAATATCAATTAGTAATTAAAACTTAAAACTTTGTTGTCAGGATGACAAATGTTGGAGGATCCAATCAGGTTAAGGAGGAGGAACCTCAGGTTCCTAGAGATGAGGATATTATCTGGGAGCAGTTGGTACAGATAGAGCCATCTCCGTTGATCACAGTTGTGGGTCAGGAGCATGAGCCTGAGTTTGACCAGGAGGATGAGGTGGAGACAGGGGAAGAGGAAGAGGAGGATCCCGAAGAGTTTCCACCTAAGTCTATCAGGGCTGAGATGTACGATGAATTATATGAGCGAAACGTAGAGCTGCAGGATAGAGTCAAAGATTTGGAGGAGCAGGCAGATGTACGTCAGACTACTATAGATCAGAAGGATGAGACAATCGAAGATTTTGATGAACGTCTTGGAAACGTGGAATGGACACTGGTTCAAACAGAGAGTCACAAGGATCAGTTGTTAGCTGAGGTTGAGAAATTAAAGAGTGACCTATAGGAGGAGTCACCAAAGTGCGCTAGAACAAAACACGCTTAGATGAAGGCTTCTCAGCGGGCAGATTGCGCAGATGGTAAGGTTCGAATGAAGAAGGCTATGATGAATGAGATGGACTATGCTTTCCATTCAGCTATTGATAGGGCCCAGGACCGAGTCTTTTCTTATCCAGATCAGTTCGAAGATTTGTCGTGGTATATGATGGATCGTAGAACGATGTTCTGTATCATGAAGGAAAAGCATAGAGAAGCTGCGCGACGTTTTAGTATACCAAGATAGGAAGAATAATAAGTTATGTGATTAACTATGAAGTAAATAAGATGTAAATCCCAGATTTTGAGATAAATAATAGGATAAGATGAGAATGTAATCCTCGAACTTTACTAGTTTGGGAAAGTTGATGTAAATAGCAGTAATGTTATCTTTTATATGAATGAATAAAATATCAGAGTTTATTAAAAATGTTATGTGTTAAGTGTTAATCTAAAAATATTTAAGTTAAGTCTTAAATATTTAAGAAATTAAGTAATGATCTAATAAGCGTATATCTTAAACAGAAAGATGCCTCCTAGAAGAAGACAACCACGTCAGCAACCACCCCCTGAGGTGTCTACTAATAACAATAACAATGATGCCAATGCTAATCCTGTTCAGCAGTTGGTCAACCTATTAATGGGAGCACTTACGAATCAGCCGCAAGCTCAAACAACTACATTCAAAGACTTTAAAGCGATAGGACCGCCAGAATATTTAGGATCCATGAATCTAGTTGAAGCCCAGACCTAGATCATGGAAATGGAGAAGGTCTTTGACGTTGCTAGGGTCAATGATGACCAGAAATATACCTTCGCAACATTTATGCTGAAGACGGAAGCCAGCTACTGGTGGCAGGCAAATAAGGTTCGAGGGGGACAAGGAATCAAACCATGGGACAGGTTCAAAGAGATGCTTTTTCGAAATATACTTTCCGACAAGCTCGTAGAACCAGATGGAGGTTCAATTTCTAGAGCTGAAGTAAGGTATCATGTCTGTGCCGAAGTATGCTGCGAGATTCAATGAGTTGGCGAGGTTTGCGCCACATCTTAAGGTAATACGGATGAGCGGAAGGCGAGGAGGTTTGAGAGAGGATTGAAGCCTTAGTGTTATAGCAAGGTTTTGATGTTCCAACTGAATACATTTGCAACAGTTCTAGAGAAGGAAATCATCGTAGAAGGTGGAAGTGATGCTTTAACAAAATATAATCAGGAGCAGAAGAAGAAGATGAATGAAATTTAGAGTAGGCCAGTTGGTAGCAACAATGTCAGATATCAAAAATGGGAATGAAATAACAGTGCTTCTATCAAAAATCAACAGGGAAGCCAAAAGAAGAGGTTTGAAGCATGTACTACTTGTAGGAAAAATCACACGAGCGTGTGCCTGAAGGGGAAAAGGGTGTGTTTCAACTGTGGTCAGGAAGCCCACATCGCGCCGAATTATCCAAGCCCAAAGAAGGGAGCTTGTTTCACTTGCGGGTCAAAGGATCATATGGCTCACGATTGCCTTAGGAAATCGAGGGTCAGGTGGAGGTAGAAGAAATAGCAGTGGTAGCACTTTGACTATCACTGGACCAACACAATCGAACCGACCCACTGCCAAAACTTTCAACATGACAGTGTAGGATGTTGTGCAGTCAAAGGATGTGGTATCAAGTATCATTCCGATCAATAGTATTAATGCTTACGTATTATTTGATTCGGGTGCTACTTGTTCATTTATATCCAATGATTTTACTAAGAATTTAGATTTGCCTAAAGAGTAATTAGATTACCCTTTGAACATAGAAATTTTGAATAGGGAGGTAATTCTTGTTATGTTCGTACACAAGAACTGTAGGGTGGATATTAAGGGAAACGTGATGATGGTGGATATAATCCAGATTAAACTTGGAGAATTTGACGTTATACTAGGAATGGATTGGTTATTAAACCATAAGGCGATAATTGATTGCCAAAAGAAGTGTGTTAACCTTATGACTCCGTCAAAGGTAGTATTTTATGGTAGCAAGTCACCTAGACAAGCGAGTTATCTGACTATTATGCAGGCCAAGAAGTTGTTAAAATAAGGATGTCTAGGATACTTAGCCTACATAGTTGACACTAGAAGAAGGGTGCGAAGTTAGAAGAAATACCAGTCGTTAGAGAGTTTATGGATGTGTTTCCGGATGATTTACAGGACTTCCACCAGATAGAGAAGTTGAGTTTGTAGTTGACTTAGCATCAGGGACTGCCCCGATATCTAAGGCTCCGTACAGAATGGCTCCAGTGGAGATGAAAGAGTTAATGGTGCAATTACAAGAGCTTTTAGATAAGAAGTATATTCAGCCAAGCGTATCATTATGGGGAGCGTCGATGTTGTTCGTTAAGAAGAAGGATGGATCAATGCGGATATGCATTAATTATAGAGAGTTGAACAAGGTCACAATTAAAAATAAGTATCTGTTACCAAGGATTGATGACCTGTTGGATCAACTAAAGGGGGAGAGGTACTTCTCAAAGATAGACTTGAGAAGTGGGTATCATCAATTGAAGGTGAGAAAGGAAGATGTACCGAAGACAACATTCAGAACTCGCTATGGTCATTACGAATTTCTGGTAATGTCATTTGGTTTAACGAATGCACCTGCAGCGTTCATGGATTTGATGAATAGGGTGTTTAAACCATTATTGGATAAATTCATAGTGGTCTTTATTGATGAAATTTTGGTATATTCCAAAACCAAGGAGGAGCATATTGAACATTTGAGAGTGACATTGGAATCATTAAGAAGAGAAAAGTTATACGCGAAGTTTTTAAAGTGTGAATTCTGGTTAGAGCGTGATTAGTTTCTTGGGCATGTGATTGATAAGGATGGGATTTCGGTGGATCCATCTAAGGTTGAAGCTATGATAAATTGGGATCAGTCGAACACACCGTCAGAAGCAAGAAGTTTCTTGGGATTAGCATGTTACTATAGGCATTTTATTCAAGATTTTTCTAAAATGGCCAATTCGTTGACGAATTTGACAAGGAAAGCAATAAAGTTCGTTTGGACGAAGAAGTGCAAAGAGAGTTTTCAATAGCTAAAGAAGATGTTGAGTACGACTCCTGTGTTATCGTTGCTGGATAGCAAAGGAAATTTTGTGGTATAGAGTGATGCATCACATAAAAGACTAGGCTATGTGCTTA
Source organism: Panax stipuleanatus (assembly GCA_020205555.1). Lineage (NCBI taxonomy): Eukaryota > Viridiplantae > Streptophyta > Magnoliopsida > Apiales > Araliaceae > Panax > Panax stipuleanatus. Next base: position 55,304,422 of record CM035121.1, on the reverse strand, counting down.
TGCAGAATGACAAGGTCATTGCGTATGCATCGCGTCAATTGAAAGACTACGAGAAGGGTTATCCAACGCATGATTTGGAATTGGCTACGGTAGTGTTTGCGCTGAAGATTTGAAGACACTATCTCTATGGAGAGAAGTGTGAGATATATACAGACCATAAAAGTCTGAAGTATATCTTTACACAAAAAGATTTAAATATGCATCAGAGGAGATGGTTAGAGCTGATTAAAGACTATGACTGTGAGATTTTATACCATCTGGTTAAAGCTAATGCCGTTGTTGATGTCTTAAGCGGAAAGGGTCGGGAGAAGTTTTTGTTGTTAACTACTTAGGAGCAGCTGGTAGCTGAAATGGCTAAGTTGAAGTTGGAGGTTAAGTGTTCGAAGGAGTCGGATAAAAAACATTTCCAAATGGAAACCGGCCCAACTTTGGTGGATAAGGTGAAGGAAGCACAACTTCAGGATGAGGAATGTGAAAAGATAACAAAAAGAATATCTGAAGGTGAAGAGGTAAAATTCAAAGTCGACACCCAAGGGTTGCTCATGGTTCAAGGTATTTGATTCACCGGGGGAGTACGAAGATGTATCAGGATCTCTGACAATATTTCTGGTGGTCCGAATATGAAAATGGATGTTGATGAATGGGTAGCTAGGTGTTTAACATGTTAGAAGGACAAAGTAGAGCATTAGAGACCAAGTGGATTGTTGTAACCATTAGAGATACCATAATGGAAATGGGAGCATATCACGATGGATTTCGTAGTAGGTCTTCCAACGACTCATAAGGGGTATGATCTAATTTGGGTAATTGTTGATCGACTGACAAAACCAGCCCATTTCTTGCCGATTAAGATTAGGTTTAATCTGGATCAGTTGGCAAAGTTATATGTTAGAGAAATCGCGTCAAGACACGGTGTTCCGGTGTAATTATATCAGACAGAGATCCGCATTTCACGTAGAACTTCTGGAAGCGACTACAGGAATGCATGGGAACGCAACTGAGAATGAACACAGCCAATCATCCTCAAACCGATGGGCAAAGTGAAAGGACAATTCAAACATTGGAAGATATGCTAAGAGCTTATATTATAGATTTCAATAGAAATTGGGACCACCATTTACCGTTGGTTGAGTTCACTTACAATAACAGTTACCACGCAAGTATTGGCATGTTGCCTTACCAAACGTTGTACAGGAGAAAGTGCAGAACTCCATTATGTTGGGATGAAGTCGGTGAACGTCACCTGCTAGGGCCAGAATTGGTACAACAGACCGCCAAAATTGTCAAAGTGATCAGGGCAAGATTGATACCTTCTCAGGACAGGCAGAAGAAATTTGTCAATCTACACCGACAGAATCGAGAGTTTCAAGTCGGTAATTTTGTTTTCCTGAAGGTGTCTCCCTGGAAGGGAAAAATTCAATTTGGCAAGAAGGAAAAACTTAGTCCGAGATTTATTGGACCATTTGAAATACTGCGAAGAATTGGTGAGGTAGCTTATGAATTTGCGTTACCTCCTGAATTAGAACATATCCATAACGTATTTCACGTTTCAGTGTTACGTCCGTACAAACCCGAATACAAACATGTCATAGAGTATGGACCGTTACAGTTTGAAAAAGATTTATCTTACGAAGAAGTTCCTGTTCAGATAGTTGACAGGAAAGAACAAGTAATCAGAAACAAAGTAATACATCTGTTAAGGTAATCTAGAGGAACCACAATGTTGAAGAAGCTATGTGGGAATTTAAAGACGTTATGATAAAAGATTATCCTCATTCGAAAGCATTCTTATTTTAATGCTAATACATACTCATTATAAAGCACATTTAATATATCATATTAATATGCATCTTACAATTCATACTTCTTACATCGCTATAGCTTCTGCTATTTATAATTTCTTAGCACTAACTATCATTTATAATCTTATAACACGTGCTGCTAATTACATTCATGTAGCACTTAATCCTATTTACAACTTACTTTCTCTATTGCTTATCACAGATAAGATTTAAATAGTTATTCCATAACTTATATTACAGTTGGAACTTACTAATAATATCCCGCTATTTATACTAAAGCTTGGATCCACATCATTACACAAATATATATATATACACATTCTGATATACATATACCTATTCGTTAACTTTGATACTACCACAGCCCTATCTAATCATTCTTAACACATTCTTCCTTGATAACGGTAGTCACACGACTCCATTTACTAACATAACTCTTTGTACTATCTTGAACTAGCTCCTTTGAAATTATTCGAGCATAATTCATCCTACCATTCTCTCTTATTCATTCACTCTACTTATCCCTTCATCAGATAACTCCAAACTAGGTGATCAAATGTTCCATACTTGAAGCACACTCTTTTTCGCGATTTGGGGAAGTCAGAAGAAATGTGCCCCTCCTGCCCACCATTGCAACATATATCCTTTCATTTCCTACATACACTTACGTGGTTCTTCCCACAGTCCTTTTATCCTTTACTCTATTTCTTATAGTCTCCTTGATTACTATTATCAGCTTCACTAATTTCTTTCCATTTCCTCTTCTTATCCGGAGCTTCTTATAATATACTACTTCTAGCTCCCTTTTAACAATTTGCGCATTTAATTCATCCCACTCTTCCACCACTCCTGATAACATGTGTTAACTGACTAGTTAACACTCTCTCTTCCACCTTGTCTCTAGGATGAACATCTTAATGTTTAGAGCCTAAACTTCCCTTGATGCTTGACCACTTATGGTCATTGCTATCCTTTCACCTACTCTTTCTTTCTCTATCTCTGGCTCTATATGAGCCTCCTTGACATCTATTTCTTTTCACTCACTTTTTTCTTAGTGTGATCTTCAGGACCACTATTCAAATCTACCATATGTTCATCTCTAAAAATCTTTTTTTCCCCAGATGGCACAGAAGTCAAATGATAAAGTCTTCAGAAGGTACAGTCTTAACTACTGCACCATCAAAAACTTCAACCGGCACTTCCAAGATTTCTTCAAAAGCTTATTTCATAACCATCCTCCAAAACATTCTGAGGTAACACCTCTGCGAATAACTTTGGTGTAACTGCTAACATTTCAGTATCCAAATAGATATCTCTAATCTCATCATCTTATAACAATAATTTAAATACATAAACATGAATAACAATTTTATCTTATGTTATTTTTACTTCTTTAAACTTTTCCCGATGAATTTCCTTAATTCACCTCCTATAAAGTACTCTTCCTGAGTTTGACTACCTACTAACTCTTTTATCTTCCACCAGGTTATAGCCTCAAGTACCTATACTTAAGGTTTCTAACCTATCAGCTCTGATACCAACCTATGACGCACCTAAATCTGGGTACCTTCAAACCCGAGTCCGGTGCTTCACGGTGCTAAAACATTCACATAAATCTAACTATATAAACTTAATGACACGAATGTAATCAATATATTATTACATCATATCCGTACAAATCCCAGATTTTGTAACCATTACATGTTCATATTCTCATAGTATTACACATTACATAGTAATATTAACCTATTACAAGATCTTCTATCCTTCTTCATCTTCCTTCCTTTATCCTTATTGAATTATTCAATACGTTATTCCTTAACTGAAATCATATAGTTTAAGCAAGGATGAGCATTAAATTGCCCAGCAAGTATAGCATTTCAATAACAAAATCAAAAATCATATGATTTCACTCAACAACTGAAGAATAGTTGTGAACTACTTCAAATAAACTGAAATAACACACATGATAAACCAAAATAAAACTTTTCATCACTCTAAAAATTTTTTTAAACGATATATTGGTCATTTGTAATAAGATGGTCATAGGACCAAGAACTTTCATTCATTTTCATAAAAAAGGATTACCCGATTAAAAAAACCACTAATATGTTATCACTTACGAATAAGGTTGTTCAAAATATTCAATTTTTTCGATTTTCAAGGTGAACCAAACCAGTTCGAACCGACCGGTTCAGTAAAACCAGTTTTTGATGTCAATTTCGGTTAGTAATTTTATAGGCCCGGTATATGAAAGTATTATTGTAATACCCGAGAATTTTTGAATATTATTAAATGAATATATTAATGAAAATGAATATTTATTTGAATATAAATATTTATGTGTTATGCGATGGGCTAACTCAATTATTTCAAATTGAATATATATAATAATTGAGGAAAATATGGAGTTTATGATAAGCTCGTTGAAATGTCTTGTGTTGCACGAGAATAGAAACGATGATGAGTTAATCAATTCAAGGATGAAGGAATTATTAAGTGAGCAATTAATCTATATTAATTGTTAATTGCTATTATGAGAAATATAATAATAGTATGTTGATTTATTATTATTGCAAATGATAGTATAATAATAAGTGAATTGTTTATATATATAATAAAATTTGTATTTATTAAATTGATGAGGAATGTGATAGTTTATCGTATTATAATAATTGTTGTTAAGGGTAAATTAATGAGGGATGGATTAATTAATATTATTCATAATTAATTGATGAGATGAGTAATTAATCTGGATTAATTGTCATAAGCGAGTAAATTATTAATATAATAAGATTATATTTGCTCGATTAATTGCTATGTGCAAGCATGCGATAATTAAATGTATTATGTATAGTAGCTACATATATATTATATGAAGTGTATAGTGCAATGTAACACTTATGTGTGACTATACTATATACGAGAACTATATGTTATGACTAATTAAATAAGTATGTGAATACATCATGAGACTATGTGACAATGTGAGTGTATGGACATTAAATTAATATCTCTTGAGTATATAATAAACAATTGATAATTGATAATTATTTCAATATTTAATTGAATAATAGATGAGATAATGTAATGTGATAATACCCGATTAAATTATACCGGTATGATAAAATGTACATGGATTATATATGTGCAAATTACGTTTACTACATTAAAGTATTATTTATTTGAACTACCTTGTGACATTAAATTATAACCCATGTATAAATAATATGTAAATATACATAGCCTATGTATTACTACTCTTCATGTTACCAAATGCTGAGATGTATTGGCTTGTCCCGAAATAAGAGCCTCATTCCCTTCACGTGCATAGCCATAAGGCCTAAGCCTACTCTTCTCCTCAAACTCAGCAACATTCTAGCAAATGAAAACCAAGGGAGTGGCTTTCATGATGCATTTCACCAACTAATTACCAACTTCTCCATAACCACCATGCAATACATTTTCCCATTGGCTTAATTTGCAGTGCAAAAGAATTGTCTGTGTATTGGTTTTGCTATAAATGTCAGCTCTTCTCCTTCTAATTTCTTTGCTTATATTTTGCTTAAGTGTTGAGTTGAGAGCAAATACATACGTTAGTAATAAGCATTCTGAGAATTGAGGGAATTCATATAGCGGTAAATATATTCCATTAACAGAGGTATAATCCCATTTCTTGATTTCTTGTTCTCTATAAATTTCAAATTTCTTGATTTTGGTTGCAAGTCATGTTAATTGGATTAAAGAATGGTTGTTAGTTGTTGTATTATCTTATAAGTATGATAGAACTGTAATGTAACTTGTCTAGAGTCAAAATTATTGAGAAATCTTGAATTGGGTTTGCCTTTTGCCGAAGTAGAAAGCTTTCTGGTGTAGACCAGACACGGCACAGCTGCCCCCTGTTTATACTGGGGTGCAGCGCAGCTTCGCCAGAACCAGAATTGAACTTTGCTAGTCAAGACCCGACGCAGCTGCGCCAGTTTTGAACTAGGGCGCAGTGCAGCTGCGCCAGTCCCCTGTACCAATTTTTCTGATTCTGCTGCATACTGATATGTGTCAACGAATTGGTATGACTCATACAAGCATGAGAACATGAGTAACATGCCTATATGAGTACATTGAGATAACGTAAACATGTTTTACTATGATTGCATGCATGATTGATGAAAACCTATAGTTTCAAAATAAACTTATAGTTTTAAAAAGGAACTTGGATATGTTAGAATCATGTTTGTATTCTGACCTTAAGCATGTTTTTATGGCCTAGAAATGCATGAAGAACGTGATAACATGTATGTTTATGTTTCATGATGTAGCTTGGACATATCGGACCTCATTAGTGAATAATTACTAACGAAAATGTACGTTTTGAAAGGGAACTTTGGCATGTATGTATCATATTAACGTTCTGATCTCTCGAGCATGCTTATATGGTTTAGTTAGACATAAAATGTTAGTCTAAAGTGTTAAGTATACACTAGCATACATGGTTTGAGTTTAAAGTGATTTCAAAAGCTAAACTTGAAAGTTTGGAAACTAGAGATGCATGAACCAAAGCCATAGTGTTTTGATATTTTGGACATTCATGAAAGTTCTCTTAACCTCACTAAGACGTCATATATATACACACACTTATTAGATGAAATGCAAGTTAATCAAGCATGAGTTCGTTTAAGTTTCAAGCAAGTAGCAAAGCTAGTGTTACGTATATGATGTAGAAACATGTGAGCATGTCTATTGATAGATTATATGACCATTTCACATGTTTACACGACGACCACGATAGCTTATGTGATATCATATGAGTTAATCTTAGAATCATTTCTTGAAAGGTTGAATTTAGAAAGATTATGAAAGACCCTTTAACATGTATATATGCTATGTAATATCGTATGTTGATGCTTGAATCCGATTTTGACAGTTAACTTATAACAATGCTATAACTTACTAAATAGAATATGTTTGGTATTGGTTGTGGTGTTATGTGTTAGTGATGATATATGAAGATGTTTAACTTATAAAAGGAACTTTAGAGATAGTAGTGGCATAACCAACTTAGTGTTATGAACTACTATAATAACATACGTATATGGCTATATAATTGAGTTAGAACAGTATATGTATATCTAACTTATATATCGAGCTTACGTACTGAACGTGCATAGCTAATAAACATCCTATACATGTAATATATTATAATAGGATTCAAAAGTGTTGATTTACTTTACGTGGATAGACTAGGATTAAGGCAAGTATCCTAAACCCTTGCATTACTTTATTCAACAGATATTGTAAGCAAGTACTTGAACTCTATTCTAATTGAATACGTATTAAGTTTATTGTTGTGCAAGTGAGTTATTCAAATTATGACTTATTGCGTCATAGTTACGATAAAGTCGATTATATTCTTCGAAATTTAATGTCAAGTGTTGAACTTATAAAGAGTGGTCTATGCCATTTGATTATCCTAGACTTATATCATAATTAGAAAGCTATCCAAACCAATTGATTGGTGCGGAGTCTTATATTGACTGAGATGAACAACCTTCTTTAAAGGGAAAATATAATTTGTCGGGAGACCGACGTGCACACTTGAGTACGATTGAATGTTATGCATAATATAGGGTACTTTAGGCTGATCACCTGTTATACTTATTTTTATTGGATTATCAGTATATTTCTATTAATCCTAGTAAGAGTTCATAGTCCTTAGTGACTGCTTAGTATTCAATTATCTTGAGATTTTAATTGATTTAGCATTGAATCATATTGATATAATTATGTCCTTAGCGACTGTTATTGAGAACTGTTCATATTTTTGTTATCCTTGAACTATCATATCTTGTCATACCTTTTGGATTTGAGAACTATATTACTCACCCTTATTGTTATATTACTTGCTGAGCAAAGTTGTTGCTCATTCTTGCTTTCCCTAAAAACATTTTCAGTTAAGGTAGAGCAGGGTGGACCTCCGGGAGTCGATAAGGGCAAGGGCAAGGCTACCCACTAGCTAGCCCCTTTTATGTTCTAAATATTATGATGTTGTATTCTGTCTATTAAGATTGTGTATTAAGACTGAATTTGAACTATGTTTAAGCTTAAGTTAAATTATGTAATAAGTCGTTATCTGATATTATTATGTAATCTATTAAATACTGTAGGTTGAGAGACTTAGGAGAATAAATATAATAAATCATTGTATATTATTCTAGATTATCCGCTGTGATTGTATGATTTTAGTTATTATTGTATTATTGTGAGAAAGTGACGAACCGAATTCGAGAGACCAGTGGCGGTCCGAATTTGGGGGCGTCACAGGTTGGTATCAGAGCTGTAGTTATAAACCTTAGGAGCGAGTGTCCTTAGATTATAACTTATGAGAACTTAGAAGTTAGAAAGGAGATAAAACTCATGTAGAGTTTTCCTTGAGAGACTTAATATGTTATGAAATGTAACTTCATTCTATACAATGAACTTATGTTTTATTTAACATTCTAATGGAGTTTCTGTTTGTTTGTCTTGTGTTTGTGATTGTTAGATGGCAGACACAGGAGTACCTAGTAGAGTGGCCGAGGAGGAGCCCAGATATATACATGTAGTATACGAGACACCTCTAAAGGCTGTGCCAGTACAGGCCATTGCACCATCCGAGTATGACGATGAGGATGAGATCGAAGTGGAGTTTGATCGAGAGGAGAAGCCTATGGCGAACGATCCTGTTGAGGACGAGCCTACAGAGGAGGAGCCCATGAAAGACTCTTACGAGCCTAACTTGGAGGAGCATATGTTGGGAGAGTACGAGGAGCATATTCTAGAGTTGGACTGCAGAGTCCAGAAGCTGGAGGCCGAGGCCCAGGAGAGAGAGTCTGAGTTCTAGAAGCTGACGGACGAGGACCATCATTGAAAGCTAGCGATGCAAGAGTTAGAGGTAGAGATTGCTTACCGCATGGAGGCAGGGATCCAGATGGGAACCTTATTCCATAGGTCGGTATCCAGAAATGTAGACTTGGCAGGAAAATTAGAAGAGGTCGAGTAGAGGGAGTTGAGTGAGAAGACTGAGAAGGAAGCACTTTATACTCAGCTAGAATTAGAGGTTATAGATAGGATCCACTTCGAGGAGAAGTGGGAAGCAGCTAACGAGAGAGCTGACGACCTAGAGAATGAGGTCAGGTACAAGAAGAGGAAGATGAACAAGATGGGGTATGTATTCCGTTCAGCTTTTGAGAGGGTGATCGATGGTGTATACCACTACCCAGCGGAGTAGGGACAGACCCTACATACCATGAGCCGAGAGCTGAAAGCATATATAGCACAGATCGAGTACAAGAGCGCTGTGGAGCGTGGGATGATGGGATGAGACCCTTAGTCAGTCTAGCCGTAGTATTAGTAGTATTTACCTTTTGAGATGTATATACTGTGTTGTAATCCTAATCTTTTATGTAAGATATGGGATAGTGATGTAAACCCCCGATTAGACTTATGTTAGAGGGGTAGTAGGTTGGTATATTCCCCATCTTTTATGATATTAGGGGATATATGTGATGACATTACAGTAGTATTCTAGGAAAAATCATGTAATGAAACGATTTGGCATATGAATATAAATGATCTTATTTCAGAAACGTGTTATAAAATTTTATTCCTTTAGTATTAAAGAAATACTTAAGTAATATAATTGAGTATTAATAAAATAAAAAATTTATGATGCAGAAAATGCCGCCCAGACTTAGACTAACTGCACCTGAGGAATCAGTGAACAATGAAAGGGAAAAAGTAGACCCAATCCAGAAGCTAGTAGATCTGTTAAGAGAAGCTCTTAGGGGAAGGAACAACGAACCCGTTCGCCCCAACCCTCAAGCTGTTCCAGTGACAAAATTTAAAGACTTTAGGAGTGTAGGAACCCCAGAGTTCGAGGGTACTATCGACCCGATCATTGCGCAGACCTGGATAAAAGAGATCGAGAAGGCCTTCACCATAGCTCGTGTGGATAAAGACCAGAAGACTGTATTTGCTACATACATGATGAGAGGATAAGCGAACTACTGGCGGGAGGCGAATCAGCAGAGAGCTGGAGAAGGGACGATAACATGGGATAGGTTTAAGACACTATTCTTCGAGAACTACTTCCCGAAGAGCATGAAGAATCGAATAGAGGTTAAGTTTTTAAAACTAAAACAAGGTGATATGACGGTGGCGCAGTACGCAGCAAAGCTCAATGAACTAGCGCGATTTGCGGAGCACCAAGTAGGAGATGAAGAGAGGAAGGCAAGACTTTTTGAGCAAGGACTGAAGCCGTGACTGTTTAATAAGGTATCAGTTCTTCAAATTGATTCCTTTGCAACATTGCTGGAGAAGGCGATCATTGCAGAAGGTGGCAGTGAGGCCTTAAGTCTGTACAACAAAGAGAAGAAAGGAAAGAATATTGGAGGGGAAAGTCGTGCTGGGGGAAGCAGCAGTGGAGGAAGTAATTTGGGGAAGAGGAAGTGGGATAACAACAACAACAACAACAACAAAAATAACAACAATCAATCGGAGAATTTTTGTGGAGGTTTCAAGAAGAGGGCTGAGGGATGCCCAAAATGTGGGAAGAATCACCAGGGCGAGTGCTGGAAGGGAAATAGCACTTGCTACAACTACGGTCAGGAGGGACAAATTTTGCCCAACTGTCTGAAACCGAAAAAGATACAAGGATGCTTTGCATGTGGCTCGACGGAGCACCGGATCAAGGATTGCCCGAAGAAGGGAAGTGGCGGAGGTAGCAGCCAACAAGGGGGAAACAAGATAATAATCAGCGGACCGGTACAATCCAACCGCCCAACCGCTAGAACCTTTAACATGACCGTCCAGGACGCAGTTAGCTGCGAAGGACGTGTGTCAGGTATAATCCCAATCAATGATATAAATGCATATGTATTATTTGATTCGGGTGCCACCTGTTCTTTCGTATCTAAAGAATTTGCTAGTAAATTTAATACACCCCGAGAACGATTAGAAGATCCCTTGAACATAGAAGTTGTGAATAAGGAAATAATACCTGTAGAATACGTTAACCGAAATTATCGGGCAAACATTAGAAATTATGAACTAATCATAGACTTGATTCCAATTAGATTGGGAGAATTTGACGTAATACTGGGAATGGATTGGTTGTATAACCATGCAGCGATAATTGACTGCCAGAGTAAAAGTGTGAACCTTCAGACTCCGAGTAAGTCTAAGGTAATGTTTTATGGTAGCTCATCGCTTAAGCAATCGTGTTGTCTTACGATGATGCAGGCCAAGAAATTATTAAGGAAAGGATGTGTAGGTTATTTAGCTTATATTGTAGATACTCGGAAAAAGGGAGTAGAAATTAAAGATATATCCATAGTGAATGAATTTCAAGATGTATTTTCAGACAATCTGCCTGGTCTTCCACCAGACAAAGAAATTATATTCGTAATAGATTTAGCACCGGGAACTGCACCGATTTTGAAAGTTCCATATCGTATGGCGCCAGTAGAAATGAAAGAATTGATGATACAACTGCAAAAGTTATTGGATAAGGGTTACATACGACCAAGTGTGTCTCCTTGGGGAGCACCAGTGCTATTCGTTCAGAAAAAAGACGGATCGATGAGGCTCTGTATCGATTATCGAGAATTGAACAAAGTAACGATCAAGAACAGATATCTGTTATCGAGGATAGACGACCTATTTGATCAACTAAAAGGAGTAAAGTGTTTCTCGAAGATAGACCTACGGACAGGTTATCACCAATTGAAAGTACGGGAGGAAGACATATCAAAGACTGCGTTTTGAACCCGTTATGGACATTACGAGTTTTTGGTAATGTCATTCGAATTGACTAATGCTCCGGCAGCATTCATGGACTTGATGAAACGAGTCTTCAAGCCATACTTGGATAAGTTCGTGGTAGTTTTCATCGACGACATCTTGATCTACTCAAAGGCAGAAGAAGAGCACGCCGAGCATCTAAAAATAGTTTTGGAAGCACTAAGGAAGGAGAAGATGTATGCAAAATCTTCAAAATGTGAATTGTGGATGGAGAAGGTTCAATTATTAGGTTACGTGGTGGATAAGAATGGAATCTTAGTAGACCCTGCAAAGGTCGAAGCAGTTAGTAATTGGAAACAGCCGAAAACACCAATAGAAATAAGGAGTTTCTTAGAGCTATCGAAGATTTATCTAAGATTTTTCTAAGATAGCAACCCCGTTGACCAATCTAACAAGGAAGACGGTGAAATTTGTATGGACAGAAAAATACAAAGAAAGTATTTAAGAATTGAAGAAAAGATTAAGCGAAGCGCCTGTGTTGTCACTACCAGACGAGACGGGAGATTTTGCGGTGTATAGTGACGCATCGCACAAGGGACTTGGCTGTGTGCTCATGCAACACGGCAAGGTCATTGCGTATGCATCACAACAATTAAAGGATTACGAAAAATGATACCCTACTCACGACTTAGAGTTAGCGACAGTAGTTTTTGTGTTGATGATATGGAAGCATTATTTGTACAGAGAGAAATGTGAGATATACACGGACCACAAAAGTCTAAAATATATCTTCACACAGAAGGAGTTGAATATGCGTCAGAGAAGGTGGTTGGAATTGATCAAGGATTATGACTGCGATATTCTTTATCACCCGGTAAAGGTAAACGTAGTTACTGACACTCTGAGTAGAAAAGGAAGAGAGAAACTGTTTCACTTGACGACTCAAGAAGAGTTAATAAGAGAAATGGAGAAGTTGGAAATAGAGGTAAAGGGACCGGGGAGGTCTGAGGAAAAGTTATTTATAATGGAAGGTCGTCCAATCTTGTTGGATAGAGTGAAGGAATCACAAAAGAAAGATGAGGAGTGCGAGAAAATCAGAAAGAGGATCGCAAAAAATGGAGAAGAGAGATTCAGAATAGATAAAGACGGTATCTTGATATTCAAAGGTAGAGCGTGGGTGCCATCGGTAACCGAATTGAGGGAAGAAATTTTGCACGAGGCACACAATACGACGTATTCCGTTCATCCAGGAGGCACGAAGATGTACCGAGATTTGCTGCAACATTTTTGGTGGCCCAATCTAAAACGAAAAGTCGCAGAGTGCGTTAGTAGATGTCTGACTTGCCAATGCGTTAAAGTAGAGCACCAGCAGCCGAGTGGCTTACTACAACCGTTAGAAATACCAGAGTGGAAATGGGAGCACATTACGATGGACTTCGTGGTGGGACTTCCAGTCACGCAAAAAAGTTATGATGCCATTTGGGTTATTGTGGATCGACTAACCAAGACCGCACATTTTCTACCGATCAAGATCCGCTATAGTTTGAATTAGTTAGCGAGCCTATATGTTAAGGAGATTATTTTACGACATGGAGTGCCGGTGTCAATCGTCTCTGATCGAGATCTGCGCTTCACGTTAAACTTCTAGAAAAGTTTACAAGAGAGAATGGGGACACATTTGAGGTTGAGTAATGCTTATCATCCTTAGACAGACGAACTGAGTGAGCAAACTATCCAAACGTTGGAGGACATGCTTAGAACTTGCGTGATGGACTTTAAGAAAAATTGGGATGACCATCTACCCTTAGTAGAATTCGCATATAATAATAGTTATCATGCGAGTATCGACATGCCACCATATGAAGATCTTTACTGGAGAAAATATAGAACGTCATTATGTTGGGATGAAGTCGGAGAGCGACGAGTACTTGGACCAGAGTTAGTACAACAAACCGCGGATGTGGTGACAGTGATATGAGCCAGACTAGTAGCAGCTCAAGATCGCCAGAAAAAGTACGCAGACTTGCATCGACAAGACCAGGACTTTAAAGTCGGCAGTTTTGTATTCTTGAAGGTATCTCCATGGAAGGGAAAAATCTGATTCAGCAAGAAAGGAAAACTGAGTCCAATATTTATAGGAACGTTCGAGGTATTAAAATGAGTGGGCGAAGTGGCATACAAAGTTGCATTACCACTCGAGTTGGAGCACATCCACAACGTGTTTCACATCTCCGTGTTGCGTCCGTACAAGGCCGACTACAAGCACGTGATTTCTTACGAGCCCATTCAAGTGGAGAAGAACTTAGCGTACGAAGAAATTCCTGTCCAAATATTAGATAGGAAAGAGCAAACCTTAAGAAATAAAGTTATTTCATCTATAAAGGTACTTTGGCATAACCACGATGTCGAGGAGGCTACGTGGGAATTAGAAGATAGGATGATGAGGGACTATCCCCATCTATTTGTGTAACCTTGTAGCAATTCGAGGATGAAATTTTTATAATCGAGGGAGGATGTAATACCCGAGAATTTCTGAATATTATTAAATGAATATATTAATGGAAATGAATATTTATTTTAATATAAATATTTATGTTTTATGAGATGAGTTAAATCAATTATTTCAAATTGAATATATATAATAATTGAGAAAAATATAGAGTTTATGATATGCTCAATGAAATGCCTTGTCTGGTACGAGAATAGAAACGATGATGAGTTAATTAATTCAAGGATGAAGGAATTATTAAGTGAGCAATTAATCTATATTAATTGTTAATTGCTATTATGAGAAATATAATAATAGTATGTTGATTTATTATTATTGCAAATGATAGTATAATAATAAGTGAATTGTTTATACATATAATAAGATTTGTATTTATTAAATTGATGAGGAATGTGATAATTTATCGTATTATAATAATTGTTGTTAAGGGTAAATTAATGAGGGATGGATTAATTAATATTATTGATAATTAATTGATGAGATGAGTAATTAATCTGGATTAATTGTCATAAGCGAGTAAATTATTAATATAATAAGATTATATTTGCTCGATTAATTGCTATGTGCAAGCATGCGATAATTAAATGTATTATGTATAGTAGCTACATATATATTATATGGAGTGTATAGTGCAATGTAACACTTATGTGTGACTATACTATATACGAGAACTATATGTTATGACTAATTAAATAAGTATGTGAATAAATCATAAGACTATGTGACAATGTGAATGTATGGACATTAAATTAATATCTCTTGAATATATAATAAACAATTGATGATTGATGATTATTTCAATATTTAATTGAATAATAGATGAGATAATGTAATGTGATAATACCCGATTAAATTATACCGGTATGATAAAATGTACATGGATTATACATGTGCAAATTACATTTACTACATTAAAGTATTATTTATTTGAACTACCTTGTGACATTAAATTATAACCCATGTATACATAATATGTAAATATACATAGCCTATGTATTACTACTCTTCATGTTACCAAATGTTGAGATGTATTGGCTTGTCCCTCAAAAAGAGCCTCATTCCCTTCACGTGCATAGCCATAAGGCCTAAGCCTACTCTTCTCCTCAAACTCAGCAACATTCTAGCAAATGATAACCAAGGGAGTGGCTTTCATGATGCATTTCACCAACTAATTACCAACTTCTCCATAACCACCATGCAATACATTTTCCTATTGGCTTAATTTGCAGTGCAAAATAATTGTCTGTGTATTGGTTTTGCAATAAATGTCAGCTCTTCTCCTTCTAATTTCTTTGCTTATATTTTACTTAAGTGTTGAGTTGAGAGCAAATACATACGTTAGTAATAAGCATTCTGAGAATTGAGGGAATTCATATAGCGGTAAATATATTCCATTAACAGAGGTATAATCCCATTTCTTGATTTCTTGTTCTTTATAAATTTCAAATTTCTTGATTTTGGTTGCAAGTCATGTTAATTGGATTAAAGAATTGTTGTTAGTTGTTGTATTAGCTTATAAGTATGATAGAACTGTAATGTAGCTTGTCTAGAGTTGAAATTATGGAGAAATCTTGAATTGGGTTTTCCTTCTATCGAAGCCGAAAGCTTTCTGGTGCAGACCAGACACGACGCAGCTGTGCCCTGTTTGTACTGGGGTGCAGCGTAGCTGCGCCAGAACCAGACTTGAACTTTGCTGGTCAAGACCCGGCGCAGCTGCGCCAGTTTTGAACTAGGGCGCAGCGCAGCTGCGCCAGTCCCCTGTACCAGTTTTTCTGATTCTACTGCATACTGATATATGTCAACGAATTGGTATGACTCATACAAGCATGAGAACTTGAGTAACATGCCTATATGAGTACATTGAGATAACGTAAACATGTTTTACTATGATTACATGCATGATTGCTGAAAACCTATGGTTTTGAAATAAACTTAGAGTTTTAAAAAGGAACTTGGATATGTTAGAATCATGTTTGTATTCTGACCTTAAGCATGTTTGTATGGCCTAGAAATGCATGAAAAACGTGATAACATGTATGTATATGTTTCATGATGTAGCTTGGACATATCGGACCTCATTAGTGAATAATTACTAACGAAAATGTACGTTTTGAAAGGGAACCTTGGCATGTATGTATCATATTAACGTTATGATCTCTCGAGCATGATTATATGGTTTAGTTAGACATGAAATGTTAGTCTAAAGTGTTAAGTATACACTAGCATACATGGTTTGAGTTTAAAGTGATTTCAAAAGCTAAACTTAAACGTTTTAGAAATTAGAGATGCATGAACCAAAGCCATGCTGTTCTGATATTTTGGACATGCATGAAAGTGCTCTTAACCTCACTAAGACATCATATATATACACACACTTGTTAGATGAAATGCAAGTTAATCAAGCATGAGTTCGTTTAAGTTTGAAGCATGTAGCAATACTAGTGTTACGTATATGATGTAGAAACATGTGAGTATGCCTATTGATAGATTATATGACCATTTCACATGTTTACACGACGAGCACGATAGCTTATATGATATCATATGAGTTAATCTTAGAATCATTTCGTGAAAGGTTGAATTTAGAAAGATTATGAAAGCATGGAAAGGACCCTTCAACATGTATATATGCTATGTAATATCGTATATTGATGCTTGAATCCAATTTTGACAGTTAACTTATAACAATGCTATAACTTACTAAATAGAATATGCTTGGTATTGGTTGTGGTCTTATGTGTTAGTGATGATATATGAAGATGTTTAACTTATAAAAGGAACTTTAGAGATAGTTGTGGCATAACCAACTTAGTGTTATGAATTGCTATAATAGCATACGTATATGGCTATATAATTGAGTTAGAACAGTATGTGTATATCTAACTTATATATCGAGATTGCGTACTGAACGTGCTTAGCTAATAAACATCCTATACATGTAATACATTATAATAGGATTCGAAAGTGTTTATTTATTTTACGTGGATAGACTACGCTTAAGGCAGGTATCCTAAAGCCTTGCATTACTTTATTCAACAGATATTGTAACGATTGAGATTTTATATAATTATTTTTAATATTTTTTGAGTAAATAAATATTTTATGTGAATTATTTATTGAGTTGAATAAATAAATTATGTGATTTGTGGAATGATTTAATTAAGAGTTATATATTAATTAAATGAATATTTAATATATAATTTAATTAATGTTTATTAATTTTATAATATAGTTCTAATTTAATTGAGATAATTAAATTAGATGAGATATGTGATGAGTGTTACATGAATTATAATTAGCGAGTAATTATAATCATGTGGTAATTTTTTATGTGATTAATTGATATTAGATTTTAATTGATTAAATAAGAATGTTAAAGTTTTAATTAATTAAAGTGTAACATTAAAGTATATGTTAAAATAATTTATTAAAATAAAGAAAAGAGTTTTTAAATAATTTTAACCAAACAAGGCCCTTACTTTTATTTTAAAAGGTTTTTGCCAAACGGGGCCCTAACTATCAAAAAGGTGTTTTTATATAAACTGTTTACCAAACAAAGCCTTAAGGCTTTTTGAATTTTAAAACTTACGTAACTAATATACTTAATAAGGGTATTATTATTTTGTCGGTTATTATTATATCGTATATTATTATATCAGTTATATAGTTTACGCTAAGTTAGTCTAAGCCTAAAATAAAATAAAAGAGAAGGAGAGAAAGAGAAGAGAATAAGAATTACAAAGAAAAGTTAGAAGAGAAAGCAAGGAAGAGCTTAAGTAAGCATCATCTCCTTCTTCACTAACGACTAGCTAAATGGTAATTTATAATCTCTACCCTTATAGTTGTAGAATTCAATTCATATGTTAATTGTATTTTATTCTTTGTCAAAGTGAATTTTCATAAAAAGTAGGGATAATCATGAATTGTATATATATATAGTATTCATGTGTTATTAGTAGTGATTGTATGCCATAAAAGGATTTTTAGAAATCAAATTGTCGTTACAACAAGTTTTTTAATGGAGAAATTGTGTTCATATGGATTTTATATGTTTTAGTTTGGTTTTAGAGTAAAATTGATGAATTCGTATGTATTAATATGCCTATTTAGAATTGTTTATGATGTTATCTTCAATCATGAAAATAATGCATGTATTATAAGTTGAATTGGTTGAGAATTTGAATTTCAGTGAATTATTTTGTTAAAGTATGAGTTTTATAAAAATATCAAAATTAGATTTTTTTTAGAACACTTGATTCTTGTTGCTTAGATAGTTTTTGTCTAGAAGCATGTCATAAATGTGTATTAGTGCATATGTATACTTTACATTATCTAAGTTGTTGTGAATGGCCATTTGTTGATATGGTTGGGTTGAATAGTGAAGAAGAGTGTCGCACTGTCTGTTTATGTCCGCGTTCCGGCGCAGCTGCGCCGCAACAAACGCAGAAACGGCGCAGCTGCGCCTACTGAGTTTTCCAGAATTGACACCAGCGCAGCTGCGCTGGTGGCAAGGTTTATGGTAGCGCAACTGCGCCGTGACCTGAGCAGAGGCAGTGAATTCTAGTTACTTGTGCAGTTTTTTTTTGTTTTATATACCTAAGTTAAATTGTTGCTAGGATAATGATCATGTATCTAGTTGTAATACCATATTATTAACATGAATTTGACAATCTCATATTTGGAAAAGAAAAAAGGTTTTGAAAACCTTAAGGTATTATTTAAATTATTAAGTTATAATTGTTTAATTGTAAATTAGTTAATGTGATATGTAATTATAATTTGAATAATTATAATTAGAGTAAAGGTGGAATTTAAATTATAATTTTGTTAATTATAATATTATTTGATTTATTTTAATCAAGTAAATGTTAATCTAAATTATAATTTAGTAAATGCAGGATGTAGTTTAATTGATTATAAATTATAATAATTTAGTGATTGTAATTTGAGTAATTATAATTAGATTTAATGTTTAAATTATAATTGTTCAACTATAATTTAATTAATACGAAATACATAATTATTATTTGATTTAATTATGTGAGCATGTCGATGTGATGTAATTAATTATGTGGTTAATTATTAACTTATTAATTAAACCAAAATGAGTTAACCGAGAAGGATTAACCAATTATGTGAATTAGTTACGTGTTAACTAATTTAGACTATTGTGATTAAATATATGTGTAGGAAGTGTTAAAAACGTGAATTATGTTAGTAGCTTGAGCTTGAGGCAAGTCTTCTATCCCTGAACTCGTAAATGTTATACAAGTTCTTTAAGTTCATATATTCATTGTTTGAGATTGTCCTTTTACTTCTGCAAGAGACAAGTACTTAATCGAAGTTCATGATTTAATTAATGTGATCTTGACTTATTTTTCAAGCAAGGTCTATATTTTGCTTTCAAATGCTTTAAGTTGTTTCTAAGGCATAAGTTTGTTCATAATTCTTTATTTATAAATTATTCTAAGTTATTGTAAGTCGATTCAACTATTCCTTAGTTGATGAACGTTGAATTCTAAACTTCTCTTTAAGCTTATCCAAACCAAACTTTCTTTGGTGCTGACTTGTATTCAAATACTGAGATGATCAAACCTATTTATTAGGGGAGGTTACTACGTAGAAGCGTTAAGTGTTGTGCACATACATGGTACGAAGGGCTGATCCCTCTAAGTACGAGTTAAGGTCCATAATCTTAATGACTATTAAAAGTTTTAAATAGAAATGTTTATAACCTAAGACAAAAGTTCAAGGTCTTATGACCCTTAGAAGAATTCTGTATTCGAATTTTAAATGTTAATGAAAGAATTATTATTTAATTCTTCATCGTGATGAAAGTAAAGTTATTCAAACCTTTTTAAAGATATTCTGTTATGTCTTTAATGTTGTTGTATTCTAGTGAGCTGTTGTTTGCTCACTCTTGCATTAAATAACCATTGCAGCTAAGGTTGAAAGTATTGATGCCCCATTAACAAGTAAAGGAAAAGGAAAGATGAGCAAGTGAAGGCTTATTGTCTTCAATTGTAATAAGACTTAGTTGATGATGTTTTATTTTCGCATTTATTTATTTGATGTCAAGGTTTAGTTAACCTTGGGATTTTTATTTGGGACAAGTTGTAATCCTTTGTCAAGGAAGATTTTATTTAAGTATTTATGAAGGTTGTAATTTACTTTGCAATTCTTTATTATTGGGTAGACGTATGATTTATTTAGAAAATAAACACCAAATCTTATGGAAACGAAGTACCTGAATTTGGGGGTGTCACATATATTGTAAGCAAGTACTTGAACTCTATTCTTATTGAATACGTATTAAGTTTATTGTTGTGCAAGTGAGTTATTCAAATTATGACTTATTGCGTTATAGTTACGATAAAGTCGATTATATTCTTCGAAATTTAATGTCAAGTATTGAACTTATAAAGAGTGGTATATGTCATTTGATTCGGTTAGACTTATATCATGATTAGAAAGCTATCCAAACCAATTGATTGTTGCGGAGTCTTATATTGACTGAGATGAACAACCTTCTTTGAAGGGAAAATATAATTTGTCGGGAGACCGACGTGCGTACTTGAGTACGATTGAATGTTATGCATAATATAGGGTACTTTAGGCTGATCACCTGTTGTACTTGTTTTTATTGGATTATCAGTATATTTCTGTTAATCCTAGTAAGAGTTCATAGTCCTTAGTGACTGTTCAGTATTCAATTATCTTGAGATCTTAAATTGATTTAGCATTGAATCATATTGATATTATTCTGTCCTTAGCGACTATTATTGAGAACTGTTGATATTCTTGTTATCCTTGAATTATCATATCCTGTCATACCTTTTGGATTCGAGAACTATATTACTCACCCTTATTATTATATTACTTGTTGAGCAAATTTGTTGCTCATTCTTGCTTTCCCTAAAAATATTTTCAGTTAAGACAGAGCAGTGTGGACCTTCAGGAGTCGATAAGGGCAATGTAAGACCCCAACTTTTATGAATTAAATTGAATTTTCTCTATTATTTATTTTGATATAGTAAGGAGTTGAATTGATTAATGTGGTAAGTTATGGGTAAAATGCACAAATATTTTAAAGTGATTATAAAATATTCATTTTTGTCGGGGAATATTCGTTTGGTCGTGCAATATTCTTACTATCGGGGAATATTCGTACGACAACGCAACCATTTGTGGGCCCCATAACGGAAAATTATCGGATGAAAAAAATGACATGAATGAGTTTTTTTAATAATAACGGCGTAGTTGTTACCGTTAACACTGTTGGAATACCCGGTGGGTAAAGTAAAGTAATACACGTTGTTGCACAGTAGCACACGGTATTGCACAGTATTTTTATATTATTGTTAATTCAATAATTATCACTGCACAGTATTTCCCATTATCAGATCAATAATTCATATTATTTGAATAATATTATTAGATAGTATTATTGGCAATGTCTAAGGAAGTTCTGTTCAGGAGAGATTTGGTCACCTAATTGTGCGCCAGTAAGGAGAAATCCTTATCGAAAAGCCACCTCTTTCTTGGGAACAACCTGGTTGTCAATATTGTAGTTCTATAATACTATTTATAAATAATTGATTATTGATTTATATGATAAGGAAATATTTATTCATTGTGGATATAAATGAAGGAATTAGTGCTGATGTGTTTTTATCAGTATTTTGGTGTAAAAAATCATCCGTATATGGATTTCGATCATTTTCCATTCGAAATTTGGAAAAATTTTCTTCTACAAAGTTGTATAGAATTAAATTTCCTATGGAAAGAACATAAGATTCGTATTTTTTTAATAAAAGGGCCATTTATTATGAATTATTGAAGTTCCGGAATTTTGGATCTAAAATTAAATTTTGGTGGAGGGTTTCTAGAATGGAGTGGGACCCACTGTCCTTTTTGCTTGTTGTAAATGCTGAAAAATCTGTTGGAATGAATTTTCAAGAAGTGCATACTTAGAAAAAATTTAATTAATAGTTTATTAAACTTTCTGCTTTGGCGTTCTAAGCATTTTCCTATAAATAGGACGCTTAGGTTAGAATTAAAAATCACACCAGAATCAGAAGTTTTCTCTCTCTATAATATCGAGCGTTTTTTTTTGAGTATTTAGATACTTTGAGTGTTGCTATACAGTGCAAGTTTCCTTCAGCATTATATCCGATATTCTAGTCAGAAGTACTATTCTTTTGAGGTAAGGGATGTTATATTTTTCGTAAATGATGTTATTGCTTTCAATATCATTTCATCGAAATATTGGTATGAATTTTATTATGAAATTTTTAACTTTTCTGTCGGGGTTACTATTCACATATACGTCGCTATTCACGTATACGGCACTATTCATAAAGACGGTACTATTCACGAAGTATGATTTTTCTTATGAAAATTTCTACCTTTTTATGTCGAGATTACTATTCACATATATAGCACTATTCACGTATACGACACTATTCATGAATACGGTACTATTCACAGAAAAATTAAATTTTCTTTCCTTGGTCCAAGTTAGCTATTATGGTTCCTATCTTTGATTGGATCCAAGTTTTGATCTTCATTCTTGAATTTTGCTCAACAATTAATTATTATGGTGTTTTCTTGAACTTGAATAAACTAAATTACGAATCTCTAATTTTTGTCATTTATCTCACTGGATTCGTTCTTTAAAATATTTTTCATCATCTTCAGTATTAAATGGTGATACAAAAGAATATATTTGGCCTGTAGTGCAAAGATGGATGATTATTTGATGAATATCTTGGGCCTGTAGTGCAAAGATGGATGATTATTTGATGAATATCTTTGGCCCGTAGTGCAAAGATGGACAGGTGTTGAGATGAACATAACCAACTGGTGATATAAATGAATATCTTTGGGCTGTAGTGCAAAGATAAATATTTGATTTAATATATATATTGATTGATGTTACAGGGATAAAATATTGATTATGGATTTTCAAATCATGAAAGATAGTAGACATTATTTCCTACTTAACTCTTTTGATTCATTGTTAATTCCGCTGCAGTTGTTGATCTAAAACTTGTTGTCCATAATATTTTATCTGATTTGTTAAAGACTAATGATAAATTATTCTACATTATCTTAGTCATAATATTCTTTACTGGGCTAGTTGAGCTCACCCTTTTCATCTATTGTCTTCTTCAGGAAATGAGAATGTTGTTGGGACTAGTCGGGGAGCAGAGTGATAGGTATAGTTAGAGCAGTAGTAGTCCTCACTATTTTTATATAATAGTGTTAAAATATTGTAACTATTGAGGACTAAATTTGAGTGTTTATATTTCGTATTATATACGATTTATATTGACACTCACAGTTTGTATGGTCGTCCTGCTCACGACCTTTTGATATAAAAGTTTGTATTTGGATTCTGTATCATGTGTTTGGCGACTCAGAATAGGTTGGGTTGATTGGACCTATTTTGGGAGCGTCACAGTTGGTATCAGAGCTTAGGGACATGGTCTCTGGCGGAGATCGGGGAATAGAACTAAGAGGGGAGAGACGAGTAAATCCTTCACTAGTATATCCTACCTAAGCTTATGTGGTATTTAATTGGGCGGTCGGAGTATAGGGTTAATATGTGATATGTTAATTTGTTTAATTAGCCCTTATTTTATGGCAGTATTTGAGAATGGCAGCTAAGAATGTTAACAATAGAGTGAATGAGACCATTGAGACACCTTTAATCATCAACCAAGAGAACGTGCAACAAGAAGGCAATATTCCTACTATAAACAACCCCACCGATCAAACGATGAATGATGGGATGTTTAGAAGCTTTTTGCAGTTAATGCAAAACCAGACGAGGGAGAATCGGGTGCAAAATACAGATGGAGATAATAGCAACTCGCGGCTTGTCACTGCCAAGCAGTTCAAAGAGTTGGGACCACCAGAATTTTTGGGAAAGCCCGATCCGATCAAGGCGGAGACGTGGGTTAAGCAAATTACCAAGATATTTGATGTCTTGGAATGCACGGAGGAACAGAAGGTTCCATTCGCCACCTTTATGTTCTGTGAAGAGGCAGATTACTGGTGGGAGTCTGTGAAGCGTACCCAGCCTGCCGTACTCAAGATGTCATGGGAAGCGTTCTAGAAACTGTTCAATGACAAGTACTTTCCTGAAAGTATTCGTCATATGAAAGAGGTGGAGTTTATCAGACTAGAACAGAACAATATGACTGTGTCCCAGTACAAGGCTAAGTTCGCGGAGTTGTCCAGGTTTGCACCTCATTTGGTAGAGAATGAGGAACGTATGATGCAGATGTTTCTGAGAGGTTTGAAACCCAAAATTCGTCAATACCTCATTTCTCATAAATTTTCTCTCTATTCAGATGTAGTAAACAGGGCTCAGTTATTAGAACGAGATAATGAGTATGTTCAACCAAAGGGACCACAACCAGGGTCGTACCGGTAGCAGCAGTCATCAGAGCAATGATAACCAGCGGGGAGGAAAGTATTATGATAGAAGCGGTAACCACTCTGATGGTAATCGTGGCCATGATAATAGAAGAAGTGAGTTGGGGGAGATTTCAAAAAGGGAAGGTACAACAATGACAACGTGAAGACGTCAGCACCAGCATCAACTGTTTATATGGGAGGAGAACGACCACCGGTCGTATGCTATAAATGCGGGAAAGAGGGACACATCAGCCCAAACTACCGACAACAATTTAAGGCATGCTATAACTGTGGAAAGGAAGGACATATAGCTCGAGATTTTCCTGTAGCGAAACCAAGTCCAGCGGCGGTGGTGATTCCAAAGGCGGTTTTGGACAAGTCAAAGTCGGTGGTTCCTGGAAGAGCGTTTGTCGTGACTGCCCAAAACATAAGGAACTCGAACGAGGTGATCACGGGTAAGCTAATCATAAACTCTTGCGAAGTTTACACTTTGTTAGATACCGGTGCTACCCATTCTTTTATATCACCTACTTGTGCTCAACGTTTGAACTTGACACCTGAGAAATTAGACTTTGACTTATATGTTGAGACTCTATTGGGAGAAACCTTCGTTACATCTACAGTTTACAAATCTTGCTTGATTCAGATTGGTACCCTCACCCTACCTGTTGATCTTATATCTTTGAAAATACTTGCATTTGATGTGATTTTAGGAATTGATTGGTTAACCACTTATCATGCCAAAATTGATTGTTTTCGTAAGGTTGTTAGTTTTCATATTCCTAACCAACCTGTTGTGTGAATTCAAACCACTAAACCACTAAAATCAGTCAATGTCATTTCAAGTCATAAAGTTATTCATTTATTAAAAAATGGATGTCAAGCTTTCTTAGCCCATGTCACTGATCTAAACCAGAACACGTCAAGTTTGAATGATATTTCTGTTGTTAATGAGTTTCCCGATGTATTTCCCGAAGAACTTCCCGGTCTACCCCCAGAATGTGAAATTGAATTTTTTATTGACCTTAAGCCCGGTACAAAACCTATTTCTAAAACCCCATATCGAATGGCTCCTATTGAACTTCAGGAGTTAAAGGTCCAACTACAGGAGTTGTTAGACATCAATTTTATTCGTCCTAGTACGTCTCCTTGGGGTGTTCCTGTTTTATTCGTAAAGAAGAAATACGGGAGTATGCAACTTTGTACTGACTATCAGGTGTTGAACCATGTCACCATCAAGAATAGGTATCCGCTATCTCGTATTGATGACTTGTTCGACCAGTTGCAAGGAGCACAATTTTTTTCAAAGATCGATCTTCGTTCTGGATATCATCAGCTGAAGATTAAAATTGAGGATATTCCAAAGACTGCCTTCAGAACTCGATATGGGCATTATGAATTCCTAGTCATGTCTTTTGGATTGACTAATGCTCCTGCTGCTTTCATGGATATGATGAACCGTGTATTCAAGAAATATTTGGATCATTTTGTGGTTGTCTTTATTGATGACATCCTCATCTATTCCAAAAGTCGTGAAGATCATGAGCACCACTTGAAGC
Organism: Panax stipuleanatus; assembly: GCA_020205555.1. NCBI lineage: Eukaryota > Viridiplantae > Streptophyta > Magnoliopsida > Apiales > Araliaceae > Panax > Panax stipuleanatus. The sequence continues at coordinate 55,278,347 of CM035121.1, read as the reverse complement.
TGGTACTTTAAAGGCTTCGTGATAACAAGCTATATGCCAAGCTGAAGAAATGTGAGTTCTGGCTTGAGGAAGTAGCATTTCTTGGTCACATAGTATCAAAACATGGAGTATCTGTTGACCTGGTGAAGATTGAGGCAATACAAAGTTAGGAGCAACCAAAGTCGGTGACCGAAGTGCGTAGCTTTCTGGGCTTAGCTGGTTATTATCGGAGATTCGTGGAAGGATTTTCTCGAATCGCTACTCCGTTAACTCAGTTGACTCAGAAAGATACAAAATTCATTTGGAATGAGGAATGCAAGAAGAGCTTCCAAGAGCTCAAGAGGAGGCTCATTTCGGCACCTGTTCTGACAATACCATCTGGTTCGGATGGATTTGTTATCTACAGCGATGCTTCGGGCAAAGGTTAGGATATGTTCTCATGCAACATGGGAAAATTATAGCCTATGCCTCACGACAACTCAAGGAATATGAGAGGAATTATCCTACTCATGATCTAGAGTTGGCAGCAGTCATTTTCACGTTGAAGATCTGGAGACACTACCTGTATGGAGAGAAAGCGAAGATCTATACGGATCATAAGAGCCTTAAATATTTCTTCACTCAAAAGGAACTTAACATGCAGCAACGACGTTGGCTTGAGCTGTTGAAAGATTATGACCATACCATCCAATACCATCCTGGTAAAGCAAACGTGGTAGTTGACACGTTGAGTAGAAGATCATATACGGGAATGAGTGTGATGCTGTCAACACAAAGGCCTATTCTGTGTGACTTACAAATGATGGAGATAGATTTCAAGACTCCGGGGACCCACATGATGATGTCAAGTATACGCGTAGAACCAGCTTTGACTGAAAAAGTTAAAGCTGCTCAAGCTACAGACCCGGAGCTGATGAAGATGAGGAAGAAGGTGCAAGAAGCTTCCATTCCAGAAGCAAGAATCGATGAAGAAGGAATAATTCGAGTCAACTCCAGACTTTGTGTTCCTAACAATTCTGACTTGAAGCATAGAATCATGATGGAGGCACACAACACACCGTTTGCAATCCATCCTGTGAGTACCCAAATGTATCATGATCTTCGACATACATTTTGGTGGAGCAATATAAAGAGAGAGATCGCGGAGTTTATCTCGAGGTGTTTAACTTGTCAACGTGTAAAGGCAAAGCATCAAGTGCCAAAGGGTCCATTGCAACCACTTAAAATTCCAAAATGGAAGTGGGAGCACATTACCATGAATTTTGTTACGGGTCTTCCCAAGGTTTCTTTAGGCATAGATGCGATTTGGATTATTATTGATAGATTAACCAAGTCTGCTCATTTCTTGCCGATACGGGAGACTTATTCCCTTGAACGTCTTGCTCGTATGTACATAAATGAAGTTATGAGATTGCATGACATGCCAGTATCCATAGTTTCGGATCGTGACCCAAGATTTACTTCACTATTTTGGGTTAGTTTGCTAAAAGCTATGGGCACGGATTTACGATTCAGTTCGGCATATCATCCTCAAATGGATGGGCAATCGGAAAGGACTATTAAAACTCTTGAAGATCTATTGAGACTTTGTGTTCTAGACTTCAAAGGGAGTTGGGATAAGTACTTACCATTGGTGGAATTCTCCTACAACAACAGTTATCAGGCAAGTATAGGCGTGGCTCCATTCGAGATGTTGTATGGGAGAAAGTCTCGTTCTCCAGTATGCTGGGATGAGGTGGGTGAAGCAGCATTGTTGGGACCAGATTTGGTACGTATGACTACGAAAAAGATCCAAATGATCTGACAACGTATACAAATGGCACAGGATCGGCAAAAGAGTTATGCGGATCTTCATCGAAAGGACGTGGAATTTAATGTTGGGGATCATGTACTATTACGTGTTGCTCAGTGGAAAGGAGTTACAAGATTCAGGAAGAGAGGAAAGCTCAAGCCATGATTTATTGGTCCATTTGAGATTCTTGATCGAGTAAGAAATGTGGCCTATAGACTAGCTTTACCTCCAAGCATGTTTCGTGTTCATAATATGTTTCACATATCCGTGCTACATAAATATGTGAAAGACCCAAACCACATTATTGAGTTAAAACCAGACGAGATAGCCGAAGATTTAACGTATGAGAAAATACCTGTCAAGATCTTGGATAGGAAGGAGCATGTCCTACGCACAAAGGTTATACCACAAGTTAAAGTTTTGTGGAGGAACCATGCTATTGAGGAAATGACCTGGGAGTTAGAATAAAAAATGGAAGCGAGGTATCCTCACCTTTTCGAAACACCAGGTACGTACGTCAATTTCGAGGACAAAATTTCATAAGGAGGGGAGGTTGTAAGACCCCAACTTTTATGAATAAAATTGAATTTCCTCTATTTATTATTTTGATATAGTAAGGGGTTGAATTGATTAATGTGGTAAGTTATGGGTAAAATGAGCAAATATTTTAAAGTGGTTATAAAATATTCATTTTTGTCAGGGAAATATTCGTTTGGTAGTGGAATATTCTTGCTGTCGGGGAATATTCGTACGATGGCGCAGCCATTTGTGGGCCCTATAACGAAAAATTATAGGATGAAGAAAACGACACGAAGTTTTTTTAATAATAACGGCATAGTACCGTTAACACTATTGGAATACCCGGTGGGTAAAGTAAAGTAATACGCATTGTTGCACAGTAGCACACGGTATTGCATAGTATTTTTATATTATTGTTAATTCAATAATTGTCACTGCACTGCATTTTCCATTATCAGATCAATAATTCTTATTATTTGAATAATATTATTAGATAGCATTATTGGCAATGTCTAAGGAAGTTCTGTCGAGGAGAGGTTTGGTCACCTAATTGCGCGCTAGTAAAGAGAAATTCTTATCGGAAAGCCCCCTCTTTCCTGGAAATAACCTGGTTGTCAATATTGTAGTTCTATAATATTATTTAAGAATAATTAATTATTGATTTATATGATAAGAAAATATTTATTCATTGTGAATATAAATGAAGGAATTAGTGCTAATGTGTTTTTATCAGTATTTTGGTGTGGAAAATCATCCGTATGTGGATTTCGGTCATTTTTTCTTCGAAATTTGGAAAACCTTTCTTCTACAAAGTTGTAGAGAATTAAATTTTCTATGGAAAGGACATAAGATTCGTATTTTTTTAATAAAAGGGCCATTTATTATGAATTATTGAAGTTCTGAAATTTTGGGTCTAAAATTAAATTTTGGTGGAGGGTTTGTAGAATGTAGTGGGACCCACTATCCTTTTTGCTTGTTGTAAATGCTGAAAAATCTGCTGGAATGAATTTTCAGGAAGTGCATACGTAGAAAAAATTTACATAATATTTTATTAAACTTTCTACTTTGGCATTCTAAGCATTTTCCTATAAATAGGGTACTTAGGTTAGAATTGAAAATCACACCAGAATCAGAAGTTTTCTCTCTCTATAATATCAAGTGTATTTTTGTGAGTATTTAGATACTTTGAGTGTTGTTATACAGTGCAAGTTTTCTTCAACATTATATCTGATATTCCAATCAGAAGTACTATTCTTTTGAGGTAAGGGATGTTATATTTTTCGTAAATGGTATTATTGCTTTCAATATTATTTCATCGAAATATTGGTATAAATTTTATTATGAAATTTTTACCTTTTTCGTCGGGGTTACTATTCATATATACTGCACTATTCACGTATACGGCACTATTCACAAATACGATACTATTCACGAGTACTATTCACGTATACGATACTATTCAAAGAAAAATTAAATTTTCTTTTCTTGGTCCAAGTTAGCTATTATGGTTCCTAACTTTGATTGGATCCAAGTTTTGATCTTCATTCTTGAATTTTGCTCCACAATTAATTATTATGGAGTATTCTTGAACTTGAATAAACTAAATTACGAATCCCTAATTTTTGTCTTTATCTCACTCGATTCGTTCTTTAAAATATTTTTCATCATCTTCAGTCTTATGTGGTGATACAAAAAAATATCTTTGGCCTGTAGTGCAAAGATGGATGATTATTTGATGAATATCTTTGGCCCGTAGTGCAAAGATGGACAGGTGTTGAGCTGAACATGATCAACTAGTGATATAAATGAATATCTTTGGCATGTAGTGCAAAGATGAATATTTGATTCAAGATATATATTGATTGATGTTACAAGGATAAAATATTGATTATGAACTTTCAAATCATGGAAGATAGTAGACATTATTTCCTACTTAACTCTTCTGATGCATTATTAATTCCGCTACAGTTGATCTAAAATTTGTTGTCCATAATATTTTATTTGATTTGTTGAAGACTAACGATAAATTATTCTACATTATCTTAGTCATAATATTCTTTACTGGACTAGTTGAGCTCACCCTTTTCATCTATTGTCTTCTTCAGAAAATGAGAATGTTGCAGGGACTAGTCGGGGAATAGAGTGATGGGAAGAGTTAGAGCAGTAGTAGTCCTCACTATTTTTGTATAATAGTGTGAAAATAATTGTAACTATTGAGGACTGAATTTGAGTGTTTGTATTTCGTATTATATACGATTTGTATTGACACTCACAGTTTGTATGGTCGTCCTGCTCACGACCTTTTGATATAAAAGTTTGTATTTAGATTCTATACCATGTGTTTGATGACTCAGAATGGGTTGGGTTGATTGGACCTATTCTGGGGGCGTCACAGGCAAGGGCAAGGCTTCCGACTAACTAGCCCCTTTTATGTTCCAAATATTATGATATTGTATTATGTCTATTAAGATGTTGTATTAAGACTGAATTTGAACTATGTTTAAGCTTAAGTTAGATTATGTAATAAGTCGTTATCTAATATTATTATGTAATCTATTAAGTACTGTAGGTTGCGAGACTTGGGGGAATAAATATAACAAATCATTGTATATTATTCTATATTATCCACTATGATTGTATGATTTTAGTTATTATTGTATTATCGTGAGAAAGTAACGAACCGAATTCGAGAGACTAGAAGTGGTCCGAATTTGGGGCGTCACAATTATGCAACAAGCTAATCATATTTGATATGATAAAGCATATACTTTGTAACAATCTTATTCATTTATTAATAAAAGTGTTTATTTATTAAAGGATTTAATTATCTACATGATGTTGTTATCTTAATATGTGATAAACTCATAGTTTTAAGCAAAGCTTTTAGAATCATGATGATGATCATGCTAATGAGATCTAAATTCTTAGATAATTTAAAACTAAAATAGTTCCCAATCGTTGGATTACTTAAAAGGGGAATAGTGAATCCGGATAGATTGGTACATACGTTGCTTGCTCATTAGATGAGGATGATTGATATCATGATCATTTTTGTGGAGACACTAAAGCAAGTATGTAGGTGCTTATTAGAGAATTAGTTCACTAAACGTGGCTCGCTAAGGAATACCTAATGGAGTTTTACTTGTCTGTCAATAGAAATTCCTGTAGTGATAGTAGTTCAAGTGATCCTTAAGACTTGAGATCATCATAGTATCTTGTGTATGATAAGTTATACTTTGATATTTCCCTTAAGACCCTAAAGGTATATCAAAGGGTATGCTTGGGTATAATAAATTATATATATAGATAACGAATGATCAATAAAGAATATACCACTTCTAGAAAAAGGAGAGAATGTCCTATGTGATTCGATAAATGACAACCCAGGAATCCTTGACAAATGTGGAATGAAATTAGAAATAGTTTCTAATTTGCATTATTTGGAGTTGTGCATCTAAGGATCAAAATACATATATTTAAATAAAATAAGACTTGATAGTAATTATGTGTCTTATATTTAATTGGGACATTGTATGGTGGAATGATTGAATTGTATAGTAACTAATAACTCAAAGGTTCTTTTATGATTAATGTTGAAATCTATATTATCTGAAAAGACGTTGATCGCTAAGGGGGTTTACCCTTATTGTAGAATAAATATTATTTATTTAAATGAATTAAATAGTTTAATTTATTTATTTAAATAAGATTAGAATTGTTAAAATTGATTTATTCACAATCGGTTTAATATGGAGAACCTAAAGAGTCACACCATAAATGGAAAATATTTATTTAAGAAGTAAATGGCATGATCGCAATAATAAGTTAAGTGTATTTAATTAATTTATGGTGATAGAATAAATTAAATAGTTTAATATTTATTATTTAATATTTTGGAAATATTAATTATAAATTAATAAAGAGAGTATTATTATTATTATTATTATTATTATTATTATTATTATTATTATTATTATTATTATTATTATTATTATTATTATATTATTATTATTGTGACACCCAAATCCGGGTACTTCAATTTTCACGGAATTTGGTGTTCACTGTCCAATCATCATATATCTATCTACCCATAATAAATGCAAACCATGAAATAAATAGAAATCCTCCACTTAAGGGTTACATCATCTGAATAATAAATAAATCCCAGGTTGAACTAACCTTAAACATCAAATGCGGAAACGTAAATAAAAAAATAAGTCTTAACCACGTCGTAAGTCTTAACGACATAATATCCATAATTAAAACAACAAGTCTTCATCACTTGTTAGCTTTGCCCTTGCCTTTGCTAGTGGAAGGCTCGTCAGTCCTTTCAATCTTAGCTGCAATGTTATTATGCAAGAGTGAGCATGATTGCCCACAAGTATAACAATATAGCAGTAATAATAACATGCGAGAAATCAAAGGGTTCTGAATAATAGAAAGCTCGGCTTTTAAATCAAGAATGAATAACAAGAATAAAAAGTACATCTGAGGGTCATAAGACCAAGAACTATGTCCCAGGTTGTCAAGTATTTCTACTTTAAACCTTTAACAGTCGTAAGACTATATGGACTCTACTACTCGTACTTAGGGGGATCAGTCCTTAGTACCATGAATGTGCACATCATCTCGACGCTAACGCATACATAATCCCCTATAAAAGGGTTGTTAATCTCAGTTTGACATCAGAGTCCGCACCAAAGGAAGTTTGGCTTGGATAAGCTCAATAATAGTTCTAGAATTTAGAATGTTCATCAACTATGGACTAGTCGAATCAAAAAGGGTTCGCTAGCCTTACAAGGTTCAACAATAAACTGATAATCAAATTAAATTATGAATCTCAATGGTATACAATTGAATAAGTATTGTATAAATGAAGTAATACTTGAAAAAGAAATATACATCTCATATGAAATCTTGAACTTGAAAAATAAGAATAAGAACTTGATTGATATAGAAACATAAGTTTAGAACTTGCTCAATGAATAACTTTAAGTTTAGAAACTTGCTCAATTTAAAGAGTATAGTTAGAAAACTTGCGCAATAATAGTAAATTAGGAATAGAACACTTGCCTCGTGCACAAGCTACAATTATAATTTTTGCTTTCTCAATTAATCCTACATATCATTACATTCACAATACCAATTAATTCTAAGTCTAATAATAATTATCGAATCACAAACATTAATCTTTGAACACGTTATTAGACTTCACGAATAACGAGTCCAAACCTCGTATTTAACTTATCGATTACCCACGTAAAACTTTCTTGACAAGTTAATAACATCTCAACAAATGCTTAACATGTTATCATGTTCATTACATTAGGATCTGAACTTTGAACACTTAAATAAAATTTATTGGTTCACTCTCCTGGTTGGCGCTGCAGCGCCCAGTTTGTACTGGGGAACGGTGCTGCAGCGCTGAGCCCATGTCAGCAAGCTACTTGGCCTGGCGCTGCAGCGCTGGGTTCCTTCACGGAACCGGCGCTGTCGCGCTATGCTTAGATCAGCCAAGCCTTGGCCTGGCGCTGCAGCATTAGTTCTTTCTGATAGTAGTGTGCATACAAACCAATCATGTATGATGATAAAGCACATACTTTGTAAACAATCTTATTTATTTATTAATAAAAGTATTCATTTATTAAAGGCATTTAATTATCTACATGATGTTATTTTTATAATATGTAAATAACCCATAGTTTTAAACAATGCTTTTAGAATCATGATGTTGATCATACTAATGAGATTTAAATTCTTAGAAAGCTTAAAACTAAAATAGTTCCCAATTGTGGGATTACTAAAAAGGGGATTAGTAAATCTGGATAGATTGGTACATATGTTGCTTGCTCACTGGAGGATGATTGATCTCATGATCATTTGTGTGGAGACACTAAAGCAAATATGTAGGTGTTTATTGGAGAATAAGTTCACTGAACGTGACTCGCTATGGAATACCTAACTGGAGTTTTACTCGCCTGTCAATAGGAATTCCTAATGTGATAGTAGTACAAGTGATCCTTAGACTTGAGATCATCATAGTATCTTGTGTGTAATGAATTATACTTTGACTTATTCCTTAAGGCTTTTACGGTATATGAAAGGGTATGCTTGGGTATAATGAGTTACATATGGAGATAATGAATGATCAATAAAGAATCTATCACTTCTAGTAAAAGAGGAGATATGTCCTATGTGATTCGTTAAATGACAACCTAAGAATCCTTGGCCAAGGTGGAATGAAATTAGAAAGGAGTTTTTAATTTACATTATTTGGAGTTGTACATTTTCTAATCGAAATACATATAATTAAATAAAATAAGACTTGAAAGTAAATCCATGTCTTATATTTAATTGGGACATTGTATAGTAGAAGGATTGAATTGTACGGTAACTATTAACTCACAAGTTCTTTTATGATTAATGTTGAAATCTATATTATCTGAAAAGTCGTTGATCGCTAGGAAGGCTTATCCCTATTGTAGAATAAATATTATTTATTTAAATAAGATTAGAATTGTTCTAATTGATTTATTCACAACCGGTTTAATATGGAGAACCTAAAGGGTCACACCATAAAAGGAAGACGAATTATTTAAGAAGATAATGGCATAATCGTAATAATACATTGAGTTTAATTAATTTAATCTATAGTGATAGAATAAATTAACTAGCTTAATTTTTATTATTTAATATTTTAGAAATATTAAATATAAATTAATAAGAGGAGTCTTATTATTATTATTATTATTATTATTATTATTATTATTATTATTATTATTATTATTATTATTATTATTATTATTATTATTATTGTTATTATTATTATTATTATTATTTTAATTCTACAGGAGTTTAGGAATTAATTTAATATAAGTACTCTCACTCATTCCTAATGCGATTAGGAGGCAAATTAATTAAAGGAGTTTAATTAATTAATCCCAATATATTGGGAAGCCCAATTAATTAAAAGAGTTTAATTAATTAATTAAATGAAACCCAATTCAAATTAGATTAGTAGAGTTAACCTAATATCTATATAAGCGTCTTATATCAGATATAACATACGTGATTCCAAGAGTTGGAGAGTACCACATATTTCTACAGAGATTAGAAAAAGGGTTTAGCCAACCACCCATCTTCCTGAGTAATTCTTCTTCCTTGGTGGATTACCTCTAGAGGCCAAACACTTGGGTGGCTAACGTTGATCAAAGGAAGGAGTCACTACAGGAAATTCAAGGAGATAAAGGAGAGCAAGGAGTAGAACTCGTACCTGTGAAAACTAGATTCTACAAGGGTATGATTATGATTCATCCTTACTTTTCTGTTATTGATAATTGAGCACAAAGTATGATCATGGTATGAGTTTGTATACAAATTTTAAAAACCTATGTATCGCGCTTCCGCACTTTAATTGTGTAATTTGATTGCATGTATGCGTTACGTACAAACCTAACAGTGGTATCAAAGCCTAACTTTGTGCTAATTATCAATTTTATGATTCCACGTATGAATTGATGTATGATTGGATCGAATTTTCTAGACAAAAGTCGAAACATCTGCATTCTGCGACGAACAGCGCGGTCGCACAGCGTCCGAGTTGATTATGGGCGCGGGCACGCCATCTGTATATCAGACCAGTTCATAGCGTGGCCGTGCCCCGTCCCAATACATTCTGGGCGTAGGCGCGCCGTACGCAGATTCTAAAAAATTTTATTTTTCTCTTAATTAAGTAAATGGTTTATTTAATTTATAAAAGTGTAAAATAAAGATGTTTATTTTATCTGAAATATGATTTTAGATTGCTAAAACTAAAGGAGTTTAATTTGGATTTATTTTTGACTAAAATAAAAGAGTTTATTTTGTTTAAAAAATAAAATTTAGCAAAACTTTTGTCCATTAAATGACATCGATCTATATATGGAATGGTTTTATTATTCATGAGATGAATGGTTATTTATTGATGTATATGTTGATGTATATGATAATAAATGGGGTTAATTATGGACTATTGACCAATGTGATTGGATTTTATTTTAGTTGAATACTTGAATGAATGGATTTTATTAAATGGGGTCTGCATACCTCGTCTTCTCTAGTTTTTTCTTAATGTAAATTATATCTCCCTCCTATGTACTTCCCCTTGACTGCTGATCAAGGTTTTTATTTAATTTAAATAGTTCACTACAAGAAAAAGGCTTATTAGCGACCGCCCATCTGCGACCGTAACCGGTCGTAGATGGCTTTCTACGACCGTATACGATTGCAGATAGTGGTCTCACATTATCTGGTCGCTGACTGCACGGCGGCGACCACTTTTAGTGATCGAAATGTCTGCGACCGACGTCGTCGCTAAGCTGAGTCACGTCTCGTTGTTGTTGTGGCCCACGTGTCCGCGACCACCATTAGCGACCACTACCGGTCGCTAATACAACCAAGTCACCCCGGTCGCAGATACATATCTACGACCGTATGCGGTCGCTGATTAATAAAAAAAAAATTGCCTGTTTTATGGATTTCCCAAAAAAATTATAGATGTTTGTACCTGTTTTATATCTCATCAACACACAATAGTATATATAAGTCACAAAAAGTATTTAAATTAATCGATCCACATCCATAAACTAACTAACACAATAAATAAATCGCTCGAGCGACTAAAATTTATATAAACTATATATATTGAATCTAAAACTATAGTTATGGAGTACGTTTGCCTTTGAAAACAATGAACTCAACAAGAAAATGATTAAAAACTCTTACTAGTCATTTATAGACCTCCTGCAAAGAGAAACAGCTTCCTGAAGAAAAGATACAATAGAAGAATTCCATAAGTGTACTAAACATGCATGTATAAAGCTAAATTCATTACAAAATTACCTCGGCGTCATCATTGATATCCGCGCCAAGTGTAAGAAGTAGATCTTGATATTTATAGTCGACGGTCGTCGGCGTACGTCGATAAAGTTTGTCCCCAGTACTCCTAGAGAAGTGTAAGCTAGTTGTGGTCTACCCCTCCCTGAAATCAGGAAACATCCTCGGTTTTATAGTCCTAGGCCTTTCAGCTTTACTCTTGTTTTTACAAGATCAACTGCCATAGAGTGGAAGGTTGTCAAATTCGACATTTTTTACTCGTAGTCTTATCTGACTCAAGGTATAAGAGACAAAGGAAGAGCTGCAGGTAATTCAATAATTTCCAATAAGTATTTCACTATACTGTACTTCTTCTCGAATTCCTAAAACAAAGTGGTTAATTACCAAACAAAGTGTTAATTCACTCCCGGACCGTTAATGAACCACTTTGTTCAGGAGTTCAACAGGAAATACAGTTGAATTAATTGAACCAGTTATTGAGAACTGTTGAATTTCATGCAACTCTCAAGGAGTCTCTCATATTACATGCAAACCTTGAGTCAGATAAGACTATGAGTAAAAAATGTCTCAGTTGACAACCCTTCACTCTATGGCAGTTGATTTTGCAAAAAAAAAAGAGTAACAACTAAAATGCATAGGGCTTTAAAACCGAGGATATTTCCCGATTTAATGGAGAGGTGGGACAAACCAGCTTTTACACTTCTCAATGAGTATAGGGGGAAAATTTATCGTGCTAGTCTTGAATCTATATATAGTGAATTGATCAAAAGTCGCAATCTATTTGTTCACAAAATATAATAGCATCAAGATGTGTGTGTAAAATACAGAAATATATATGTTTATATACTCAAATGACAACGATAGATGTAATTAAAAAAAAGAATGACAATGATTTAATTAAAATAAATAAAAGAGAGAACATACTCTATCAATAACTCAACTGCAATATCATTAAAACTTACTTAATATTTCGAATATTTTGTAACCAAATATCATGACAACAATGTTTTGGAACTTGTCTTTGCCTTTGATTGTGTCCGAAATTTCTTCTTTAATCTGAAATATTTATCATGATATAGCAAGGGTGAGCAACAAGTTTGCCCAGCAAGTTTAAGTTCAAATGAAGATATATCATGATTAAAAAGAATAATAAACTGACAAACTTTCAACAATATAATCAATGCAAATAAATTGCACAAGTTCCAACCAGAATTTATATTTTGAGAATTTAGCGTAAAGCTTCTCTCGTCTCAGCGATTCTAAGGTTAGTCGTAAGTGTTCAGCGTGTTCCTCCTTGGTCTTGGAATAAACCAGGATGTCATCAATGAACACTACCACGAACTTGTCCAGAAATGGCTTAAACACCCTGTTCATTAAGTCCATAAATGCAGTTGGGGCATTCATGAGACCAAATGACATCACCAAGAACTTGTAATGACTATATCGAGTCCTAAAAGCCATTTTCGGTATATCTTCCCTTCTCACCTTCAACTAATGATATCTGTTTCTCAAGTCGATTTTTGAGGAGTACTTCGCACCCTTCAGTTGATCAAATAAGTCATCAATCCTAGGTAAAGGATACCTATTCTTGATCATAACTTTATTCAACTCTCTATAATCAATGCAAAGACGCATCGATCCATCCTTCTTCTTCACAAGAAAAACTGGCACTCCCCACGGCGAAACGCTCGGTTGAATATACTTCTTGTCCAGTAATTCTTGTAGTTGAACCATCAGTTCCTTCATCTCAACTGGAGCCATTCGATACAGAGCCTTCAAAATTGGAGCAGTTTTTAGGCGCTAAATCGATTACGAACTCTGTCTCCCTATCTGGCAAAAGTCCTGGCAAGTTGCTCGAAAATACGTCCACAAACACCTTAACTACCGATATCTCCTCCACCTTCGGGCTTTCCTTACGCGTATCTACTATGTAGGCTAGATATCCTACACAGCTTTGCGTCAAAAGTTTCTTGGCCTGCATAACCGTCAGACAAGTCGCTTGTCTAGGCAATTTGCTACCATAGAACTCTAACTTCGATGGAGTCGTAAGGTTTACCGACTTCTTCTGACAGTCGATTATCGCCCCATGGTTGAACAACCAATTCATACCCAGTATGATGTCGAATTCCCCAAGTTTTATCAAAATTAAATCTACACTCAGCTCCTGACCCTTAATGTCCAATCTACAGTTCTTATAGACACTTCTCACAGGAATAACCTCCTTATTCGCAATGTCTATGTTCACAGGGTAAACTAACTTCTCTACAGGTAAGTCTAGGGTTTTAGCAAAATCATCAGATATGAATGAACAAATAGCACCCGAATCAAATAATACATATGCATTTATACTATTGATCGGAATAATACCTGACAACACGTCTTTTGATTGCACAACATATTGCACCGTTATGTTGAATGTCTGTGCAGTGGGTCGAACAACTTGCAATGGTGCAGCGATAGTAACGGTACTGCCGCTTCCATTCCATTCGCTCACTGTTAACCCTGCCGTCAACTTCTTAGGGCAATTGCGAGCCATGTGATCCTTGGATCCACATGTAAAGCAAGCTCCCTTCTTCGGGTATGGGCTATTAGGCGCAATGTGGCCTTCCTGACCACAGTTGAAGCACACCCACTTCCTCTTCATGCACACGCCAGTGTGATTCTTACCGCATGTAGCACATGCTTCAAACTTCCTCTTCTGCTGGTTTCCTTGCTGACTCCCAGCAGAGGTGTTATCATTCCATTTCCTCTTCTGGTTAACAGTGCTGCTACCACCAGCCTTGGTTTCTACCTCATTCTTCTTCTTATTGTCTTGGTTGAACTTCGTCACCGCTTCGCTTCCTCCCTCAGCAAGTATAACCTTTTCCAGCACAGCTGCAAATGTGTTCAGCTGGAACATAGAAACCTTGCTGTAGAGCCAGGGCTTCAGTCCCCGCTTAAACTTTCTCGCCTTCCTAGCATCCATACTGACCTGGTAAGTAGCGAACTTGGCCAGTTCGTTGAACTTAGAGGCATACTCGGACACCATCATCCCTCCTTGCTTAAGCTATAGGAACTGGACCTCCATCTGGTCCTGCGAACTAACTGGGAAGTACATCTCGTAGAACATTTCCTTGAAACGTTCCCACGTTATGACTCCTTCTCCCTCTCGGGTCTTATTAGCCTGCCACCAAAAGCTAGCATCCGACTTCAACATAAAAGCCGTGAATGCTGTCTTCTGGTCCTCACCTACTCTGGCTATGTCAAATACCTTCTCCATCTCCATCACCCACGTCTGAGCCTCAATAGGGTTGGTCGATCCCTTGAACTAAGGCAGTCTTACTGTCCTTGAATTCCTTGAAAGTCGTACCCTACACTTGCGGCTGATTCTCAAGAGCTCCTGTCAACAGGTTCACCAACTGCTGAACCGAGTTGGGATTCGTCCCATCGTTATTGTTGTTGTTGTTCGTCGAACCCTCGAAGTTTTGACGCATTGGTCTTCTTCTAGGAGGCATTTTCTGTTAAGAAAATATTATTATTAGATCCTTTGTTCAATTTTTAAATATTCAAGTTCATACTTAAACATTCGAATAACTCAGTTCACATAGAACACATAGAACATCAATAAACTTCTTTTATTCATTACTCGTAGTTTAAAAAAAACATCAATCAGATAGCATTTCTGCTATTTACATCTTCCTTCCTGAACCGTAAAAGTTGCAGGATTAACTCATCCCATTCTTATCTCTATTATGGGATTTACATTATTTAATACAAAAAGCAACACATAAACAAACGCTCTACTACTGCCTAGGCATATTAATACGTCGCACAGCCACTCTGCGTTCCTCTTCCATTACCCGAAATGCCGTTCTTCAGTTCACCACATACCACAGTAAACCTTATAACTGAGCTGGGTAGTAGAAAACACGATCCTGGGCTCTCTCTATCGCTATATGGAAAGCATACTCTGTTTCCCTCTGCTTGGCCCTCTTGGCTTCGGCTTCATCTTCAGCTCGATCGGCTCGTTGGGTAGCCCTCAAGCTTATCTCTTCAGCTCTGGCACGCTTCGTCGACTCTTCCTGAATGTCTTGCTTCAGCTTTGCTAGTTCAGCTCGAGCAACATCTCTATCATTCTCCATGTGTATCAGGTTCCACTGTGCATCTCCTAGGTCACTTGCCATATCCTCGATCATCTCGTCTCACTGCTGGATAGTTTCCTCGAGCTCTCCGACTAGTCCATGAAGCTCCACGTTACTGTCGTAGACTGCCTCATACATCTCAGCACTAGTAGAGTGAGGTGGGAATTCCTCTTTGAGATCCTCTTCCTCCTTTTCCTCCTCTTCAGACTCGTCCTCATCCTCCTCCTCTGGAATAGGTGTAAACTCACGCTCCCGACCAGCTATGGTGATCACTGGAGATGGCTCTCTCCTAACCAGCTGCTCCCAGACAACATGGATGTCTTAGGGCTCCTCCTCTCTAGGCATCTGAGGTATATCCTCTCTAGCCTGGCTAGGTTCTCCAATGGTCGTCATCCTGACAAAAGAATTTTAAAGTTCATTATTACGTGATATCGAGTCGTCACTCTTCGAATATCTAAATGTAAACACATAGCACATAAAGTAGTTTATTATCTTTACCTATCACATCTATATTTTTGATCTTACCTATAAGGCTACTACCTAAGGTTTTCCCCCACCTAAGGTTCATAACCTACTGCTCTGATACCAACCTGTGACACCCCCAAATCCGGGTACTTCGTTTTCACATGATTTAGTGTTCACTTTCTAATATAACATACATCTACCCAATATAACTTCAAAATAAAATACAACCTTTATTCAAAATAATAAAATCTCCCTTAAAACAAGGGTTACAACCTTCTTAAAAATCAATCCCAAGGTTACTCTATCCTTGACATAATAATAATGTGCGGAAGTAAAAACATAACATTAAAGTCTATTACAATCATTTCAAATAATAAAAATAAGTCTTCACTTGTTTTGCTTTCCCTAACCTTTACTCCTAGACGGGGCGTTAACATTATCAACCTTAGCTGCAATTGTTATATAATGCAAGAGTGAGCAAACAACAGTTCACTGGAGTTTAAAAATAATAGATACATGATATCTTTAAAAAGAATTTGAATAACTTAGCTTACTTCAGCAATAAAGAATTGAATAATAATTCTCTATCAACATTAAAATTCGAATATAGAATTTATCTGAGGGTCATAAGACCTTTAAACTTTTGTCCTAGGTTATAAACATTTCCATTTAAACCTTTAATAGTTAATAAGACTATGGACCTTAACTCGTACTTAGGGGGATCAGCCCTTCGTACCATGTATTGTGCACAAACATCTTAACGCTTACGCATAGTAATCTCCCCTAATAATAGGGTTGTTCAACTCAGTAATTTGAATTCAAGTCCGCACCAAAAAAAGTTTGGTTTGGATAAGCTTACAATGGTAATTTATAATTCACGTTCATCAACTAAGGATTAGTTGAATCGACTTTCAATAACTTGGAATAATTCGTAAGTGAAAGAACTACGAACTAACATAGGCTTTAGAAATAAATTTAAAGCATCTCAAAAGAATATTCAAACCTTGCTTGAACAATAAGTCAAGGTTACTTTAATTATATCATGAACTTTCAATAATTACTTGTCCAATAAAAGAACAATCTCAAACAATGAATAATTGAATTGAAACAAATAAACGAGTTTAGGGTTTAGAAGACTTGCATAAAAATTAATACAAGATCAGAGTTTAGAAAACTTGCCTCAAGCGCAAGCTACTAATAAAATCACGTTCTAACAATTCCTACACATATATATTTAATCACAATAATCTAAATTGATTGACATGCAACTAACTCACATAATTGGTTAACCTTTCTAGGTTATCTCATTCTTATTTAATTATTAAATTAATAATTATTAATCACATAATTTAATTACATCACATAGGCATGCTCACATAATTAACTCAAATAATAATTATGTATTTCATATTAAATTATAATTAAATTAATTATAATTTAAACATTTAATCTAATTATAGTTACTCAAATTATAATTACATCTTATTTTAATTAAATTATAAATAATTTATAATTTATAATTAATTAAACCACATCATACATTTACTAAATTATAATTACACCAATCATAATTTATAGTTAATCATGCAAATATTATATTATAATTACACAATTTATAATCTATAATTAATCATGCATTAAATTATAATTACATATAATAATTTAAATTTGCATTCACTTTATTACAATAACTCAATTTATAGTCATTATAATTTAAAACAATTATAATTTAAATTAAACCTTTACTCAAATTATAATTATTCAAAATTATATTCACAAATTATATTTATTAATATAATTATTAATATTCATTTAGCATTTTAATATATATTTAATCATGCTATAAAAGTTATTACATAAAATTAGCTTTACAAAATACAAAAGAGAGCAAGTTTCTTTTTTTTTTCTGCCACCCCCCGCTCCCCAACGGGGCGGGGGGTTTTCCTCTTGATAGGCCCGCCAGGGCGGGCCCCTTCCAACAAACGCAGACAAGTTCGCAAACTGTGCAGAGAAAAAGCCAATTTGGCTTATTTCTCCACACCAAATTCTAATTCAAGTTCATGCAATTCATATCAATTCATAGAAAACATAAACTTAAAGCTTCTAACATGATTCTAACATATATAAACATGCTCCTAGACACAAAATCATCTTAAACAACAAGAATCCATGGTTTAAAAACTCCAATTTTGATATTTTCTAAAAACTCATAGTTTTCACAAAATAATTCACTATAAATAAAATTCTCTACCAATTTAATTCACAAAACATGCAATATTTTCATAATTGAAGATAACATCATAATAAATTCTAATTAGGCATACTAACAACCAATCAAATTATAACTTTTATTCTAAAACTTAACCAATTATATGAACTTAATATGAACACATCTTTTCCATTAAAATATGTTTTATACAACGAATTGAATTCTGAAAATCCTTGATTATGACATACAATTCATATAACAACCATTATAAACACAAGATATATATATATATATATATATATACATCATATTTATATAACTTTCTTGCTAAATTATAAACACAGAGAACTCCAAATCATGAAGATCATAAAACATATAAACAAAATAATAAGAGACTTTAGATTACCCCTTGCTTTGATGATTGAAGAAAATATGAAGATGATTTCTTCTAAATTCTTCCTTGTTGTCTCTTCTTTCCTTCTCTTCTTCTCCTTTCTCTCTAACTCACTATGTTCTTTTCTCTCTAACAATCTAGCTTTCTAACGTAGCTTTACATAATATACATATGTAACTGATATAATAATATACGTATACTAATTACACTTAATGATATAATTAAATTAGCAGTTACAATATTTCAAAAGCCACAAGGCTTTGTTTGGTAACAGATTAATTTAGAAAATAGTTTTATTAACTAAGCCCTTGTTTGGGTAAAATGGGTTTAAAGCTAGTGCAAGGGCCCTGTTTGACAAAACCTTTTAAAACAATAAAACCAATTAAAAACTCTTTTATTTATTATAATAAATTATTTTAACACATAATTTAATGTTACACTTTAACTAATTAAATCTCTAACATTCTAATTTAATCAATTAAAATCTAACATCAACTAATCACATAACAATTTGTCACATAATTATAATTACTCACTAATTATAAATCATGTAACACTTAACACATAATTCATCTAATTTAATTATCTCAATTAAATTAGAACTATAATAAAAATTAATATACATCAATTAAATAAATTATTAAATATTTATTTAATTAATATATAACACTTAATTAAATCACTCCACAAAATCACATAATTTATTTATTCAATTCAATAAATAAATCACATAAAATATTTATTTAACTCAATAAATATTAAAAATTATCATATAAAATCTCAATCGTTACAAGTAAACTATCTAACATTTAAACCCATAGTCAAATATTAGATAACCTTAATACTATACGTATACACAAGTCTAAACCTAGCACACATCAAATCTTTAATAGTATTCAATATAGTATACTGAGTGGTTTACCACAAACAACTAACAAATTAGTTTCCGTCTCGTCTAAACTATTTTCACAGTGAGTTAGATCGGTTACTAATTCGTAGATACCTTCCCCATATGAAGGAGTCGTTTAGCCCAGCTACTAAACATCAACCATTAAAGAGTACGACTGTACTACCTTAGACTTAACACTACTGTATCATATAACTTGTGAATTAACACTTAGTCTTTCATTTTATAAGTCCTTTATAATTTAGTAAGCCGAATTCCTAATCCAGCAACCTAAATTCAAATTGAACTATAATCTAGAAACCTGGATTCACACAATCCCATAATCCAGCAACCTGGATTCAAACTGAACTATAATCCAGCAACCTGGATTCACACAATCCCATAATCCAGCAACCTGGATTCAAACTAACATCCAATCCAGCAAGCCTGGATTCAACTAACATTTAATCCAGCAAGGCTAGATTCAACTTACATCCAATACAGCAAGCCTGGATTGACAAAACATACTTATCCAGTAACCTGGATTATCTAAACAGACCAATCCAACATCCTGAATTATCCAAACAAACCATTCCAGCAACTTGATGGCCAATCCAGCAAACCAGATTGCAATCCATCAAATTGGATTCCAATCCAGCAAACTGGATTCCCTTTTTTTTAACCTAATCATCTTGTTATTTATTTTTACCCTTTAGCCAAACATATATATACATATTTCATACAAAATAATTTTTCATGAAAATTTTAATTTCCTCTAGTATTTTTCAAAAATCCATTTCTAGTTAATTCCTTAAGAAATTTGTTACATCACGCTTAACTCCAGAAATTCTCAACTTTTGGCGGGATCTTACTCATGTTATCGTGAGTCTTCAGTTTAAATTTCGTGGCCATCGGAGTTATACAACTTCGGTTATAGCGATTTTTGTCGAAAAAATATAAATATTGAAATAGTCATAATTTGCTCAATTTAAGTCACAATGAGCTCATTTTTGGACACGAGCTACTTTATAACATATATTTTAATGTCCCAAAAGATTGGAATTTATTAAATTAATTAAGTGGCCGAAACTGCCCTTGGAATTTCAGGAAAGATTGCTTTTTTGACTTTTTAGTTTTCGCGTCCTTTGCTAAAAACTGTCCAGACGAAAATCAACAAGGAATTTTTCAGTGATTCCACTTGGATCCGTTAAAAGACTCATAGATCTAACTCCATAAATTAACCACACTCAAAAATTCAAAATATAATGGGAGATATGGTCTTTTGAATTTCAGGTTACATTTTTCCCAAAAATAGTTTTTCTAATATTTGTGTTTTGTAAGAAAACTTTCATGATCTCTTGATTAATCTAACATTAGCCACCATAAACTATCATAATACCTACTAATATACCTTAAGATCAAGGATATACCATGATCCATGATCTATTACACCAAACATATAATAAATCCAAGCAAAACATAATTTAGGCTAGGAAAATCAAGATTTTCTAACTTTTAAAACATAGTTTTCTTTTTCTTATTTTTGATCTAACTTTTGATCATCAAAAGTAATAAATCTACACATAACATACTTATATATATGTAGATCTTAGATTTTAGAGTTTTGAAATCTTAGATCCAAGTTTTGATTGAAAATACACAAAATAAAATGAATAAACTAGTTAAAGCTTATACCTTTGCTTGATTTCTTTCTTCTTCTTTCTATAATTTGATTAAGGGGCTATGAACACACAAAGCACTCTCTCTACCTCTCTAAGGCTGCCGCAATCTCACTTGACTCTCTCTAGCTTTGTTTTGCTATCTTATGAGGAAAGAGAAAAGAAATAAAGGATGAAAGCGAATGAAATGGGTTTGATTGTTTGTAAAGTGTGTAGATATAATTGATATATCAATATTCATCTCTCAATTTATTTCTTGTTTTTTACTAAAGCTTTGCTTGCACACTTGGAGAAATGAGGTGTTAAAAAGAATGCTTAACACATAAGGGAGTTGGTGAAGTGTTGTTCACCTAATAAAGTAAGTAATCATTACTTACATTCCCCCTCCTTTTCCTTCATTATAACCGGCCATGTGGCCTCTTCTCCCAACTTTTGTTTTGTTTTTTATTACAATATTTAACTTTACTAAAGGTCCAAAATACCCCTCTTCAATTGGCTAAAAGATTGGGCTCTAATTTAATTATTTTGGGCTTGCTAATAAAATAATTGGGTCATGTAAATTAACATAGTCCACTAAATTTTAATTCTATCATACCCTAATTATTTAATTAAGATTTCTATTCACTCAATTATAAATCAAATCCTTACTCATGCACATTTAATTACTTAACCCAATTAGACTTTCTTTAATAAAATTAATAAATTGAGATAATAAACTTATTCTCTTAGGTTAGTAAATTTTTTAAATACTAACATCCTTACATATTATAACACTTAAGTTATTTAATTCCATACCTAATATATATATTAGGTTACAAGACTTTATTCTTAATTCTCTTTATATGTTAAATAAATATATAAACAATACACAAAATCATATAAGTCTTTCACAAAATTTTTAAATCCATACTCTATTTTCAGTCTAGGTCTTATTATTTAATCTTTATTTAATCATTTAAAATCTTATAAATTCTCGGGTTGTCACATGTTCTCTCTTTTATTTATTTTAATTAAATCATTGTCATTCTTTTTTTTTAATTACATCGATCGTTGTCATTTGAGTATATTTTTTGGTAATATATTATAAAATAATGCTACTTTCATAAAATTTTGGGTCACATAATGCTCACATATACACACATGCATACTATGTGTATGTGAACTTTATGTGACCCAAATTATGTGATAGTAACATTATTTTATAAGTAAATTAAAACTAATTAATTTATTTTAATTAGTATTGGGAAACTAATAAGTAATATTAATACTAATTAATTTATTTTAATTAGTAGTGGGAAACTAATAAGTAATATTAACTAATTTATTTTAATTAGTACGTATTGGGTATATAATAAGTAATATTAACTAAGAAAATTAATTAATACTAATTAATTTATTTTAATTAGTACTGGGTATATAATAAGTAATATTAACTAAGTAAATATTAATACTAATTCAAACTAAATAGTTATAAATTTAAGAGTGAAAACTAAATAAATGCTACTTAATTGATTTTAGTAGATATTAACTAAGTAATATATGTTATTATATTAATTAAGTAATATATGTTATTATATTAACTAAGTAAAGTAATATATATGTAATATATGTTATTTATATATTAACTAAGTAATATATGTTATTATATTAACTAAGTAATATATATATTAACTAAGTAAAGTAGTATATGTAATATATGTTATTTATATATTAACTAAGTAATATATGTTATTATATTAATTAAGTAAAGTAATATATGTAATATACGTTATTTATATATTAACTAAGTAATATATGTTATTATATTAATTAAGTAAAGTAATACTACCTCCGTCCCACAATAAGTGCTTTTTTAGGTTTAACATTTTTTTCCAAAATAAGTGATGTGTTAGAATTCCAATACAATTTTTACAATATTTTCTCATATGTGCCCTTATGCAACCAATGATATTTATTGCATATTTATTGGGAAGTTGAAAGGTTGAAGAAAGAGAAAGAGAGACCAAAAGGCAATAAAAAAGTCTCAAACAAAACAAAGAAAGTATATTAAGGGTATTTTTGTTATTTTAGCTTGTGTATTGGTTTGTGTGATTTAAGCTAAAAAAGCACTTATTATGGGACGGAGGTAGTATATGTAATATATGTTATTTATATATTAACTAAGTAATATATATTATTATATTAACTAAGTAATATATGTTATTATATTAACCAAGTAAAGTAATATATGTGTAATATATGTTATTTATATATTAACTAATTAAGTAATATATGTTATTATATTTAATTTAATTTAATTTGTATTAAACTTAGTTTGTATTATTTTCTGTTATTTTATTACATTTATATGTTATTATATTTAATTTAATGTAGATTAATATTTAATTTATATATTTTAGTAATTAATATTATATAATAATAAACTAACATATATAAGCCTCAATATCATATTATGAACTCATGCACTCAAAATATCATATTATGAACATGCATGCACTCAAATTGCACAAATTAAAGCCAAATTGAAACTAAATACCACACATATATATATATATATATATATATATACCTAACCCATATTCAAACTAAATAGGCAAATGAAACACATATAAACACATAATATGCAATATATATATATATATAAAATTTCAAATTAATATATATATATATATATATATATATATATATATATAAATTAACAAATTAAAGTAAAGAAAAGATAGAGAAATGATACCTAGATGGGTTTGCCGACGTCGACGGCTAACGGCAGCAGACGTACAGCAGGAGGCGAAGGCAGGCGGGCGGCGGCATCTTCTTCTTCTTCCTCTCCTCCCTCCCTCTTTCTCTTCTGTTTCTATTCGCGTCTTCTGCAGTAAGCTGATCTATTTAAAAAGGATCAGAGATCGCATTCTGCGACCATACGCGGTCGCTGAATTTTAATTGACTAACGGTCGAGCTGCTGAGGAAGTCAAACCGTTCTTCGACCACTATCTGCGACCGTATGCGGTCGCAGACTTGAATTAATTTCCCCCGCCAACTCAGGCTCCAAAATTTAAGCCGAAAAACTCAACTCGGCGACCGGTTAGCGACCGCAAGGTGGTCGCTAGTAACAAATAGCGACTACTTTGGATAGCTGTTGCTAATAGCGGTCGCTAAGTCTGATATTAGCGACGGAATACGGCGATCACAGATAATTTTGGTCGCTGATGGGCCTGTTTCTTGTTGTGGTTTATGTAATAGAGATAGTTAGAATTATCTTGAAGAAATTAGAGACTAAGGAGCAAGGAGCGCGTGAAGACCCGTTTGAATGGAGCACGGGTTTAAATGTAATAGTTACGTTTAAATCTAAATTTTTGCACTCCTAGGTTTGACCTCTTAGTTCACTTGGTAGCTCTAGTGAACCAAACTAGAATAAAAGTTCATAATCAATTCGGGTAGAATATAGTATTCTATATGTGCATACTAAGTATTATATATATTATATTTTATGCAAACATGCTTCTCATGTTTAAGAAAATAACACGTATTTTATATATATATGTGCATGCGCGCTAAACAAGATGAGACACATAATAACAAACCCCTCAAATAAATTATATTAAGTCCGAAGCATTCAATGATATTTGAAATATAGAACGTCGCCTTCTAGCATGATAAATTAATAGAGTATTAAATATTTAATATGAGTTTGTTGTGCTATCCACAAGGCGAGTATTGCGTATTTAAGATATTAATTTAATCACATTTGATGCTTATCAAGAAAATTGAACAATATTATTTTGTTGTGCTATCCACGAGGACAAATAATTTTTTTTGTGAATTTATGGAAGTGCTAGGCTGGACTTAACTTAAATCATTTTAGTTCGGATGTGCACACACTTGAACATTATGATTTAAGAGGCAAAAATAAAAAGGAGTTACATGTTGATGTAATTGACAAAGAGTTGTCTACCTATTTATTTATGTATCGTTTGTTGTGCTATCCACAAGGTTATATACATTTGAAATGGTATCCTTATTCTCACTAGCAAATCTTTAATTAGATGTTGCCGAACTATATAAGCGAGGGTAATATAGTTTGATAAAAATAGTGGGAGATACCAATTTAAAATAAAGACCTAAATTTATTTTGGTATGTAAAATTAATTAAATGAATGTTTGCTAAAATGTTATTTTTCACATGTAGAATTTTTTAAATGTCAAAATCACCTATTTCACTGCGTAGCATACTTGATGCTAATAAACTTACCAAGCTGAATTACACGGACTGGTTAAGAAATCTGAGAATAGTTCTCACTGTTGAAAAGATTTCTTATGTCCTAAATTCACCTGTCCCTAGAACTGTTCCAGAATCAGCCTCTGAGAAAGAAATTGCCACCATTATAAAGTGGCAAAATGATGCATCTGTGGCTCAATGCATCATGCTCGCATCCATGAATAACGAGCTTCAGCGTCAGCACGAAAACATGGATGCTCCTACTATGTTGCTTCACCTCAAGGAGTTGTATGGTGAACAAAGTAGGACTGCTAGATATGAGATATCTAAGGAGCTCTTCCCATCTCGGATGACCGAGGGCACCGCCATCGAGACTCATGTCCTGTGGGTGATCAATTTGATTGAATGCCTTGGACAGCTTGGGTTCTTCATGGATGGGGAGTTGAGTCAATACTTTATCTTGTAGTCACTCCTTGAGACCTTCTCGTAGTTCGTTATAAATTTTCACATGAATAAGTTAGATGTCAGCTTGCCTGAATTACTTAACATGTTGAAAACTGCAGAAGGTCACTTCCCATCCAAAAAGAACCATGTCTTGATGGTGGAATCTTCAAATAAAAGGAAGAGGACCCAAAGTGTCTTCTGAAAAGAAGAAATCTAAGAAGGCTAAGGGAAAGGTGAACTTAAAGGAACAAAAGAAACCTGATCCAACTATTAAAGGAATGTGCTTCCATTGCAATGAGCTGGGACACTAGAAGAGGAACTGTAGAAAGTTTCTAGCAAAAAAGAAGCTTGGAGAAGCTTCGACTTCCAATCAAGGTTTGTTCATGATTAAAATTAATTTTTCTGAAAGTCATAATTCTACTTGGGTATTGGATACCGGCTGTGGTTCTCACATATGTAATATTGTGCAGAGACTGGTCAGAAGTAGAAAGCTGAGCAATAATGAGGTCGAATGGAGCAAAGGTTGTTGCATTAGTTGTAGGAACTTATTGTTTAGCAATGCCTTCGGGCAAGTCCATATATTTAAATTATTTTTATTCTGTTCCGAATATCATTAGAAACATTATTTTTATTTCCGTATTAGATATGGAAGGATTTGACATTATAATAAAGAACAACAATTGTTCTATTTATAAGGACAATGTTTTATATGGTGTTGGTAATCTACGAAATGGACTTTATATACTTGACTTACATGAAAATATACATTAAACAGAACAAACTAAGAAAAGGAAAAGAGATGATGTTAATTATACATATATGTGGCACTGTAGACTCGGTCATATCAATGAAACAAGATTATCCAAGTTGCATAAGGATGGGCTCTTAGAGCTATCTGATTTTGAATCATATCCAACTTGTGAATCTTGTCTCATGGGAAAAATGACTAAATCTCCCTTTAGTGGAAAAAGAGAAAGAGTTACAGAATTGTTAGCGTTGGTTCACATAGACGCTTGTGGACATATGACAACGAATGCACGGGGTGGGTATTCTTATTTTATTACTTTCACTGATGATCACTCAAGATTTGGATATGTGTATTTAATGAAATACAAATCAGAATCATTTAAAAAGTTCAAAGAGTTCAGAAGTGAAGTAGAGAAACAAACGGGCAAGAGTATTAAGATTCTTCGATCAGATCGAGGTGGAGAATACTTAAGCGGTGAGTTTCTCAATTTTCTCAAAGAAAATAGTATAATCTCACAATGGACTCCACCAGGTACACCACAGTTAAATGGAGTATCTGAAAGGAGAAATCGAACATTGTTGGACATGGTTCGATCCATGATGAGTTTTACCGATCTTCCAATTTTATTTTGGGGTTATGCCCCAGAAACGGCTGTATACCTGCTTAACAAGGTACCTACCAAATCCGCCCCAAAGACTCCATATGAGATGTGGAAAGGGAGAAAACCAAATCTTAAGCATGTTAAGACTTAGGGTTGTCCAGTTTATGTAAAAAAATTTGAAAATGATAAGCTACAGACTAAATTCAACAAGTGTAGATTAGTGGGATACCCTAATGATATCGTAGGGTATTATTTCTATCATCCAACTGATTAAAAGGTGTTTGTTGCAAAATATACTGCCTTCTTGGAAAAGGAGTTTATCCATGAAGGGGTCAGTGGGAGTAAGATATATCTTGAAGAAGTTCAAGAACCACAAATTACTATGGATCAAAGTCAGGTACCTCACCAAGTGGAAGAACCTACTGTACCATACCCTATTCGTAAATCTGGAAGAGTACCGAAGATACATGATAGGTATGGATTCGTCATAGAGGATGACGATGAGGTACACGTTATGAATGATGATGATCTATTGAATTACGAATAGGCTATGAGTAATAAAGACTAAGGGAAATGGCTTAAAGCCATGAAATCCGAAATGGACCCCATGGATGAAAACCAAGTATGGGCTATGGTTTCACCACTTGAAGGCATTAAGCCTATTGGGTGTAAATGGGTCTTTAAAAGAAAGACTGGAGCGGACGACAAGGTAGAGAGACCTATAAAGCTCGACTGGTTGCAAAAGGTTTCAAGCAAAGACAAGGAGTTGACTATGATGAAACCTTCTCACCAATAGCTATGCTCAAGTCCATTCAGATTTTGCTTGCGATTGCAGCTTATAACGACTATGAGATCTGGCAGATGGACGTGAAAACGGCCTTCCTCAATGGAAAACATGAGGAGGATGTGTATATGACACAGCCAGAAGGATTTGTTTCAAAAGTTAGAATGAATCAAGTCTGTAAGCTACAACAATCCATTTATGGATTGAAACAAGCTTCTCGTAGATGGAACATTCGTTTTGATGAGACAATCAAAGAATTTGATTATATCAAAAATGAGGATGAATCATGTGTGTACAAGAAGGTTAGTGGGAGAGCAGTTTCATTCCTTGTATTATATGTTGATGATTTATTACTGATAGGGAATGACATTCCTATTCTTCAATCTATTAAAATCTGGTTATCTAAACACTTTTCCATGAAGGACTTAGGAGAAGCATCCTATATTTTGGGGAAAAAGATCAATAGAGATAGATCTAAAAGGATGCTTGTCTTATCCCAAGGAACGTACATTGATACGATGCTAAAGAGGTTTAACATGAAAGATTCCAAAAGAGGTCTCATGCTGATGAGCCATGGAATAAATCTCTCCAAGAAATAGGCCCCAAAAACACCTGAGGAGAGAAACCGTATGAGCAAGATCCCTTAGGTTATATCATATACGGTATGATATGTACTAGACCAGATGTCGCTCATGCACTTAGTGTAACGAGAAGATATCAGTCGAATCCGGGAAAAGAGCACTGGAAGGCAGTGAAGAATATCCTAAAGTACTTACGAAGGACTAGGGATATATTTCTTGTCTACGGTGAGTCTGAATTAAAACTCGAGGGCTTCGCGGACTCAAGTTTTTAAACGAACTAAGATGACTGTAAATCTGTTTCGGGGTATATTTTTACCTTGAACGGAGGCGCAGTGAGTTGGAAGAGTTCCAAGCAGCAAACAATTGTTGATTCGGTGACAAAGGCAGAGTATATAGCTGCAAGTGAAGCTGCAAAGGAATCTGTTTGGATGAAAAAGTTCATAACAGAACTTAGTGTGGTTCCTAGCATTGGAGAATCAGTCCCCGTATACTGTGACAACACCGGAGCAGTTGCACATGCTAAGGAACCCAGGTCTCATCAGAAATCCAAACATATTGCGGTGATTTCACTTGATCAGGGAGATCATTGAAAGAGGAGACGTCACCTTGGAGCGTGTGGACTCTCAAGACAACATTGCAGATCCATTTACTAAAGCTTTAGCACAACAACAGTTTGATCGTCACATAGAGAAGATGGGTATGAGATACCATGGCGATTGGCTTTAGTGCAAGTGGGAAATTGATAGTAGTGTGTATACAAGTCAATTACGTATGATGATAAAGTACATACTTTGTAAACAATCTTATTTATTTATTAATAAAAGTATTCATTTATTAAAGGCATTTAATTATCTACATGATGCTATTTTTATAATATGTAAATAAACCATAGTTTTAAGCAATGCTTTTAGAATCATGATGTTGATCATGCTAATGAGATTTAAATTCTTAGAAAGCTTAAAACTAAAATAGTTCACAATCGTGGGATTACTAAAAAAGGGATTAGCAAATCCAGATAGATTGGTACATATGTTGCTTACTCACTGGAGGATGATTGATCTCATGATCATTTGTGTGGAGACACTAAAGCAAGTATATAGGTGCTTATTGGAGAATAAGTTCACTGAACGTGACTCGCTATGGAATACCTAATGGAGTTTTACTCGTCTGTCAATAGAAATTCCTAATGTGATAGTAGTACAAGTGATTCTTGGACTTGAGATCATCATAATATCTTGTGTGTAATGAATTATACTTTGACTTATTCCTTAAGGCCCTTAGGGTATATGAAAGGGTATGCTTGGGTATCATGAATTACATATGGAGATAATGAATGATCAATAAAGAATCTACCACTTTTAATAAAAGAGGAGATATGTCCTATTTGATTCGTTAAATGACAACCCAATAATCCTTAGCCAAGGTAGAATGAAATTATAAAGGAGTTTCTAATTTGCATTAGATGGAGTTGTGCATTTTCTAATCAAAATACATATAATTAAATAAAATAAGACTTGACAGTAAATTCATATCTTATATTTAATTATGACATTGTATGGTGGAAGGATTGAATTGTACGGTAACTATTAACTCACAGGTTCTTTTATGATTAATGTTGAAATCTATATTATCTAGAAAGTCGTTGATCACTAGGGAGGCTTATCCCTATTGTAGAATAAATATTATTTATTTAAATAGATTATTAGTTTAATTTATTTATTTAAATAAGATTAAAATTATTTTAATTGATTTATTCACAACCGGTTTAATATGGAGAACCTAAAGGGTCACACCATAAAAGGAAGAAGAAATATTTAAGAAGATAATGACATAATCGTAATAATGCATTAAGTGTAATTAATTTAATCTATGGTGATATAATAAATTAATTAGCTTAATTTTTATTATTTAATATTTTAGAAATATTAAATATAAATTAATAAGAGGAGTCTTATTATTATTATTATTATTATTATTATTTTAATTCTAAAGGAGTTTAGAAATTAATTTAATATAAGTACTCTCACTCATTCCTAATGAGATTAGGAGGCAAATTAATTAAAAGAGTTTAATTAATTAATCCTAATATATTGGGAAGCCCAATTAATTAAAAGAGTTTAATTAATTAATTAAATGAAACCCAGTTCAAATTAGATTAGTAGGGTTAATCTAATATCTATATAAGAGAGTCTTATATCAGATATAACATACGTGATTCCAAGAGTTGGAGAGTACCACATATTTTCTACAGAGATTAGAAAAAGGGATTAGCCAACCACCCATCTTCCTGAGTAATTCCTCTTCCTTGGTGGATCACCTTTAGAGGCCAAACATTTGGGTGGCTAACGTTGATCAAAGGAAGGAGCCACTACAGGAAATTCAAGGAGATCAAGGAGAGCAAGGAGTAGAACTCGTACCTGTGAAAACTAGATTCTACAAGGGTATGATTCTGATTCATCCTTACTTTTCTGTTATTGATAATTGAGCACAAAGTATGATCATGGAATAGATTTGTATAAAAAATTTAAAAACCTATGTATCGCGCTTCTGCCCTTTAATTGTGTAATTTGATTGCATGTATGCGTTACGTACAAACCCAACACCTTCTCAGGACTGGCGCTGCCGCGCCACGACTACGTCAGCTAACAAATTAAGCACAGTCATAGTGAAGTCTGACAGTTCGCAAACAATGCACAGAAAAGGACAAATAATGCCAAATTAAGCTCAAACAACAATTTTTAATGTTATCCATGAACTATAAACTTCACATAAACATGTAGTTACACACATAGCATGCATTTGACAACTTAAATCACATAAATAGTAAAATTAGAACACATAAATGTCATGCTTTTGATATTTTGCAAAGTTTCGTCAAAAGTCATGAAATTCATCATTACAGATTAGTTATTGTAACGCCCGAGAAAATCGAGCGATTATGTAAATGGATTTTATTTGCTTTATTGAAAAAAATTTGATTATTGGTTTATTTAAATGAGTAAATAAATTAAAGGTCATTTTATGACCTAGAGAAGTTCAAAATGGTTAGTATTATGGCTTTGTGCTAGAAATAATGAATGTGAATTTTCAAGACGAAAAGAAAGTCTTTTCGAGAAAATGACAAAATAGGCACTATTCATAAAACCCTAAGGGTTAGGGTTTGACCCTAAAGGTTATGGTTCATGTAACCTTAAGCTCTTTTGAGAGTTCAGAATGTCGTAATAACATTCTGTCGAAAGATTTGACGGTAATATACCGTGAAAAGTTAAGTTAGCCCTGAAGAAGTTTTCTCGAAAGAAAAGTACAAAAATCACTATTCATCCGTTTCTGAACGGGAATTAGTTTTGAAATTTCGAGACACGCGTAATGATAAGATTTCGAGGCGAGGTGGAATATGTAATAATATTGCACCTATGACTTATGAAGTTTTCGCATAGGGACTTAAAATCCTAAGCTTTAGGGAAAGAAAAATCAATGATTAAATTGATAACGTATAATAATAAATGATTATTATACGAAAGAAATACGCGTATAATATAAAGTATATACGAGTGTAATACGTGGTATATACGAGAATTAATACGACATGTAATACGAATTTTATATGGAGTAAATATGAAATGAATTGAATTTGACTTAAAAATTAATTCGATGACCCGTGGGTCGAACCATTGGGTTAACGGGTGGGTTTAGCCCATGGTTCAACCCACAATCGATGTTGGCACATGGGGGGATAAAAGGCCACATGAGGACCATGTGGGGGCACATGGGGGGAACATGGTGGAGATATGGAGAGGAGGTGGGTTGAGGAGGTTTGGTCCTAATGACCAACCTACCCTCACCTTGCCAACCTCTATAAATAGAAGAGCTTGCTCTTCTATTTTCATTGTTTGAAAATTCCACCCACACACATATAAAGAGAAGAAGAAGTTAGCTTGTGTTTGTGAAGCAAAGTCACCAACCAAGAAGAAAGAAAGACATTGAGCTTCAATACTCAATCAAACAAAGAACAAGAAAGGTATAACCTAAGAAATTATGTAAAATTCCCTTTTCTTTCTAATAATAATTTTGATAGAGAAATGATTATAAGAGGTATGATTATGGAAAAGTTATAGGGATGGTGTAATGGTGAATTAGGAACCTTAATAAGCCATGCATGATCTATTGACAAGAACTCATTAAGAACAAATGAAGAACTTAATGAAATCATGAGAAATTGATTAATGAATATGTTAAACCATGAAAACTTGAATGGTTGGAATTAGTAATAATCAACCATTGGATTGATTCCAATTGGTTCGAGGTAAAAATAATGAAGAACGAAGATTCGGCGAAAGTTACGCGATTAGATGATAATCGTTGAAAACGTAAATTTCCCTGATTGGAGGTCAAAAGTCGTTGTGTGACTCAAAAATGGTAGTTTTTGATCGTAACACGTGTATCTAGGTAAATAAGATTTGCGGGAGCAAGAACGGACAGATTCTGACTTAAAACGAAGAATTGAGCGTCGAACGTTCTCGAACGTTTAACGAACGCGTGAAAATGGACTAATCGGCAAATTTATCGTCGCCGAATTCAGAAATGAATTCTGACTTGCTAGAATATTAGAAAATAACGTTTAAGAACTATTGGCTTTAGAATGAGCCAATTCCGAGTTATAACGATCACGTTACGGACTCGAAAATCTTAGAAATTTTCATAACTTAGAAATTTTTCTAAGATACAATGTCGGTGCTGTCGCGCTGCCCAGAAGGTCTAATATGGCACTACCGAGCCAGTCCGGGGCATGATCCTATATGGTGGATGCCACAGCGCCACCAGCAAGAGTAATTCTGGCACTGCCGCGCCAGGACGGAGGAACTTCCCTGCATAGGGGGTGCTACCGCGCCATTTATCAAAGGGAAGTTGGCGCTGCCGCGCCAGCCAGGGAGAAATGTTGACCAAGTTAGCTATTTGCTTAACCTTTTTCATAGGGATTAAAAGGTTAGTAAGTAATGAGTGAACATGAATGTATACCCTTTCAAACAACATGTTTAATCAAGGGTTTATAAGAAGAAAACGTTATTCAAACGTAATTGAACATGAACTTTGGAAACGTAAATTGTAAACCAAAGATTGAGTTGGAGACCAAGTTAAAGAACAAGTAATGATCTCATTGATTGTCATACTTAGTGATGATTGATGGAAGTTCGGATTATACATAAAAATGTTAATAAGCCGTAATGAACGTTAAATAACTTAAATGAATGTTATTAGTTTAACGTTTCGATTAAGTTATACATGAATGAGAAGATAGGAAAATACATTGTATATCATTTATGAAATCTCATTAGTATACTACGTGTTATGCTTGTAGAAGTGGTAAAGACCAAGTAGCGTACCTTAAAGATTAAGAGACGCGAAGGCAAGTTTTCTAACCCTTGTGTTAATGTTGCATTACACAAGCTTTCTAACTCTTGTTTATACCTTATGGTTGGACAAGAGATCATTATGCATGACTATTATGCATAAAATAGTTATTGAATAGTCAATGTCATTTGATTCGGCTAGACTTAGAAGTAAATATATTTTGGTGGGTTTTTCCACAAATCTTTCCAGAATATATATATATTGAAGCTATCCTATGCCAAGTGATTGGTAAGGATTCTCAGGGGAACTTGAGAGTGAAAGACAAATGTTTTTATATTGTTAAATCGACGGGCACGCGAGGTTGCCAATGATTAAACGTAAACACATTTAATGAATGAATGTTGATCAATATAGAGTACTACAGGCTGATCACCTGGATGTGCTGTAAGATATATCAAACTTACGGCCTTAGTGTCGGGTTGTTCTTTTTTTTAAAAATGGGAACCAAGTGATGGTTCGTGGTATTTGACCAGGAAAGATTCCAAAGAGACTATATGTCCTTAGGAATGGTTTTAAAGAAATCAAAATGATATTTTGATTGTTCAGAAGTACTTCATAGCTATTGTACAGCTTTTAAAGTGGAAGAGATATGATTCTTAATTTTATGATTTCAAGATAAAATGTTAACTTGCTGAGCTATTTATGCTCATTCTTGCTTAAACTAAATGTTTTCAGCTAAGAACGGACGGACCGAAGGATCCGGAAAAGATAAAGGCAAGTCCAAGATGGACAAGTAGAGACCTTTGTAATAGTATAGTATTAGTATTGTATTTACTGATATTATGACATAGAACAATGTAATGGTTATCGAGACCCTGGGAAGGAATGAATAGAATGTATGTTTAGTAAACTCATGCATGAGATTGAAGTCTTTCAATGGAATGTATGAGTAGAATGTAGTATCGTGTAGCACCAGGTTCAGGGTTTGAAGGTACCCGGATTTGGGGGCGTCACAGTTATAACACCGAATCTGTCCGTTTGAATTTCGTTTTCTTCGTTTTAACATGCATAATCATAATTAACCATCAATTTCAAGTTTAATAAATAATTAAATTATGAAAATTTGTAGGTAAGGGCCATATTCATGTTTTCATACTCTATAACTTATGAAACTTTGATTAAAGCATAATTACAAGGTTTTGATTTCTTTAAAGCATAAATAAATGATAGAAAACATTTTAGGAAAATATATTAACACATATATAATCATATAATAAACAATCATCAACAATTTTTGTTTACAAAGAACTTAAAAATAGTTTTCATGGAGAACATAACAACGCGAAATTAAAAGCTTGGGTTGAAGAGATTAGCCTTGCTACTTGTTAAGATGATTCAAAGACGATAAAAGATGTGACACCCCCAAATCTGGGTTTCCACAAGATTTGGTGTTTACTTTCTAAATATAGCATACATCTACCCAATAATAAAGATTTGCAAAGTAATTACAACCTCCATCAAAACTTAAATAAGAATCTTCCTTGAAAAAGGATTACAACTTGTCCAAAATAAAATCCCAAGGTTATCTAAACCTTAACATCAATAAAAATAAATAAGAAAATAAAACATCATCAACTAAGTCTTATTGCAAATAAAATAGAAGACAACAAGTCTTCACTTGCTCATCTTTTCTTTTCCTTTACTTGTTGACGGTATGTCAACATTCTCGGTCTTAACTACAAGGGGTTATAAAATATGCAAGAGTAAGCAAACAAAAGCTCACTTGAAATACAACAGTGATATGACATAACTGAATAACTTCAAAAGGGTTTGAATAACTTTTCTTTCATCAAGAATAAAGAATTGAATAATAATTCTTTCATCATTTCTAAAGTTCGAATATAGAGTTTATCTAAGGGTTATATGACCTTGAACTATGTCCTAGGTTATAAATATTTCTATTTAAAACCTTTAACAGTCATTGAGACTATGGACCTTTAACTCGTACTTAGGGTGATCATCCCTTCGTACCATGTATTGTGCACTACCATCTTAACGCTTTCGCATAAATGTCCCCTAATAAATAGGGTTGTTCATTATCAGTATTTGAATACAAGTCCGTACCAAAGAAAGTTTGGTTTGGATAGATAAAGGAACTTTAGAGTTTCAACTATCATCAACTAAGGAGTAGTTGAATCGACTCACAATGCTTTAACAGTTCGATAATATAAGAATTATGAATCAAATGTAAGATACAACAATAGATTTCATGATAACTAGGTATGCTTTGGAAATAACTTAAAGCATTCGATAGATCACGTAGATCTTGCTTGAACAACTAAGTCAAGATCACATTACATAAATAATACTTCAATACTTATGTTTTATGAATATTTGAATACAGTATAACTTGTACAATATATAACAAGTTAAGAAACGGAAATGAACTTTCATGATATATTGAGCAAGGGTTAGAGAACTTGCAAAATGAAAAGATACAATGATAAAGCTTGCATAGCGTACAAGAATGGTTTAGAAAGCTTGCACAAAATAAAAAACAAGTTTAGAATTAGAAACTTGCTTAACATAAAAGAATAAGAATTAGAGAACTTGCCTCAAGCGCAAGCTACACTTTAATAATTTCAATAACTTCCATAATTACCCTACATATTACATTAAGTTTAAAACATTTATTAGTACCTAACTACAACGTTTAAACCATCGAACTTCTTACTCAAGTCCAACCTAGCAACATGGTTACGACGTACGTCGATACTAATACACATACGTGAGGCTAAACTCATAATTAAGAACCTCATACACGCATAGCACTTTTACTATCATATTGCACCTTACGGTAATAATATCCAAGCACACATATAATATAACAACAT
Source organism: Panax stipuleanatus (assembly GCA_020205555.1). Lineage (NCBI taxonomy): Eukaryota > Viridiplantae > Streptophyta > Magnoliopsida > Apiales > Araliaceae > Panax > Panax stipuleanatus. The sequence continues at coordinate 55,241,812 of CM035121.1, read as the reverse complement.
AACACTTTAATCTATCTTAAACACATTAAAAGTATGTTATCTCATTACTTATTACACTTAACAAGTCATAAAAATAAGTTAGCTAAACAAACGCGGCATGAAAACTCAACAAGGCAAAAACCACATTTCCCAGACAGCTTGTTAACCTGCTAGGGCGGGTCCTCCAAGGCTAAAAAGCCCCACTGGGGTAGGGCCCACTACTGGTGGAAACCCCCTAGCTCGCGAACAGTAGAGAAATAAGCCAATTTGGCTTATTTCTTCACACTGAATCCGATTTTTCTCAACATGATGAACATAAAACTTGATAACAACAAAATTTTGGACTCTTTAACATGATTATAACATATAAAATCCTTACAACACATAATCAAAACCAAGTTTTCATGATTTTTGAAGAAAACTATAATATCAAGCGTTATTGACAAAAATTTCTATTACGAATTCGTTTTTCAATCAATTCATGTAATTCCAATTGCAATAACTCTAATTCTTAACATATTAACATAACACATGCTCAATTTAAACAATAATCCATAATCAAACACCAATTTGATAGTTTAAAAAAAATATTTTCAAAATTAGTTCACAGTAAATTACTATGAACATGATTTCTTCATGTTCATCTTAATTACGTGGATTGAATTGCTAAGACAACTATATAACTCATATATAAACATGCTATAACACATATTGCACATAAATTTTATGTTTACATCAATCTTTCATTCTAACTCAACCAAAAATATGAAAATTCATAAGAACACAAATTCTCCATTAAAACTTGTTTTTACAACAAATTGAATTTATGAAAATCGTTTATGGCATACAATTCAATTATAAACAGTATATAAACACAATATATATATATATATATATATATATATATATATACAATTCATGCTTACATAATCTCATAAAATTTTCATATTCCCAGAGAACTCAAAACAAGGAAGAATAATCAATTAAATTTTTAAAACTATAAGATAGTAATTATACCCTTTTTATTTTGATGATTGAAGAAGAAGATGATGATGAGGAACTTGAGTTCTACCAATTCTTTCTCCTTCTTTTTCTTCTTTCTTTCTCTCTAACTTCTCTTTATTCTCTCTTCTCTGCTCTTTCTTTGCTCTAACTTTGTTTTAACGTAAAAAGTATTTACATAGCTGATATACATATATTATACACCTAATAATATAATATACGTAACTTATAAATAATTAATACCTATAATTATATCATATACTAATTACCCATTATTATATAGGTTACACTTATTTTGAATTTAAAAAATCCTAAGGCTTGTTTGGCAAACCTTTATTTTTAAAACTAATTTTTTGAGCTGAAGGCCCTGTTTGGTAAAACAATTTAAAAACTCTTTTCTTTATTTTAATAAAACTTTTTAACACATATTTTAATGTTACACTTTCAATTAATTAAATCTTTAACATACCTATTTAATTAATTAAAATCCAACATCAATTAATCACATAAGAATTACCACATAATTATAATTACTCGCTAATTATAATTCATGTAACCCTCATCAAATAACTCATCTAATTTAATTACCTCAATTAAATTAGAACTATACTATAAAATCAATACACATCAATTAAATTAGATATTAAGTATTCATTTACTTAAAATATAACACTTCATTAAATCACTCCACAATCTCATAATTTATTTATTCAACTCAGTAAATAAATCACATAAAATATTTATTTACTCAATAAATATTTAAAATTTTATATATAAAATCTCAATCGTTACAATCTTCTCTCCTTAAAAGGATTCTGTCCCCAGAATCACAACATAAAAAAAATCTCATCTGTTACATTCTTCCCTCCTTAAAAGGATTCTGTCCCCAGAATCGATATATAAGATGTTACACAAACAACTAAGCAAATAATTGAGGATACGATTTTCTCATTACATCTTCGAGTTCTCACGTGGCTTCTTCAGCGCTGTGGTTTCTCCAGATTACCTTAACAGAAAGTATCATTTTATTTCTAAGTACTTGTTCTTTTCTATCAACTATTTGAACAGGCACTTCTTCATATGTCAAGTCTTTATCAAACTGTAAAGGCTCGTATTCTATTACATGTTTATAGTCGTGTTTGTAAGGTCGTAACACAGAAATGTGAAAGACGTTGTGTATATTCTCCAGCTCCGGAGGTAACGCCATCTCGTAAGCTACTTCACCCACTTTTCGCAGTACCTCGAACGGTCCAATAAATCGGGGACTCAGCTTCCCCTTCTTGCCAAATCTAATCTTCCCCTTCCAGGGAGATACATTCAGGAAAATGAAGCTTCCTGGTAAGAATTCTCGATTCTGTCGATATTGATTGACATATTTCTTTTGTCTGTCTTGAGCAGCAACCAATCTTGTTCTGATCAGCTTCACGATCTCAGCAGTTTGTTGCACCAATTTCGGTCCCAACAGCTGACGTTCACCAACTTCATCCCAGCACAAGGGAGTTCTGCATTTCCTGCCGTATAACGCTTCGTAAGGCGGCATGCTGATACTCGCGTGGTAACTATTGTTGTAGGCGAACTCCACCAACGGTAGATGATCATCCCAGCTTCCCTTGAAGTCCATCACGCAAGCTCTCAGCATATCCTCTAGCGTCTGAATTGTTCTCTCGCTCTGGCCATCGATCTGAGGATGGTATGCTGTACTCATTCGCAAATGCATTCCCAAACACTCTTGCAAACGTTTCCAGAAATTCGACGTAAAACGTGGATCTCTATCTAACACAATAGATACTGGAACACTGTGTCGAGAAATAATTTTGTTAACGTACAGCTTCGCCAATTGTTCAAAGTTGTACTTAATCCTGATTGGTAGAAAGTGGGCTGACTTCGTCAATCGATCCACTATCACCCATATTGCGTCAAATCCCTTCTTGAGTCGCTGGAATACTAACCATAAAATCCATTGTGATGTGCTCCCACTTCCATTCTGGAATTTCTAACGGTTGTAGCAATCCGCTAGGTCTCTGGTGTTCTGCCTTGACTTTTTGGCAAGTTAAACATTTCGCAACGCATTCAGCAACGTCCCTCTTCATATTCGGCCACTAAAAATGATGCCTGAGACCCCGGTACATCTTCGTACTCCCTGGGTGAATCAAATATTTTGAACTGTGAGCTTCGCTCAACATCTCCTCCTTAACTTCTGGTACTGGTGGTACCTAAATTCTCCCTTCAAATTGTAACAGTCCCTCGTTATCAATCTTAAACTTGAACTCTTCACCATCGGTTATCCTTTTCCAGATCTTTTTGCACTCTTCTTTGTGAAGTTGTGCTTCTTTCACTTTGTCTACCAGAGTAGAACCAGTAGTTACTTGAAATAACTTTTCATCCGATTCCTTTGGAAACTTCACTTCCAGCTCTAATCTAGCCATCTATTCTATCAACTGATCCTGATCAGTTAACATGTTCAGCTTCTCCCGACCTTTTCTGCTCAAAGCGTCGGCGACGACATTAGTTTTACCCATATGGTAAAGTATCTCGTAATCGTAGTTCTTGATCAGTTCCAACCATCTCCTTTGGCGCATGTTCAAATCCTTCTGGGTAAAGATATACTTCAGACTCTTGTGATCCATGTATATCTCACACTTTTCTCCATATAAGTAGTGTCTCTATATCTTTAGAGCAAACATTACTGCAGCCAATTCTAAATCATGGGTCGGATACCCCTTCTCGTAATCCTTCAGCTGATGTGACGCATAGGCAATGACCTTGCCGCTCTGCATCAGCACGCAGCCTAATCCCTTATGTGAGGCATCACTATATACCACAAAATTTCCCGTACTATCCGACAATGATAACACAAGCGCAGTACTCAATTTCTTCTTCAACTCCTGAAAACTTTCCTCACACTTTTTCGTCCAAACAAACTTAACTGTTTTACAAGTCAAATTTGTCAACGGAGTCGCAATCTTGGAAAAATCCTGAATAAATCTCCGGTAATAACCTGTCAATCCCAAGAAACTCCTCACTTCATACGGCGTTTTCAGCTGATCCCAATTCATTACCGCTTCAACCTTCGACGGATCTACCGAAATACCATCCCTGTCTATCACGTGGCCAAGAAATTGCACACATTCCAACTAGAATTTGCACTTCCAGAATTTCGCATAAAGCTTCTCTTGTCTCAGCGATTCTAAGGTCAGCCTTAAATGTTCAGCGTGTTCCTCCTCGGTCTTGGAATAAACCAGGATGTCATCTATAAACACCACAACGAACTTATCTAGGAATGGCTTAAACACCCTGTTCATCAAGTCCATAAATGCAGCTGGGGCATTCGTTAGCCCAAATGACATCACCAAAAACTCGTAATGACCATACCGAGTCCTAAAGGCCGTTTTTGGTATATCTTCCCTTCTCACCTTTAATTGATGATACCCGCTTCTCAAATTGATTTTCGAGAAGTATTTAGCACCCTTCAGTTGATCGAATAAGTCATCGATCCTAGGTAAAGGATACCTATTCTTGATCGTAACTTTGTTCAACTCCCTGTAACCAATGCAAAGCCGCATCGATCCATCCTTCTTCTTCACGAATAAAACTGGCGCCCCCCATGGCGAAACTCTTGGTTGAATATACTTCTTGTCCAGCAGTTCTTGCAGTTGAACCATTAGTTCCTTCATCTCGACTGGAGCAATTTGGTACGGAGCTTTTGAAATCGGAGCAGTCCCCGACGCTAAATCGATCACGATCTCTATCTCCCTATCTGGTGGAAGTCCTAGTAAATCGTCTGGAAATACGTCCACAAATTCCCTAACCACTGGTATCACTTCTATCTTCGGGCTCTCCTTGTTGGGTTTGTACGAAATCGTGACGCAATCAAATTGCAAAATTAGCGGAAGCATGGTATATTAGAGTTTAAAAAATTTCTACAAAACCATTACCCAGATCATCCTTTATGCAAATTATTAATTCAAAGCGATAAATAAGAAGTTATGGAATCATACCCTTGTAGAATGAAGCTTCCACAGGTATGAGTTCAACTCCTTGTTCTTCGTGATCTCCTTGAATTTTTGGGTTAGATTCCTTCCTTTGATCAACGTTAGCCACCCAAGTGTTTGGCCTCTAGAGGTGATCCACCAAGGAAGATGAATTATCAAGAAGAAGGGTGGTTGGCTTTGTTTTCTATCCTCTATAGAAAAAGAGTACTCTCTAACAATTGGAATTGCATCAACTGATATCTATTATAAGACTCTTCTTATATAGATATTGGTCAACCTTTCTAATCCTATTAGACATGGGATTTTATTTAATTAATTAAACTCCTTTAATTAATTTAGGCTTCCCACCACATTAAGAATAATTAATTAAATTCATTTAATTAATTTGTCTCCTAATCTTATTAGGAATAAATGAGAGTACTAATATTAAATTAATTACTAAACTCCTTTAGAAATTAAAATAATAATAATTGTAATAATATTAATAGGACTCCTCTTATTAATTTATATTTAATATTTCTAAAATATTAAATAATAAACATTAAACTATTTAATTTATTCTATCACCATAGATTAAATTAATTACACTTAATGCATTATTACGATTATGCCATTACCTTCTTAAATAATTATTCTTCCTTTTATGGTATGACCCTTTAGGTTCTCCATATTAAATCGGTTGTGAATAAATCAATTAAAATAATTCTAATCTTATTTAAATAAATAAATTAAACTAATAATCTATTTAAATAAATAATATTTATTCTACAATAGGAATAAGCCTCCCTAGCGATCAACGACTTTCCAGATAATATAGATTTCAACATTAATCATAAAAGAACCTGTGAGTAAATAGTTACCGTACAATTCAATCCTTTCACCATACAATGTCCCAATTAAATATAAGACATGGAATTACTGTCAAGTCTTATTTTATTTAATTATATGTATTTCGATTAGAAAATGCACAACTCCATTTAATGCAAATTAGAAACTACTTTCTAATTTCATTCCACCTTAGCCAAGGATTCTTGGGTTGTCATTTACCGAATCACATAGGACATATCTCCTCTTTTACTAGAGGTGATAGATTCTTTATTGATCATTCATTATCTCCATATGTAACTCATTATACCCAAGCATAACCTTTTATATACCCTAAAGGGCTTTAAGGAATAAGTCAAAGTATAATTCATTACATACAAGATACTATGATGATCTCAAGTCCAAGGATCACTTGTACTACTACCACATTAGGAATTCCTATTGACAGACGAGTAAAACTCCATTAGGTATTCCATAGCAAGTCACGTTCAGTGAACTTAATCTCCAATAAGCACCTACATACTTGCTTTAGTGTCTCCACACAAATGATCATGAGATCAATCATCCTCATCCAATGAGCAAGCAACATATGTACCAATCTATCCGGATTTACTAATTCCCTTTTTAGTAATCCCACGATTGAGAACTATTTTAGTTTTAAGCTTTCTAAGAATTTAAATCTCATTAGCATGATCAACATCATGATTCTAAAAGCATTGCTTAAAACTATGGGTTATTTACATATTATAAAAACAGCACCATGTAGATAATTAAATGTCTTTAATAAATGAATATTTTTATTAATAAATAAATAAGATTATCTCCAAAGTATATGCTTTATCATCATACATGATTGGCTTGTATGCATACTACTTTCAATCTCCCGCTTGCATTAAAGCCAATCGTCATGGTATCTCATACCAACTTCTCTAAGTGACAATCAAACTGCTGTTGTGTTATAGCTTTAGTAAATGGATCTGCAATGTTATCTTGAGAGACTACACACTCTAAGGTGACGTCTCCTCTTTCAATGATTTCTTTAATCAAAGTGCCGCAACACATGTTTAGATTCAAGATGAGACTTAGGAACTATTCCTAGTTCTGTAATGAACTTTTCATCTGAAACATCAACTTGCAGCTTCACTTACAGTTATATACTTTATCTTTGTCACCAAACCAGCAACCTTTTTTTATTTGGACCATTTCCAATTCACTGCACCATCTTTCAAGGTAATGACTTACCCTAACGTGGATTTGCTATCGTCTTGGTCAGTTTGAAAACTTGAGTCTGTTTAGCACTCTAGTTTAATTCAGACTCATCATGTGATATGATGATATCCTTAGTATCAGTTAAGTACTTTAAGATGTTTATCACTGTCTCACAGTGATCTTCTCCAGAATATGACTGATCAACATCAAGTCTCGTATATTTCATTACATACATGATAGTAACTCATGCGATCTCTCTTTTACTGAGGATAATTTTAGAGAGATATACTCCATGGCTCATCATCATGAGGCACCTTGTTGAGTTTGTCATTCTAAACGCCTTTAGCATCTAATGAATATATGTTTCCTTGGGTTAAGCCGAACATCCTTTTAAATCTATTAATACAGATTTATATCCCCAATACGGGATGTTCTACCCAAATCATTCATGGAGGAATATTTGGACAACTTTATTTTGATCGATTTTAGCATAGGAATTTCATTCCCTATCAGTAATATATCATCAACATATAATATATGGAATGAAACAGCGCTCCCACTAACCTTCTTGTATACACATGGTTCATCCTCGTTTTTTGATAAAATCAAACTCTTTGATTGTCTCATCAAAACGAATGTTCCATCTACGAGAAGCTTGCTTCAACCCATAAATGGATCGTTGTAGCTTACAGACTTGATTTGTTCCAACCTTTGAAATAAATCCCTCTAGCTGTGTCATATACACATCCATCTCAAGTTTCCCATTGAGGAAGGCCGTTTTCACGTCCATATGCCAGATCTCATAGTCGTTATACGTTGCAATAGCAAGAAAAATCCTAATGGACTTGAGCATAGCTACTAGTGAGAAGGTTTCATCATAGTCAACTCCTTGTCTTTGTTTGAAATCTTTTGCAACCAGTCGGGCCTTATAGGTCTCTACCTTCCCGTCTGCTCCAGTATTTCTTTTAAAAATCCATTTACACCTAATAGGCTTAATGCCTTCAGGTGGTGAAACCAAAGTCCATACTTTGTTTTCATACATGGAGTCCATTTCGGATTTCATGGCTTCAAGCCATTTCCCTGAGTCTTTATTACTTATAGCCTGTTCATAATTCAATGGATCATCATCATTCATGATGTGTACCTCATCGTCATACTCTATAAAAAATCCATACCTCTCAGGTATCTTCAGTACTCTTCCAAATTTACGAACAGGGTGTGGTATAGTAGGTTCTTCTACTTAGTCAGGTACCTAACTTTGATCCGTGGTAATTTGTGGTTCTTGAATTTATTCAAGATATATCTTACTCCCACTGACCCCTTCATGGATAAACTCCTTTTTTAAGAAGGCAGCATGTTTCACAATAAACACCTTTTGATCAGTTGGATGATAGAAATAATACCCTAAAGTTTCTTTAGGGTATCCCACAAATCTACACTTATTGGATTTAGTCTGTAACTTATCATTTTTAAACTTTTTGACATAAGTTGGACAACCCCAAGTCTTAACATGATTAATATTTGGTTTTCTCCCCTTCCACATCTCATATGGAGTCTTTGGGGCGGATTTGGTAGGTACCTTGTTAAGTAGGTATGCAGCCGTTTCTAGGGCATACCCCCAAAAGGAAATTAGAAGGTCGGTAAAACTCATCATGGATCTAACCATGGCCAACAGTGTTCCATTTCTCCTTTTAGATACTCCATTTAACTGTGGTGTACTTGGAGGAGTCCATTGTGAGATTATACCATTTTCTTTGAGACAATTAAGAAACTCACCGCTTAAGTATTCTCCACCTCGATCTGATCGAAGTATCTTAATAGTCTTGCCCGTTTGTTTCTCTACTCCACTTTTGAACTCTTTGAACTTTTCAAATGATTCTGAATTGTATTTCATTAAATACACATATCCAAATCTTGAGTGATCATCAGTGAAAGTAATAAAATAAGAATACCCACCCCGTGCACTTGTTGTCATAGGTCCACAAACGTCTGTGTGAATCAACACTAACAACTCAATAACTCTTTCTCCTTTTCCACTAAAAGGAGATTTAGTCATTTTACCCATGAGACAAGATTCACAAGTTGGATATGATTCATAATCAGATAGCTCTAAGAGCCCATCCTTATGCAACTTGGATAATCTCTTCATTGATATGACCGAGTCTATAGTGCCACATATAGGTATAATTAATATCATCTCTTTTCCTTTTCTTAGTTTGTTCTATTTGAAGTATATTTTCATGCAAGTCAAGCATATAAAGTCCATTTCACAGATTTTCAATATCATATAAAACATTATTTTTATAAATTGAACAACTGTTGTTCTTTATTATAATTTCAAATCCATCCATGTCTAATACAGAATTTGAAATAATGTTTCTAATGATATTCGAAAAAAAATAACAATTATTTAAATAAATGGACTTGCCCGTAGGCCTAAACAATACGTGCCTACAGCTAATGCAGCAACCTTTGCTTCACTTCCACTCGTAGGATAACCGCATCCTTGTTCAGCTTTCTACTTCTGACCAGTCCCTTCACAGTATTACATATGTGAGAACCACAGTCGGTATCCAATACCCAAGTAGAATGTTGACTTTCTAAAAAATTAATTTCAATCATAAACAAACCTTGATTGGAAGTCAAAGCTTCTGCAAGCTTCTTCTCTGCCAAAAACTTCTTGCAGTTCCTCTTTCAATGACCCGGCTCATTGCAATGGAAGCACGTTCCTTTGCTAGCTGGATCAAGTTTCATTTGTTCCTTTATGTTCACCTTGCCTTTGGTCATCCGAGATCGGAAAAGCTCCTTAGATATCTCATATCTAGCAGTCCAACTCTATTCACTATACAACTCCTTGAGGTGAAGCAGCATAGTAGGAGCATCTATATTTTTCGTGCTAACGCTGAAGCTCGTTATTCATGAATGCGAGCATGATGCATTGAGCCACAGATGCATCATCTTGCCACTTTACAATGGTGGCAATCTCTTCCTCAAAGGCTGTTTCTGGAACAGTTCCAGGGACAGGTGAATTTAGGACATAAGAAATCTTTTCAGCAGTGAGAACTATTCTCAGATTTCTTAGCCAGTCCGTATAATTCGGCCCGGTAAGCTTATTAGCATCAAGTATGCTTCGCATTGAAATTAGTAATTTTGACATTTTTAAAATTCTGCATGTGAAAAACAACATTTTTAGCAAACATTCATTTTATTAATTTTGCATACCAAAATAAATTTTGGTCTTTATTTTAAATTGGTATCTCCCACTATTTTTATCAAACTATATTACCCTCACTTATATAGTTCGGCAACATCTATTTAAAGATTTGCTAGTGAGATTAAGGGTCCCATTTCAAATGTATATAGCCTTGTGGATAGCACAACAAACGATATATAAATAAATAGGTAGACAACTCTTGTCAATTACATCAACATATAACTCCTTTTATTTTGCCTCTTAAATCATAATGGTCAAGTGTGTGCACATCCGAACTAAAATGATTTAAGTTAAGTCCAACCTAACATTTCCATAAATTCAAAAAAGAAAAATGTTCGTCCTTGTGGATAGCACAACAAGACTATATTGTTCAATTTTCTCGATAAGCATCAAATGTGATTAATTAACATCTTAAATACGCAATACTCGCCTTGTGGATAACACAACAAGCTCATATTAAATATTTAATACTCTATTAATTTATCATGGTAGAAGGCGACGTTCGATATTCCAAATATCATTGAACTCTACAGACTTAATATAATTTCTTTGAGGGTTTGTTATTATTTGTCTCATCTTGTTTAGCTCGCATGCACATATATATATAAAATACGCGTCATTTTATTAAACATGCGAAGCATGTTTGCATAAAATATAATATATATAATACTTGGCATGCATATATAGAATACTATATTCTACCCGGATTGATTATGGACTTTTATTCTAATTTGGTTCACTAGAGCCACCAAGTGAACCAAAAGGTCAAACCTAGGAGTGCAAGAATTTAAATTTAAATATACCTATTACATTTAAACCCGGGCTCCATACAAACGTGTCTTCACGCGCTCTTTGCTCCTTGGTCTCTAATTTCTTCAAGATAATTCTAACTATTTCTATTACATTAAACTATTTAATTTAAATAGAAACCTTGATCAGCAGTCAAGTGAAAGTACATAGGAGGGAGATAGAATTTTACATCAAAAAAAAACCCAGAGAAGACGAGATACGCAGACCCCATTTAATAAAACTCATTCATTCAAGCATTTAACTAAAATAAAATTCAATCACATTGGTCAAATAGTCCATAATCAATCCATATTTATTATCATACATATCACCATATATATTAATAAATAAATACCCATCTCATGAATTAAAACATTCCATATATATATGAGTATCATTTAATGGGCAATTTTAAATTGCATGAAATTCAATTTTAAGATTAAAATAAACTCTTTATTTTAATTATAAAATTATTAAAATTATTATATATATATATATATATATATATTATATAGTAACTGTATATATAATAATCTGATTATATATATATAAAGAGACCTTAGGTATATATCATATATACATATATAATCTGATCATGAAGGAGCTTTATATATAAAACGTTAATATTATATATATATATATATATATATATATATATATCGACCCCTTTTGGATCCTGCAGCTCCTTTTTGAATTCCTTTCATGATCCCTTGTAAAACAATTCGTGGATTACCTTGTGAAAAGCAACGTGCACGAGTCACCTTTTTAAAAACAAATTCGGCAGGTTCCTTTTTAAAAAAAATTGTCAATCACCTGTTCTTTTAAAAAAAATCTAATTTCGCCCTTTTTTTTCTTTTTCTTTTCATAAAAAAATAATTTTATACAATTAATTATGCCCAATAAATTATTCTAAATACATACCCATACATATATGGAATTAAGACAATTAATAATTGCATAAAGGTTTGGCTCTGATACCACTGTTGGGTTTGTACGAAATCGTGACACAATCAAATTGCAAAATTAACGGAAGCATGGTATATCAGAGTTAAAAAAATTTCTATAAAACCATTACCCGGATCATCCTTTATGCAAATTATTAATTTAAAACGATAAATAAGAAGTTATAGAATCATACCCTTGTAAAACGAAGCATCCACAGGTACGAGTTCAACTCCTTGTTCTTCGTGATCTCCTTGAATTTTCGGGTTAGATTCCTTCCTTTGATCAACGTTAGCCACCCAAGTGTTTGGCCTCTATTGGTGATCCACCAAGGAAGATGAATTATCAAGAAGGAGGGTGGTTTACTTAGTTTTCTATCCTCTATAGAAAAGAAGTACTCTCCAACAATTGAAATTACATCAATTGATATCTATTATAAGACTCCTCTTATATAGATATTGGTCAACCCCTCTAATCCTATTAGACATGGGATTTCATTTAATTAATTAAACTGCTTTAATTAATTTAGGCTTCTTACCATATTGGGAATAATTAATTAAATTCATTTAATTAATTTGTCTCTTAATCTTATTAGGAATAAATAAGAGTACTAATATTAAATTAATTACTAAACTCCTTTAGAAATTAAAATAATAATAATTGTAATAATATTAATAAGACTCCTCTTATTAATTTATATTTAATATTTCCAAATTATTAAATAATAAATATTAAGCTATTTAATTTATTCTATCACCATAGATTAAATTAATTACACTTAATGCATTATTACGATTATGTCATTACCTTCTTAAATAATTATTCTTCCTTTTATGGTGTGACCCTTTAGGTTCTCCATATTAAATCGGTTGTGAATAAATCAATTAGAATAATTCTAATCTTATTTAAATAAATAAATTAAACTAATAATCTATTTAAATAAATAATATTTATTCTACAATAGGGATAAGCCTCCCTAGCGATCAACGACTTTCCAGATAATATAGATTTCAACATTAATCATAAAAGAACATGTGAGTAAATAGTTACCGTACAATTCAATCATTTCACCATACAATGTCCCAATTAAATATAAGACATGAAATTATTGTCAAGTCTTATTTTATTTAAATATATGTATTTCGATTAGAAAATGCACAACTCCATTTAATACAAATTAGAAACTCCTTTCTAATTTCATTCCACCTTGGCCAAGAATTCCTGGGTTGTCATTTACCGAATCACATAGGACATATCTCCTCTTTTACTAGAGGTGGTAGATTCTTTATTGATCATTCATTATCTCTATATGTAACTCATTATACCCAAGCATAACCTTTTATATACCCTAAAGGGCTTTAAGGAATAAGTCAAAGTATAATTCATTATATTCAAGATACTATGATGATCTCAAGTCCAAGGATCACTTGTACTACTATCACATTAGGAATTCCTATTGACAAGAGAGTAAAACTCCATTAGGTATTTCATACCGAGTCACGTTCAGTGAACTTATTCTCCAATAAGCACCTATATACTTGCTTTAGTGTCTCCACACAAATGATCATGAGATTAATCATCCTCATCCAATGAGCAAGCAACATATGTACCAATCTATCCGGATTTACTAATTCCCTTTTTAGTAATCCCACGATTGGGAACTATTTTAGTTTTAAGCTTTCTAAGAATTTAAATCTCATTAGTATGATCAACATTATGATTCTAAAAGCATTGTTTAAAACTATGGGTTATTTACATATTATAAAAACAACACTATGTAGATAATTAAATATCTTTAATAAATGAATATTTTTATTAATAAATAAATAAGATTGTCTCCAATGTATATGCTTTATCATCATATATGATTGGCTTGTATGCATACTACTTTCACTCCTTACGCGTATCTACTATGTAGGCTAGATATCCTACACAGCCTTGCGTCAAAAGTTTCTTGGCTTGTATAACCGTCAGACAACTCGCTTATCTAGGAGATTTACTACTATAGAACACCACTTTGGACGAAGTCGTAAGGTTTACCGACTTGTTCTGACAGTCGATTACCGCCCCATGGTTGAACAACCAGTCCATTCCCAATATAACATCGAAATCCCCAAGTTTTATAGGAATCAAATCTCTCATCTCCTGACCTTTAATGTCCAATCTATAGTTCTTGTATACAAACCTAACAGGAATGACTTCCCTATTCGCAATTTCTATGTTCAAGGGGTAAGCTAACTTCTCTATAGGTAATTCTAGGGTTTTAGCAAAACCATCAGATATGAATGAACAAGTTGCACCCGAATCAAATAATACATATGCATTTATACTATTGATCGGAATAATACCTGCCAGCACATCTTTTGACTGCGTAGCGTCCTGCACCGTCATATTGAACGTGCGGGCAGTGGGTCGAATGGCTTGTAGTGGCGACGGTCCATCGATAGTTAGAGTGCTGCCGCTACCATTTCCTCCATTACCTATTGACCATACCGCTGGCTTCTTCTGGCAATTACGAGCTATGTAATCCTTGGATCCACATGTATAGCAAGCTCCCTTCTTCGGGTTTGGGTAATTCGGAATGATGTGGCCTTCCTGACCATAGTTGTAGCACACCCGTTTCCCTTTCATGCACACTCCAGTGTGAGTCTTCCGGCATGTAGCATATGCTTTGAGCTTCCTCTTCTGTTGGCCTCCCTGCTGACTCCCAGTAGAGTTATTATCGTTCCACTTCCTTTTCTGATGGATAGCCCCGCTACCACCAGCCTTGTTTTCTGTCTCAATCTTCTTTTTCTTGTCCTGGTTGAATTTAGTCACGGCGTCGCTCCCTCCTTCATCTAGAATGGCCTTTTCCAGCACAGCTGCAAATGTGTTCAGATGGAACATAGAGACCTTACTGTAGAGCCAGGGTTTCAGTCCCCGCTTAAACCTCCTCGCTTTCCTAGCGTCCGTGCTGACCTGGTATGTAGCGAACCTGGCCAACTCATTGAATTTCGCAGCGTATTCAGACACTGTCATCCCTCCCTATTTTAGCTCTAGAAACTGGACCTCCATCTGATCCTATGAGCTAACTGGGAAGTACATTTCAAAGAACATTTCTTTAAAACGTTCCCACGGTATCACTCCTTCCCCCTCTCTGGTCCTATTAGCTTGCCACCAGAAACTAGCATCCGACTTCAACATGAAAGTCGCGAATGCCGTCTTCTGGTCTTCACCGACTGTAGCAACGTCGAAGACCTTCTCCAATTCCATTACCCACGTCTGGGCATCTATCGGGTTTACCGATCCCTTGAACTCCGATGGTCATACTTCCTTAAACTCTTTGAAAGTTATGCCCTGCACTTGCGGATGATTTGCAAGTGCTCCCGTCAGCAGGTTCACCAACTGCTGAATCGAGTTGGGGTTTGTTCCATCGTTATTGTTGTTCGTCGAACCCTCGGGGTTTTGACGTGTAGGTCTTCTTCTAGGAGGCATTTTCTGTTAAGAAATATTACTATTAGCTCCTTTATTCAATTCTTAAGTATTCAAGTTCAGACTTAAATAATTAAATAACTCAGTTCATATTGAACACATAACACATCCATAAACTTCTTTTATTCATTACTCGTAGTTTTAAAAACATAGAATAGATAGCATCTCTATTATTTACATCATCTTTCCTGAATTGGAACAAGTTACAGGACTACATCATCACTTTATCCCATTATTATCTCAAATTATGGGATTTATATTTATTTATTACAAAAATAAATAAATAATTTAAAAGCTCTAATGTCTAGGCATATTAAGACATCGCACAGCCTCTCCGCGTTCTTCCTCCATCACCCGAAACGCTGTCCTTTGGTCCACCACATACCATGGTAAATCTTGGAACTGAGCTGGGTAATAGATGATACAGTCCTAGGCCCTATCTATGGCCGTATGAATACGTATTCTGTTTCCCTTAGCTTGGCCCTCTTGGATTCAGCCTCGTCTTCAGCTCGATTGGCTCGTTGAGTAGCCCTCAAGCTTGTTTCCTCAGCTCTGGCACGCTTTATTGACTCTTCCTGGATGTCTTGTTTTAACTTTGCTAGCTCGTCTCAGGCCTCGTCTCGATTATTCTCTACGTAGATTAGCTTCCACTGCACTTCTCCTAGCTCACTAGCTATCTCTTCGATAGTCTCGTCCCGCTGCTGGATGGTCTCTTCGAGCTCTCTGACTCGACCATGTAGCTCTACATTACTGTCGTAGACTGCCTCGTTATCTCAGCACTAGTAGAGTGAGGTGGGAATTCCTCCTCGGGATCCTCTTACTCCTCTTCCTCCTCTGACTCATCCTCGTCCTCCTCCTCTAGAATAGGTGTCAGCTCATACTCCCGACCAGCTACGGTGATCATTGGAGATGGCTCTCTCCTAACCAACTACTCCCAGACAACATGGATGTCTCGGGGCTCCCCCTCTCTAGGCACCTGAGGTATATCCTCCCTAGCCTGACTAGATTCTCCAATGTTCATCATCCTGACAAAAGAATTTCAAGTTTATTATTACGTGATATCGAGTCGTCACTCTTCGAATACTTAAAAGTAAACACATAGCATATAAGGTAGTTTTATTATCTTTACCTATCACCACTATCTTTTCGATCCTCCTATAAGGCTACTACCTAAGGTTTCCACCCCCCCTAAGGTTCATAACCTACTGCTTTGATA
This sequence comes from Panax stipuleanatus, assembly GCA_020205555.1. NCBI lineage: Eukaryota > Viridiplantae > Streptophyta > Magnoliopsida > Apiales > Araliaceae > Panax > Panax stipuleanatus. The sequence goes on along the minus strand of CM035121.1, from coordinate 55,225,173 downwards.
CCAACCTGGGACACTCCCAAATTCGGGTACTTCGTTTCCACAAGATTTGGTGTTCACTTTCTAAATATAGCATACATCTACCAAATAATAAAGATTTGCAAAGTAATTACAACCTCCATTAAAACTTAAATAAGAATCTTCCTTGAAAAAGGATTACAACTTGTCCAAAATAAAATCTCAGGGTTATCTAAACCTTAACATCAATCAAAATAAATGCAGAAATAAAACATCATCAAGCAAAGTCTTATTACAAACAACATTGAAAACAACAAGTCTTCACTTGCTCATCTTTCCTTTTCCTTTACTTGTTGACGGTACGTCAACATTCTCGGCCTTAACTGCAACGGGTTATAAAATATGTAAGAGTGAGCAAACAAAAGCTCACTTGAAATACAACAGTGATATGACATAACTAAATAACTTCAAAAGGATTTGAATAACTTTTCTTCCATCAAGAATAAAGAATTTAATAACAATTCTTTCATCATTTCTAAAGTTCGAATATAGAGTGTATCTGAGGGTCATACGACGACCTTGAACTATGTCCTAGGTTATAAATATTTCTATTTAAAATCTTTAACAGTCATTGAGACTATGGACCTTTAACTCGTACTTAGGGGGATCATCCCTTCATACCATGTATTGTGCACATCCATATTAACGCTTTCGCATAAATGTCCCTTAATAAATAGGGTTGTTCCTTCTCAGTATTTGAATACAAGTCCGCACCAAAGAAAGTTTGGTTTGGATAGATAAAGAAACTTTGGAGTTTCAACTATCAACAACTAAGGAGTAGTTGAATCGATTCATAATGCTTTAACAGTTCGATAATATAAGAATTATGAATCAAATGTAAGATACAACAATAGATTTCATGATAACTAGGCATGCTTTGGAAATAACTTAAAGCATTCGATAGATCACGTAGAACTTGCTTGAACAACTAAGTCAAGATCACATTACTTAAATAATACTTCAATACTTATGTTTTACGAATATTTGAATACAGTATAACTTGTACAATACATAACAAGTTAAGAAACGGAAATGAACTTTAATGATATATTGAGCAAGGGTTAGAGAACTTGCAAAATGAAAAGATACAATGATAAAGCTTGCATAGCATACAGGAATGGTTTAGAAAGCTTGCACAAAATAAATAACAAGTTTAGAAATAGAAACTTGCTTAACGTAAAAGAATAAGGATTAGAGAATTTGCCTCAAGCGCAAGCTACACTTTAATAATTACAATCACTTCTACAATTACCCTACACATTACATTACGTTTAAAACGTCTATTAGTGTAACGAATGAGATTTTATATAGTAATTTTAAATATTTATTGAATTAAATAAATATTTTATTTATTTATTTATTGAGTTAAATAAATAAATTATGTGATTATTGTGGAGTAATTTAATTAAGAGTTATATATTAATTAAGTGAATATTTAATATTTAATTTAATTAATATGTATTAATTTTATAGTATAGTTCTTATTTAATTGAGATAATTAAATTAGATGAGTTATGTGATGAGTGTTACATGAATTATAATTAGCGAGTAATTATAATTGTTATGTGACAATCTTTTTTTATTGATTAATTGAGCTTAGATTTTAATTAATTAAATAAGAATGTTAAAGATTTAATTAATTAAAGTGTAACATTTAAAGTATGTGCTAAAATAATTTATTGAAATAAAAAAAAGGATTTTAAAAAGGTTTTACCAAACAAGGGCCTTACTTTTGTTTTAATCTTGTTTTACCAAACAGGGCCTTAAGCTCAAAAAGTTATTTTTTAAAAATAAACTATTTTTGCCAAACAAAGCCTTATGGCTTTTGATTTTCAAAAATTTATAACTGATGTAATTAGTATGGGATTTAATTGTCAGTTATTATAATTATTATATGATTGTCAGTTATATGTATATATGTTATATGTATAATATATGTATTATATTATACGTTAGTTAGAAAGGTTAGTCAGTGTTAGAACAAAACAAAGAAAAGAGAATATAGAGAAGAGAGAAAAGAAAGAGAGAAAAGGAAGAAGAGAGAAGGAGAAGGAGAAACAAATTTGAGAAATTCAACACCATCATCTTCATCTTTTCTCCTAGCACTAATCAAAGGGTATAACCTCTAAATTCAGTTTATATATTTTATTTATGTTTTTCATATAGTTGATTCTCTGTAAACATGAAATTTCATGAAAATTGTATGATCATGGTTTATATACATATATTTAATTTTGTAGCATGTTTATGTATGATTGTATGCTTGGTTTAGTTGTTAATTCATGCATATATGATGATGAACATGAGGAATTCATGTTCTTCAAAGAGTTACAGTGAAAGTATTTTAAAATTATATATATATATATATATATATATATATATAATTTTCTCTTTAAAATCAAAGGAATCCATGTTTGATTGTTCATTTTGTTTAAATTAATTGTAGATGATGATATCATGTTTAAAAATTTAATTACTATGCTTGAAATTGTGTGAATTGGTTTAAAAATAAAAGTTCAGTGTTCAATTTCATCAAGAACACTTAACAATGGCTTTTCTTCAAAAATCATGAAATTAAGTTTTTGATTATGTGTTTTAATGATTTAATGTGTTAAAACATGTTAGAAACTTTAATATTATGTCTTCTGTAAAGTATTATATGTATTATGTTGGCTGAATTCAGAACTTGATGTGGAAAAATAAGCCAAATTGGCTTTTTTCCTGCACAGTTCGCGAATCTGTCTGCGTTCGCTGCAGGGGCCCCGTCCCGGCGGGCATGTCAAGGCTAAAAACCCCGCCCCGGCGGGGAGTTGCAGAAAATAATAATTGTTATTTTATTTTATTTTTTGTATTTTGAAAAACTAATTGTATGCAATAAATTTTATGACATAATAGGCATACATTAAAATGCTAAATGAATAGTAATATATATTATATGAATAAAATATAATATGTAATTATAATTGGATTAGTTATAATTAAAGCAAAGGTTTAAATTATAATTGGTTAATTACAATTATAGTTTGATTAATTTTAATCAATTGAATGTTAATTTAAATTATAATTTAATAATGTAGTTTGATTAATTATAAATTATAATTTGTTTAATTATAATTTAATTAAAATAAAATGTAATTATAATTTGATTAATTATAATTGAAGTGAATGTTTAAATTAAATTATAATTATTTAATTATAATTTAATTAATATAAATTGCATAATTATTATTTGATTAATTATGTGAATGTGTAATTATGTGGAGTGATTAATTATGTGATAATTAATTATTAACTTATTAATTATAGAAGAATGAGTTAACCTAGATGGGTTAACTAATTATGTGAATTAATTACGTGTTAACTAATTTAGATTATTATTGTTAATTATATATATGTAGGAATTGTTTAGGAACGTGATAGTAACTGTAGCTTGCGCTCGAGGTAAGTTGTTCTTTCCTTTCTTGATTTTGTTTATGCCAATTATTGTATTCTCTATAATTTATATATTAAATAAATATCTTAGCGAAGTTCATTTATGAATTGATGTGACCTTAACTTAATTGTTCAAGTAAGGTCTACTAAGTCTTTCAAATGCTTTAAGTTACCTCTAAAGCATAAATTATTTCGTAATTCTTTATTATTTAATTATTCTTGATTATTGTAAGTCGATTCAACTATTCCTTAGTTGATGAACGTTGAATCTTAAATTACTCTTTAAGCTTATCCAAACCAAACTTTCTTTGATGCAGACTTGTACTCAAATACTGAGATGAATAACCCTATTTATTAGGGGAGATTACTATGCGAAAGAGTTAAGATGTTTGTGCACAATACATGGTACGAAGGACTGATCTCCCTAAGTACGAGTTAAGGTCCATAGTCTAAATGACTGTTAAAGATTTTAAATAGAAATGTTTATAACCTAGGATAAAAGTTCAAGGTCTTATGTCCCTCAGATGATTTCAATATTAGAAATTTTAGTTATTAATGAAAGAATTATTATTCAATTCTTTATGGTTGATGAAAGTAAAGTTATTCAGATCTATTGAAACTATTCAATTATATCTTTATTATTGTTGTATTCTAGTGAGCGTTTGTTTGCTCACTCTTGTATATATAATAATCCCTTGCAGTTAAAGCCTAGAACGTTGACGTACCGTCAACGAGTAAAGGGAAAGGCAAGACCGTCAACGAGTAAAGGGAAAGGCAAGATGAACAAGTGAAGACTTGTTATCTTTTGATTTTAATTATAATAAGACTTTATGTTATGTTTTAATTTCTGCATTATTATTTATGTTAAGGTTAGATAAATCCTGGGATGATTTTGAATAAGGTTGTAATTCCTTTTTAAGGAAGATTTTATTATTTATTCAAGGTTGTAATTTATTTTACATTCCTTATTATGGGTAGATGTATGTTCTATTTAGAAAGTGAACATCAAATCATGTGGAAACGAATTACCCGGATTTGGGGGTGTCACAATTAGTACCCAACTACAACGTTTAAACCGTCAAACTTCTTACTCAAGTCCAACCTAGCAACATGGTTACGACGTACGTCGATACTAATACACATATGTGAGGCTAAACTCACAATCAAGAACCTCATACACGCATAGCACTTTTACTATCATTTTGCACCTTACGCTAATAATATCCAAGCACAAATATAATATAAAAATATAAGACTTCAATCTATCTTAAACACATCAAAAGTATGTTATCTCATTACCTATTACACTTAACAAGTCATAAAAATAAGTTAGCTAAACAAACGCGGCATGAAAACTCAACAAAGCAAAAACCACATTTCTCGGACAGCTTGTTAACCCGCTAGGGCGGGTCCCCCAAGGCTAAAAGCCCCACTGGGGCGGGACCCACTACTGGTGAAAACCCCCCAGCTCGCGAACAGTAGAGAAATAAGCCAATTTGGCTTATTTTTTCACACTGAATCCGATTTTTCTCAACATGATGAACATGAAACTTGATAACAACAAAATTTTGGACTCTTTGACATGATTATAACTTATAAAATCCTTACAACACATAATCAAAACCAAGTTTTCATGATTTTTGAAGAAAACTACAATATCAAGCGTTCTTGACAAAAAATTCTATTACGAATTCATTTGTCAATCAATTCATATAATTCCAATTGCAATAACTCTAATTCTTAACATATTAACATAACACATGCTCAATTTAAACAATAATATATAATCAAACACCAATTTGATAGTTTAAAAAAACTATTTTCAAAATTAGTTCACGGTAAATTACTATGAACATGATTTATTCATGTTCATCTTAATTACGTGGATTGAATTGCTAAGACAACTATATAACTCATATATAAACATACTATAACACATATTGCACATAAATTTTATGTTTACATCAATCTTTCATTCTAACTCAGCCAAAAATATGAAAATTCATAAGAACACAAATTCTCCATTAAAACTTGTTTTTACAACAAATTGAATTTCTGAAAATCGTTTATGGCATACAATTCAATTATAAACAGTATATAAACACAATATATATATATATATATATATATATATATATATATACAATTCATGCTTACATAATCTCATAAAATTTTCATATTCCCAGAGAACTCAAAACAAGGAAGAATAATCAATTAAATTTTTAAAACTATAAGATAGTAATTATACCCTTTTTGTTTTGATGATTGAAGAAGAAGATGATGATGAGGAACTTGAGTTCTACCAATTCTTTCTCCTTCTTTTTCTTCTTTCTTTCTCTCTAACTTCTCTTTATTCTCTCTTCTCTGCTCTTTCTTTGCTCTAACTTTGTTTTAACGTAAAAACTATTTACATAGCTAATATACATATATTATACACCTAATAATATAATATACGTAACTTATAAATAATTAATACCTATAATTATATCATATACTAATTACCCATTATTATATAGGTTACACTTATTTTGAATTTAAAAAATCCTAAGGCTTGTTTGGCAAACCTTTATTTTTAAAACTAATTTTTTGAGCTGAAGGCCCTGTTTGGTAAAACAATTTAAAAACTCTTTTCTTTATTTTAATAAATCCTTTTAACACATATTTTAATGTTACACTTTTAATTAATTAAATCTTTAACATACCTATTTAATTAATTAAAATCCAACATCAATTAATCACATAAAAATTATCACATAATTATAATTACTCGCTAATTATAATTCATTTAACACTCATCACGTAACTTATCTAATTTAATTACCTCAATTAAATTAGAACTATACTATAAAATCAATACACATCAATTAAATTAGATATTAAGTATTCATTTACTTAATATATAACACTTAATTAAATCACTCCACAATCTCATAATTTATTTATTCAACTCAGTAAATAAATCACTTAAAATATTTATTTACTCAATAAATATTTAAAATTTAATATATAAAATCTCAATCATTACAAAAGCTTCCTTTGATTCTTCAAATTTATTTCTTAAATTCACAGACTCTCTCTCTCAAACTCTTCCTTTTCTCTCTAACTTTCTCTGATATATGATATATGATATAATATACAAGTATGATATATGTAGAGTATAATATGCGTATATAGTATAACTGTCAGAGATAATTGGAGCAGTTAAATCAATGATGGGGATTAACTGACACCCACTCTCCTAAGGGCTTGTCTGTTTGTCCCATATTAACTCATTTTCCATTATTTTAATTAAAGCGTTTATTCAATAGTTTATTCGTCACACTTTAATTAATCCAATAATATCATTTAATTTCAATGAAATAAAATATGATATTACACATTAAATTACATCATCACAAAATTAAAATTCTCATTTATTAATTATGTCAAATTATAAAATCTCTAATTAATTATTAAATTAATTAGAGTAACATTGTGCTTATTAAATAATTCATTTAATTAAATAAACTCAATTAAATTCACACGTTGAACTATAAAATTTTTCTACATTAATTTAATCAATGTAACACATATAATTAGATTAATCTACCACAATTCCATCAAATAATTATTTAAATCAATAATTAAACATCAAATATTTATTTAACTTAATAAATAAATCAACAAAAATATTTATTTAATTTAATAAATATTTAAATTAAATTATAAAATTCTCGTTTGTCGTAATTATTATTATTATTTAATTTCTAAAGGAGTTTGGAAATTAATTAATAAGAGTACTCTCATATATTCCTAATAAGATTCGGGGGCTAATTATTTAAAAGAGTTTAATTGATTATTTTTAATAAGATAAGGAGGCTAATTAATTAAAAGAGTTTAATTAATTATTCCTAATAAGATTAGGAGCCAAATTAATTAAAGAAGTTTAATTAATTAAAATAAAACTTAATCCTAAATAGTTTAGGAGGGTTGCCTACATCTATAAATAAGAGGAGTCTTATTTTGATTTGATGCTTATGAGAATTCCAAGAGTTGGGAGAGTACACATACTTCTATAGAGATAAAATCTAGGGTTTTGTCAAGCATCCATCTTCTTGAGGAAAGATTATTCCTTGGTGGATCATCTCTAGAGGCCAAACACTTGGGTGACTAACGTTAATCAAAGGAAGGAATCCAACCCGGCAAATTCAAGGAGAGCGCGAACGATTTGGAGTTGAACTCGTACATGAGGAAGCTAGTTTCTACAAGGGTATGAATCTTATTCTTCATCTCTTTCGTTTAATTAATAATTGCGCATAAAGAATAATTCGGTTATATCGTTTGTAAAATTTTAAAACTCTGATTTTTCACGCTTCTACTACTTTGATTGTGTTCATGAATATTACAAACCTAACAGTGGTATTAGAGCCAAACATTTACGTGATTTATTAATTGTTTTGATTTCGATATGTATTTAGAACAATTTTTTTGGGCATAATTATTGTCAAAGAATCATGCTTTTGGAGAAAAAAATGCATAATTCGCGAATTGAAAAAACTGTTCTTGGAGCCTTGTGTCGCGGCGCCTGATTACAGTGTAATCAGGGCGCTGCAGCGCCGGGTCCGGGTTCCTGACTGGTGACCCGGCGCTACAGCGTTGGGTCGGGATTTTAAAAAGGGTGACCCGGTGCCGCAGCGCCCGAACTCAGTTCATTCGCGGTGCCGCTGCACTGGTACCTAGGAAATAAATAAAATTTTATTTTATTTATTTATTTAAATTCTAATTAAAATAAAGTGTTTATTTTAAAATGAAATTTGATTTCATATTTTTCAGTAATTCTAAATTTAAATAAAGTATTTTATTTTTATTTGAAATTGGATTAAAATAAAGATGTTTATTTTAATTACAATTTAATTTCATGCTAACTATTTATAGTTAGAATTAGATTCCATGATAACTAATTGGTGTTGAAATTAAATTCTATGTTTCTTAAACAATAAAATAGTTTATTTGTGATTAGGAAAAATGATTCCATGTTTCCTTAAATAAAATAGTTTATTTAGATATGAAATAAGATTTCATATTAATCAAAATAAAGGAGTTTATTTTGATAAGGAATTGGATTCCACATATTTTGTTTTTTCCAAAAAAAATGTTTTTTTAAAGTTAAAATAAAGGAGTTTATTTTGACTTGGAATTGGATTCCATGATTAATTAAAATAAAGGAATTTATTTTGATTTAAGAATTTGATTAAAAATAAAGGGGTTTATTTTTATTCAAAATTGGATAAATTAAAATAAAAGAGTTTATTTTGATTTAAATTTGGATTAAAATAAAGGAGTGTATCTTGATTCAAAATTGGATTTTATGTTAACTAAAATTGCCCATTAAATGATATCAATATATATATATATTGAATGTTTATTATTCATGAGATGAATATTATTTATTGATGCATATGGTGATATGTTTGATAATAAATGGGGTTGATTATAGACTATTGACCAATGTGATTGGGTTTTATTTTAGATGGATGCATGAATGTATGAGTTTTATTAAATGGGGTCTGCGTACCTTGTCTTCTCTAATTTTTCTTAATGTAAATTCTATTTCCCTCCTATGTATTTCCCCTTGACTGATGATCAAGGTTTTTCTTTAATGTAAATAGTTTATGTAATAGGATTAGTTAGAATTATCTTGAAGAATTGGAGACCAAGGAGCAAGGAACGCTTGAAGACCAGTTTGTAATGGAGCCCGTGTTTAAATGTAATAGTTATATTTAAATTTTGTTCTTGCACCATAGGTTTGACCTCTTGGTTCACATGGTGCTCTAGTGAACCAAATTAGAATAAAGTCAATAATCAATCCAGGTAGAATATAGTATTCTATATGTGCATGCTTACTATATATATTTTATATATTATACAACAAGTTTCGCATGTGAATTAATATGACGCGTATTTTATATATATGTGTGCATGCGCGCTAAACAAGATGAGACAAATAATAACAAACCGCTCGAAGAATTTATATTAAGTCATAAGAATTCAAAGATATTTGGAATATCGAACGTCACTTTCTAGCATGATAAAATTAATAGATTATTGAATATATAATATAAGTTTGTTGTGTCACCATAAGGCAAGTATTAAATATTTAAGATGTTGATTTATCACATTTGATGCTTATAAAGGAATTGAACTATACTGTTTTGTTGTGTCACCATAAGGATGGTGTTTTTCTCTTTGAATATATAAAAGTGCTAGATTGGACTTAAATTGGATAATTTTGATTTAGATGTGTCACTACTTGATCAAAAATAATCTAAGAAACAAAAGAAAAAGAGTTACATGATGATGTAATTGACAATAGTTGTCTACCTATTTATTTATATATAGTTTGTTGTGTCACCACAAGACTATATAAATTTGAAATGAGATCCTTATTCTCGCTAGCAAATCTTTAATTAGATATTGTCGAACTATATATATAAGTGATGGTAATATAGTTTGAAGAAAATAATGAGAGATAAGAATTTAAAATGAGACCTAACTATTTTGATGATTAATAAAATGAATGTATGCTATAATGTTGTTAAATTACAACCTCATTTACAGAATTTTACAATGTCTTATTTACTATCACTGCGGAGCATATTAGATGTTAATTAACCAGACCGAATCAAACGGATTGGTTAAGGAATATGAGAATAGTTATCAAGACTGCAAAGCTATCTTATGTCCTTAATACGCATATCTCTGCAATGATTGCAGACAATGCCTCTGAGAAAGAGATTGCTACTTTTAAAAAGTGTCAAGATGATGTACAGTTGGCTCAATGCATCATGCTCGCATCCTTGAGTAACGAGCTTTAGCGTCAGTATGAAACTATGGATGCTCCTACTATACTCCTTCACTTCAAGTTGTTGAATGGTGAGGAAAGTAGGACTAATAGATATCAGCTATCTAATGAGCTCTTTTAATCTAGAATGATCGATGTTACTAAAGTATAGACACATGTCCTTAAGATAATCAATCTGATTGAACAACTAGGACAACTAGGTTCTGTCATGGATGGAAAGTTGAACCAAGATTTGATCTTGCACTCACTCCAGGACACCTTCTCACAATTGTTATGAATTTTCATATAAACAAGTTAGATGTCAGCCTCGCTAATTTGCTTAACATGTTGAAAACTGTTAAGAGTCACTTTCCAACCAAGAAAGACCAAGTCTTACTAGTTGGGGCCAAATGATCTTATGAAAAGAAGAACGGTTCAAAGAAGGTACATAGAAAGGCAAATAAAAAGATAATAAGAACAAAATTGATACAGATTGTGACACCCCCAAATTCGAGTACTTTGTTTCCACATAATTTGGTGTTCACTTTTTAACTAAAACATACATCTACCCAATAATAAAGAATTTCAAAGTAAATTACAACCTTCGTAATACTTAAATAAAATCTTCCTTGATAAAGGATTACAACTTATCCAAATAAAATCCCAGGGTTAACTAAACCTTAACATTAATCAAATAAATACAAAAACAAAACATAACCAACTAAGTCTTATTACAATCAAAACTTGAAACAACAAGGCTTTACTTGTTCATCTTTCCTTTTTCTTTACTTGTTGACGCTATGTCAACATTTTTGGTTTCAACTGCAAGTGGTGATAAAACATGCAAGAGTGAGCAAACAAAAGCTCACTTGGAAATACAACAGTGATATGACATAAGTGAATAGTTTCAAAAGAGTTTGAATAATTTTACTTTCATCAATATAAATAATTGAATTATAATTCTTTCATTAATACGTAGAATTCGAATATAGAATTATCTGAGGGTCATAAGACCTTGAACTATGTCCTAGGTTATAAATATTTCTATTTAAACCTTTAACAGTCAATAAGACTATGGACCTTTAACTCGTACTCAGGGGAATCAACCCTTTGTACCATGAATTGTACACAACCATCTTAACGCTTTCGTATAAATGTCCCCTAGTAATTAGGGTTGTTCATTCTCAGTATTGGATACAAGTCCGCACCAAAGAAAGTTTGGTTTGGATAGATAAGGGAACTTTAAAGTTTCAACTATCATCAACTAGGAGTAGTTGAATCGACTTATAGTACTTTAACAGTTCGATAATATAAGAATCATGAACCAATTGCAAGAGATAGAACAAATCTACATAATAGATAGGCATGCTTTAGAAGTAAATCAAAGCAACTGAAAGAATAAGTAGATCTTGCTTGAACAACTAAGTTAAGATCACAATGCTTCAATAATATTTCAATGCTTGTGCAATAAGAATATTAGAATACAACAAAGCTTGTACAAATTAAACCACAAGTTCGAAATGGAAACTTGCTTAACGTAAGAGAATAAGGATTAGAAAACTTGCACAATAATAAGTTTAGAGATAGGAAACTTGCCTCAAGCGCAAGCTACACTTTAATAACTATAACCACTTTCACAATTACCCTACACATTGCCTTACATTTAAAGCGTCTATTAGTATCCAACTACATCAGTTAAACCGTCGAACTTCATACTCAAGTCCAACTCACAACATTGTTTACAATATAGGTTGCTAACTAGTCACATACGTGAGTCTACATTCACGACATACATTCATAAGCTTATAACGCAATGAATTGTGTTATGTACCTTTTGAAAGTAACACACCCACATACATGTAACACATTCATATACAACTTCAATCCATCTTAAACACATCAAAAATATGTTATCTTATTACATATTTCACTTATCAAGTCATAGAAATAAGTTAGCTAAACAAACGGGGCATGAAAACTCAAAAACCAAAAACCAACTTTTCCGTACAGCAACTTAACCCACTGGGGCGGGGCCCCCAAGGGCAAAAGCCCCGCTGGGGTGGGTCCTCTCTCTGGCACAGGGGCTGGTTCGTGAACTGGTGGAGAAATAAGCCAATTTAGCTTATTCCTTCACACCGAATTTGATTTTTCCCAACATGATAAACATGAAACTTGATACAAAAAATATTTTAAACTCTTTAACATGATTATAACATATAAAATCCATACATCACATAATCAAAACCAAGATTTCATGATTTTCGAAGAAAAACACAATATTAAGCGTTCTTGACGAAAATTGCTATTACGAATTCGTTTTTCAATCAATTCAAGTAATTTCAATTGTAATAACTTCTATTCTTAACATAATAACATAATACATGATCAATTTTAACAACAACTCAAAATCAAACATCAATTTGATAGTTTCAAAAGCTATTTTTTAGAAATTAATTCACAAAAATTCACTATAAACACCATTCTTCTTGTTTATCAAAATTTCATGAATTGAATTGTTAAAACAACCATATAACTCATATGATCATGCTATATCACATATTACACATAACTTCATGCTTTCATCAATTTCTTTGATAATTTAAGAAGTATTTTCAAATTAACTTCATAATAAAACACTATGAACATGATTTCTTCATGTTCCTCATATCTTTGTGAATTGAAATACTTAAACAACTTATAAAAATCATATGTAGCATATATCTATAAATATATATATGTACACATCCCATACACATATCAAAATCAAAAATTTTCACAAAGAGATTTTTACAGAGAAGTTTTAAACCAAGAACATGTAGAAGAACATAACTTTTAAAACTTGTTTTTACAACAATTGAATTTTGAAAATCCTTTCAAGGCATACAATTACATATGAAGAACATATGAATACTATATATATATATATATATATATATATATATATATATATATAAATTCATGATTATGAAAACCTAATTTAACAAAGAAGAATTATAACACACATGAATTGATTCTATGGTTATAAGGGTTAAGATTATAACCTTACTAGATTGAATTAAGAGAGAGATGGAGATGATGATGTTCTTCTCTTGCTTTCTCAAGCTTCTCTTCTTCTTCTTCTTCTTCTTCTTCCTTTTCTTCTTCTCTAAGAACTCTCTCTAACCCTTTCTCTTTGTTTCTTTCTCTCTTTGTTTGTAAAAACTAACGTACTTTTAACTTAACATATATTATACCCTATACATATACATATATAATATATATGTAACTTATAAGTAATAAGTATAATACTAATTACCATAATAAATATTACTAATTACATGGTTATAATAATTTGCCCAATTATTTTAAAGCAAATCCTTTTATTAACTAAAGTCATGTTTGGTAAAATAAGTTTTAAACAAGTAGAAGGGTCCTCGTTTGATAAAACCAATTTAAAACCCTTTTCATTATTTTAATAAATCTTTAATCCATAGATTAAATAATACACTTATTTAATTAAATTACAACATTCCAATTCAATTAAATAAAAGCTAACATTCATTAATTAATAAAAACACATAATACCAAATTGTTACATAATTATAATTCCTTTATTAAACATAATTCACGTAACAAATTATTATTAACACTTAGCACATAACATTCAATCTAATTGAATTATTCTCAACTAAATTAGAATTATGCTACAACATATCAATTTAATTAAATATTACTCCTAATTAAATCAATCCACACAATCACATAATTCATTTATTTAATTCAATAAATAAATCACATAAAATATTTATTCATTCAATAAATATTAAAATTAAATATATAAAATGTCAATCGTTACACGGATAGCAAAGGAGTTTGCTTCCACTGCAATAAGTATGGACATTGGAATAGAAATTGCGAGAAGCATCTTGCAGAGGCTAACTAGAAGAAGCTTAGTGAAGCTTCTATTACATATACATGTTTGTTCATGATTGAAATAAATCTTTCAGTAAGTAAAGTTTCTACTTGGGTATTGGATACCGGCTGTGGTTCTCATAAATACAGATTTATGAAGGATCAAGCATAAGTAGAAATCTAAACAAGGGGAAGTCATCCTGCGTGTGGGGAATGGAGCAAAGGTGGGTCCATTAACTGCATGAACTTATTATTTAGCGCTACCTATGGGCAAGTCCATTAGTTTAAATAATTAATATTATGTTCCAACACTTATAAGAAACATTATTTCAATTTCTGTATTAGATATGGATGGTTTTGATATTATAATAAAGAACAACAGTTGTTCTATTTATAATAAAATGTTTCATATGGTGTTGGCTATTTACTAAATGGACTTTACATACTTAACTTACATGAAAATAATTTTGTAAATTGAACAAATTAGTAAAAGAAAAGGAGATGATCATTCAAAGATTTGAATATTTGAATTTGGTGAAATACAAGTCTGAATCATTTGAAAGGTTCAAAGAATTCAGAAATAAAACTAATTAGAAAAGTATTATGATTCTTCGATTGGATTGAGGAATAAATACTTGTGCAATACGTTTTAAGATCATCTTAAATAGTTTTCTTACAATGGACGCTTCCTGATACACAATAATTGATTGATGTATCTAAAAAGAAAAATTTTACCTTATTGGATATGGTGCGGTCCATAATGATTTTACCGACATTCCAGTTTTCTTTTAGGGTATTGCCCTGAAAATGACTGCATATCTAAAAAATAAGATAACCTCAAAAATTCATCCCCGAGACTTCATAAGAGTTATGGACAGGGAGGATTCATAATCTTAAGTATGTTAAGATAAATGGTTGTCCAACTTATGTGAAAAGGTTTCAAAAGGATAAGCTTGGGACAAAATTTGACAAGTACAAATTTGTGGGACATCCTAAAGTAAGTTTAGGGTATGTGTTCTATAATCTTACTTAGAAAAAGGTGTTTGTTGTGAATCACGTTGCCTTCTAAGTGTCAACACCGAGAGAAATTCGAGGAAGTTCCTCTCGCTCGATTTCCTAAAATTTTGTTTCCTGCCCTTTGTAATTCACTGTGTCGATTGATTTATTTAAATGGTGAATTTTTAGGAAAATGAGATCGAATTTAGTAGACTAATTTGAAAAGATTGATTTGATTATTAATGCTTATGATTGGACCGAATGAGACAAAGCCGCTAGTTGGTATGGTTTAAATGGATGTACCAACTCATCCGAATTTGAAAGTTTTCGCAATATGGTCCAATATCTGATTCCGTAGGATTGGTCTGGAAACCCGATATTCACATAGTTCGTGGGCTTGATTACGCGGGGGGGGGGGGGGGGGGGGGGGGGGGGGGAAGGTGTTAGGCACCCCCCGACTCCCGTGAAAACACGGTATCGCATCTTATTGATTTTCTATGCATAAAGTGTGTGTGTGTGTGTATGTTTTTATTGTGCTCAGTGCTTTAATTTTAAAGTTTATTCTAAGCCTCATTGTGACTTATTTTACAGTAGTGGTGTACCTCTTTTGCACCTAGGTATGAAGGATTTGATATAGCAAAAGGTTCAGTTTTAAACAAGATATATATATATATATATATATTTATATATATATTGAAGTAATATTTTGGAAAAAGGGTTTTCAAATCCTTCGCTCGACTAAGAATTAGGGACTTCGATACTTCCTTTTATTATCTTTACGTTAGTAAGGTGATCTACCCCAAAACGCTTTATTCTTCATGAAAGCTCTTTGTGATTTTATTTGAAAATCATTTTTAGTGAAAATGCATGATATAAAGCGCCAAAAAGGGTTGGATCATCATCGTGCATAAAAGCCATCTTGATGAACCCGAACTCCCATAAATATAATTTTCACTATCAAGGAGTCTTAAATCCGACTTCTCGGGACTAATCCCTCGAACTCTTTTTAAGATCCAATATTACATATACAATGATTTCATGTTATTTAATCATTACATTGAAAATGAAACGTCCATCGTAGGAATCAAGTCAAGATCCGATCATTAGATCTCGACATCGGGATTCCTAGGCTCACATTATTAAACTTAAATATGTATATACAACATATTCTAAACTTGTTATTAGGTGATTTCATCGGTTAAAATTCTCGTTACGAGCTATTAGGACCCCTCACTTCTAGATATAGATCTAGGGCTCTACGGAGTGACCAGGACTGACCATAAGCAATAAAACATCTAAATCTACCATGGATCTAAACCGATCTAGTATATAGGTTAGGGGTTCATGCTCTATAACCATCCAAAAGGCTAGATCCGGCTTAGATCTTGTAAATACCGTGAATTTTAAACTCCTTGTTAATTAAATATGTGATTTAATTTTAATGAGTTAGTTTTGTGAGCTTATTTAAACCTTATGTGGTTATGTGAATTTGTAAAATGGTTAAAGGGAGTCACTAATGGTTATTTAAATTAGTGGACTAACCCTAAGACTTTAATATCAGAGAATTGATAGGATTATTAATAATTAAATATTCAATTTATTTGAATATAGTGGCAAGATTTGAACATATTGATTAATTGCATTTATGAGTAAATAATTGATAATTTGTTGATTAACAATTATTATGAATAAATAATAATTAATGAATGAGAGATTAATAATACAATAATATTATATTTACTTGATTAATTATTTCATACAAGCATGCGATATGTTAAACCTTTAATATATAGTAGTTATCTATATTGTATATAATACAATGTGACTTTTGATATGGCTATGTGTATTATATATAGACTATATAGTAAGATTTATTTGCATTAGTAGAGTTACACAATAATATTGTTTATGTGACATGAAGTGTGTGAGTAAACAATCATGTATACTTCATCAACATATAGTAATATCAATAAATAATTGATCTCAGTAAGTTATTATAATGATAACACTTATAATAATGAGTAATAATAATACCCAATTGCTTTACATTCGGTATTAAGGAAAATGTACATGGATTATATGTTGTGTACCTATTCATTATTAATTGCTATTTGAAATAACATGGTAACACCCATTTAAATATATATGGAATGGATACATGTAGCTTAAGTATATACTATGTGTATATATATCATATAACCTAAGTGTATTATATTATATAGCCTAAGTATGGGCATATATTATACACACATGGCAAGATTGCTGAGATTAGTGGTTGTCCCATAATTAGAGTCCCATCCTCAATTTCCTCTCCTTCACGTGAACAACCACAAGCCTACACTAGCCTACTCTCTTCTCAAGTTCAGCAATCCTAGCTTATGATTATAAGGGATGTGGATTTCATAATTTGATTCACCCACTCTCTGTTAACTTCCATGTTACTGAACAATCTATTGGATTGAATTGATGAACAATTGCTTGAACCGTGTATTCATTTGTCTATATAAGAGCTCTTCTCCTTTTCATTTTGAAATTGCTGAGATTTCTTTAAGTATATAATTGATAGCAAGAGAGATATCAGTGAGGGAGAAGTGGATATACAAATTACAGAGGTATAATTTCTATAGTTTCCATTCTTGTTCTTCATTATCTAATTCTTGATTATGCTAAATTGAATGACCTTTTGATTGAAGAATGCTTGCTATATATTATATAAGTTGTTATGTTAACTTAGAATTGCAAAATATCATGTTAGAATAGAATTCGTTGGAAATTTTCTGAGTTGGGTTGAGTCTCTGTCTAGCAGAGGCAGTTCCTGGACGGCCCAGGCAGCTGCGCCAGTGTTGCACTGGCCAGGGCGCAGCTGCGCCAGGCCTGCACCAGACCACTTGGTTTCTGTTTTATTTTTTGTCCATGCTATATTGATGGTACTCTTTGGTCAAGCATGGAAACTGATATTAATGCATAATATAAACTTCTTGGTACTATATGTATGTCATAGCCATGATAGTATGTGTTATATAAGGAAAGCGTATGTTTTGGAAATGAAAATTATAGTTTCGAATGTGAACTTTGTCATATAAGTAGCATGTACATATTCTGATTTTATGAGCATGACCATATGGTCTATATTGACACGAAATGTACGTTTAAAGTGTTAAACACACTAGCATGCACGATTGCAAGATTTCAACGATTTCAAAGAGAAACTTAAGACTTTTGAAAATGAACTTGACCAAGGTTAACGTCTTTTAGAATCTGACCATATGAGAACGTTTATGTGATTTAAATATGTGTTTATAATACATATGAAATATATATCGAGATGCCTTGTATGTATTATGATGCCTTTGTTGACTTAGTGCGATTTTGAAAGAAAATTTAAGATTTGAAAGTTAATAACATCAATTACCATGTGAGTTATGTTATGAGCATGTAAGCATGAAGAATAGGAGTTCACCATGCCTATAGACGTATTGACATGAACCTCACTTGTTTATATACGGATTTCACATATGCATGCATATTCATTCTAAGGCATGAATTATGTGGATTAAGGTATACATGTGTTGTTTACACACAAGCATGACTACGGAATATTGTTTAACCTTGTTATGTGATAACTTGGCTTTAGTAACCGATTTTGAAACATGAACGTGTATTGCTTAAAGTATATGAATGATCGGCATGAAAACTTATGATTTTGAATTGGATTAGGGTGAGCATGCTAGGATTCAAACTTGAAAGTACATTCTTGAAGCATGAACTTGATTTTTGCTTAAAGTATAAGGATGTCCGACATTGAACATTATAACCTTGAGATATGAATAGAACCTTGCAATGTATGTATCTGAAACTGTATTGCATGATTAAATTGAAGTGCTATGTGTTCAAGCCTATATTGATGCATAAGAACTAGATAATCTAAAGTTATTAAATCTAAGACAGGATTAGATTGACGTACGTGAACTATGTGCTGGACTTATATGATAAGTAGATTCTTGTAAGTGTAGACTCATATTAGTTTACACATGCTAATTGGAATACCGACTTGTTAATGTTAGGTCATTTCAACGCTATTTAATTAAAGCTAGAATTATTTGTAGCTGAGCAAACAGGCAAGTATCCGAACCCTACTTTTATTGTGTTGCAAGTATTCTAAAACCTTGCATTACTTTATTCGATAAATCTTGTGAGCAAGTTCTTTTGAACTTGTTTTTGTATTATAATTTGCAAGTTCTATAACTTACACAAACTCTTTATTGTGCAAGTTTCATATCCTTCTCATATTGTCTTGACCAGGATTATTGTTGAATTGAAAGTTGTTCATTTAAGCTTGAACTTTATTTCCAAGCATACATTAGGTGGTTTAATTTCTTTACAATTATTCCACATCGATCTTATTGATATTCGCACTTGGTGCACTTGAGCTCGTACAGTCTTGGACTTGTACCTTATTTAAAGTTCTATAATTCTTGAACTGCGTTAG
The DNA here is from genome assembly GCA_020205555.1 of Panax stipuleanatus. Taxonomy (NCBI): domain Eukaryota; kingdom Viridiplantae; phylum Streptophyta; class Magnoliopsida; order Apiales; family Araliaceae; genus Panax; species Panax stipuleanatus. Next base: position 55,205,530 of record CM035121.1, on the reverse strand, counting down.
ATAGAGTTTGAACCCTTGTTCGGTCAGACAATTGTATGAAGTTTTATAAAAGCTATCCAGATCAATTTATGGTATGGATTCTTAGACTGAAAAGAACACCCCTTATATATAGGGGAGTACCCCAGGTATCTAGTATAAAGATACAAACAGCAGAATTGAATGTTATGCATATACATGGTGTACGCGAGGCTGATCCCCTCAAGTACTATTCTATAGCCAGTAACAAAAGGGTCAATCAACTATCGATTCCGTTGGAGTTTTATAGTTCGAAGTCTACTTGACTATCAGTTATTCTAAAAGCAATCTTTATTCTTGCTTTTGATATTCATATTGTTGAATTCATTGTCAGATAATTTTTATTCATCATGATGTATCCTTTATTGTTGTATTTAAACTTGCTGAGCAAACTTGTTGCTCATTCTTGTTATATCATGACTTCTATTGCAGTTAAGACCGAGACTTCAAGGAAGGACAAGGGTAAAGGAAAGATGTAGGAATAGTTTGCAAGGAGCAGACTTTGCTTTATGATTAGTTTAATTACTGTTATATATTATGAACCCTAATGATTATTCTAGGGTACGTTTATATGTTGTATTAAGGTTATCGAATCTTGGGACTAGTAACATCTTTTGAATGAACGACGTACGTTTATTATATTTCGCATTTAGTTATCGTATGTTGTTTAGAGGTGGATGTTTGTATTGTATCGTGACGATCGAATCGGGGTTAGAGAACTTGGATTTGGGGGTGTCACAGATCTAGGTAGATCTAGTCTCCAGACTTGATTTACAACTAAATATGCACAAAATAACCGATAAAAACTCTAAATCTATCAACTATTACATAATATATATGTAAACAACAACAATTTTAACTAGATTCAAGCAATATATGACATAAATCTAGTATATTGAACAAAGTTTACAAAGCAAGTGACCAAAATGAGCTTTTTTCACCTTGGGGACACGTGAACAAGCTTCTTTTGGCTCGTGATCAACCCATATCACTCTAGACACTCAATATGTATGATATGGAAGATTAAACAACTCAAAGTTGTGAAGAAATGCTCAAACCCGAGGGTTTCTCTCTCTCTAAAATTAGCTTCTCTCTCTAACTTCTTATCTTTTGAAATGAGTTGCTGGCTGCTGAATTATAGGACCCGGGACCAGCCGCAAGTATACCTGGTCTAGTCGTAGGTACACCTATGTATGGGTCCCGTGGGTCTCACTGCCTCGAAGTTTATTCCTTTGATCTCGGTCCGGTGAAAGATGTGCTCCAAACCCAAAAATCCCAGAAAGTTCTTGCGGAAGGCAGCAAAATAAGGTTGAGTCTGACTAAATCAGAGTCCGGGAAGATGGTGCAATAAGTTGGAAGGTATCTTCTGGTTTTTGAGGGTCATCAATCAGTTCGTCTTGAACAACACGTAGTTCAATGGTTGTTGCGGTGACTTCTTATGGACACTTTCGCAGCTTTGCGATCCTCGTTCACTCCGCATCGTGTCTGGGCGTCGTTGGCACTTTGATTTCTTCACGGGGTTGTCTTCGGGGTGAAAAGATGCATTTGCCCAACCTCGAGGACATCTCTTAAAAGAAATTATGCTTTTATGCTCCTGTAAGGTTAGTCCAAGGAAAATAAAATTTCGAGTGTCTACACTAAGATAAAGGTGTTTATCATTGAAGGGCTAGTGGGAGAATAATAGATTTTGAAGGAGTTCAAGAACCACAAAACACTATTAGGCAAAAGGAGGAACCTGTAGATACACCTATTATATCACAACCGAATCGTGAATCTGGAATAGTACTGAAGATACTAGGGAGGTATAGATTCATCATAGATAATGATGATAAGGTACGCATCATAGAGGATGATGATCCAGTTATATAAGATGAGACTAAGAGTTTTAGACACTCAGAGAAATGGTAGATGGACATAAAATTTAAAATGGATCTTTGGAGCAAATGGCAAGATAGAGACATATAAGGCCAGATGGTTAGAAAAGGTTTTCAAATAAAGTCAAGAATTTGACTGTGATAAAACCTTATTACCGGTAATAATGCTCAAGTCCATTTGGATTTTACTTGCGATTGTAGCTTATTATTACTAAATTTGGCAAAGGGACGTGGAGACGCCCTTCCTCAAATAAAAATTATTAGAGGAGAATGTATGTTTGATACAGCCAGATGGATTTTTTTCAATAGTTAAAGCAAATCAAGTATATGAGCTACAACAATCTATTTATGGATTGAAGCAAACTTCTCAAAGATGGAACATTTGTTTTGATGAGACAATCAAAGGAGTTTGATTTTATCACAAACGAGAATGAACCTAATGTGTATAAAAGGGTCAGTGGGAGCGCTGTGACATTCGTAGTAATATATGATGATATATTATAGATAAGGAATGATATACCAGTGTTACAATCAGTAAAGCTAAAGTTGTCTAAACATTCCTCTATGAATGATTTGGGTAGAACATCCTATATTTTGGGGATAAAGATCTATATTGATAGCTTTAAAAGGATGCTCGGCTTAACCCAAGGGATGTATATTCATTCGATGTTAAAGGCGTTTATCATGACAAACTCCAAAAGAGGTCTCATGATGATGAGCCATGTAGTGAATCTCTCTAAATTGTTCCCAATAAAGAGAAATCGAATGAGTTACTATCATGTATGTAATAAAATGTACGAGACTCGATGTTGATCGATCAAATTCTGGAGAATATCACTATAAGATAGTGAAAACCATCTTAAAGTACTTAACTGGCACTAAAGATGTGATTATGATTCATGGTGGGTCCGAATTAAAACTAGAAGACTAACAGACTCACATTTTTCAGACTGACCAAGACGATAACAAATCCACTTTAGGGTAAAGCGTTACCTTGAACGGTGGTGCTGTGAATGGGAAAGGTTCCAAACAGCAAAGAGTTGTTGGATTAGTGATAAAAATAAAGTATATATATCTATAAATGAAGCTGCAAGTTGATTATTTGGATGAAAAGTTCATTACAGAACTAGGAATAGTTTCTAAGTCTCATCTTGGATCCAAACATGTGTTGCGGCACTTTCATTTGAGTAGATGAATTATTGAAAGAGGAGAAGTCACTATAGAGATAGTGGACTCTCATGAACAACATTACATATCCATTTACTAAAGCTTTATCCAACATCAAAACGATTGTCACTTAGAGAAGAAGAGTATTAGATACCGTGGCGATTGGCTTAATGCAAGTGGGAGATTGAAAGTAGTATGCACACAAGTCAATCATATTTGATATGATAAAGCATATATTTTGTAACAATCTTATTCATTTATTAATAAAAGTGTTTATTTATTAAATGCTTTAATTATCTATATGTTGTTCTTATCTTAATATGTGATAAACCTATATTTTTAAGCAATGTTTTTAGAATAATGATGATGATCATGCTAATGAGATCTAAATTCTTAGATAGCTTAAAACTAAAATAGTTTTCAATCGTTGGATTACTTAAAAAGGGAATAGTGAATCCAGATAGATTGGTACATACGTTATTTTCCCATTCACTACAAGAAAAAGGCCTTTCAGCTACCTCCTATCCGCGACCGCATACGGTTGTAGTTGACTATCAGCGATCGAACTCGATTGTTGATAGTCATCGCATAAAATTTGGTCGCTGGAATGTAAATTAGCGACCATTATTAGCGACTGACACACCTACAATTGCCAGGAGCGACTGGTGTCGTCGCTAAGCTGAGTTAGCATGGTCAGGGTCGAAAGGCTGACGTGGGCCACGTGTCAGCAACCGCCATCAGCGACTGAAATCGGTCACTAACTCCCTGATCCAATTAGCAGTCGCTAATATGTGTTAGCGACCGCCTGCAGTTGCTGATGTATAAAAATAAAAAAAATAAAAAAATCCTATTTTTTGGATTTCCCAAAAAACTGTACATGTTTTGTACCTATTTTATGTCCCAACACACAACAAACAATATATATAAACTTTCAACCAAGTTTTATATAATCCCAACACATGCACAACAATATAATAACATCCATCCATATACTGACACATACACCGAAATAGTATAAACTATATAAACATTAAAAAATAAATATGAATGAAGAAATATATACAAATCTAATGTATAAGTAACATATAGTCATCCAAAGAATGAATAAAAGTACAAGGCTCATAAATAGCTATATAACAAGACTAGCTATAGGTCGGCCGTCATGCGTCCTCGTCCAAATTAGTTTCTGGTTGATCACCCTTTAATTAACAAAATAATAAAACAAGTTACATATATAGTATATATGTTGATACTGGTATTACGACAATATATGTGTGTGTATATATATAAGTGACTAAATAATTTGATTGTAATATAAATACTAAGATTACCTCATCGCCATCCTCATGCTGTGATGATGCTGCTGCCGCTACTGCAGCAGCTAACTCATCAGGACTCAGAGCCGCCAAATGCCAGCCCAGTATATGAAGAAGATCACGATCTCGACAGATCGCTCTCACACAGTCAGCAGGAGTATGATGAGCTAGATGGGTCGATGACTGTGTAGACTGGGTAGCAGAGCTGCATGTGCTACTGATGGTTGGGCGTCGTTGTTGTCCTTGGCCTTTGACGTAGTTCTTCTTCACAACTGATGCCCTCTCCCACAGCTCTTGATCAATCACCGGACGTTGTGTGAATTCAGGATAACGCTAGTTCAATAAGCGCTTATAAGTATCCTGCCATCAGGTTAACAATTAAATAGTTAAAAATAAATATTAAATTCTAAATAATAAAACTTGATAAACAACATGTATCAAAGTTGTCAAAACTTATTACCACTATTTGGACAGCATCAAGCAGACCATCACGGGTGGTCACGTACACATCCAACCAATGGATAGGCTGACCTTGAGACTGAGACTCCTATACAAAATATACTCTCATGCTAAGTAAGCATGTGACATTCTACAAACCATATGTGATTGTAAATATATTAAAAATATTCTATCAAATATTCACAAGTTAATTTACTATTTATACATACCCTAGCAGCGATATACTGCAATTGTGATATATTGTCGCCCCTGTAGGTGCCTTTCACCTTTTCGCGATTAGGTACACTCAAGGATCTGTTGGTGGTGGCAGTCTTGCGTCTCTTGACCCAACTCTCAGCTCTCCATTGGGCACACATCTCAGCCCATATGGACTAAGTGCACCACCAGGGGCTATGCTCGTGCATGTGCTCCTCTCCCTAGTCCGGATGGTCGATCGATGCATTGTGTAGGGCATTTTGGCGTTCTTTATTCAAATTATCTTTGGTACGGATCGCGCACTTCTGCCAGAAAAGTGTCTGTATCACTGAAGCCCGCGCGTCCTCCCATCTATACCATTTCTACAAATAAAATAACAATAATAATATTAAAACGGTACTATTAACATATAATCCAACACTACTAAACAATTAAAAACTTACTTGAAATTCAGCCCAAACTGCATCCTTGTGGGCGATAGGTGTGCTCGCCCACGTAATCACAGCTGTCGGCCAGTTCTGCAAGCACAGCTGTGAAATGCACTTGACTATCTTGTTATCTGAAAAGTCACTACAATATACAATAATTTACATTAAAGATAAGTACATTTATTATAATATTTAAAGCAATTTATATGGAAATATAAAATGTTTATATATAAATGGTGTGAATGTATATGCTGTTAGGAGGAGGACGTATCTGAATAAGAATTCGGTCATCCGGATTAGCAGGGGCCTTTGGCACGTGATTAGGCCCCCGGCCCAAGCTGTGCTTTTTTTGCGCTGCTGAAGACGAAGCCATCTATATTTTACAAATTTTAAGATATTATTATGAGTTATATTTGAATATAAAATGATAATAATGACAATACATGCATATATGAATATAAAATGACAATAATGACAGGAAATTATATAAAATAGTTAAGTACATAAACATGACAATGATATAAAAAACATGTAATACTAAACATACATTTTATTTTTTTACTCAATGTTTGAATCAAAGTTATCTCCTCTACGTATTGCAGATTCATAACCATCATCTGCTACAGATTCAATGTAAGTGTCAATTAATAACTCTTCCTCCTTAGTATCAGTGTCATCTGGAACAAGTAGTGACTCAGGCTCTAATTTATTAGGTTCATCTCCACCATCTAACTGGATTACATCATTGTCATCCTCCACATTTATTATTTTTTATCTATGAAGCATCTGCTCTTGGTAAATCTCTCTGTCTACTATTTTTACGCGATTGCGCGCGGGAGTATGAAGTACAACTTGTCAATCTGCAGGCGGTCTATCCTATTTGCTAACAGGACTAGGAGTGTAGTATACTTGTACTATTTGAGTTGGTAACACAAACGGTTTATTGGCATACGCGGACCTATGGAGGTCAACATCGATGATTCCATGTCTGTCAACACGTATCCCTTTTTTTGAATCAAACCAACGACACTTGAATAAGTTAATATGACCCATGTACATGCCCTTGTACGACAACTCTATGATTGCCTCCAACTCCCCCTAAAAGGTCCGACCAAGCTCATTGTAACAATCTCCTTGGACACAGACTCCAGTATTCATTGTTCTTTTACCGTGACCATATGCCTTGGTACAAAATTCACAACCATTGATTTTGTAACCATTACGGCTCACTTGGTCCTTGTCTGGTCCCATAGCTAGGACTTGTATATTAGCTTAAATTGTTGATCCCGCAGTAAAAGCCAACAAAAACTCCATCCTATTAAATGAAGTAATAGCTAATATGGAGTATATATATGTCATGCTTAAGTAACTTAACTTACTTTGCCCTTTAGCCAAAGTGCAAATTGTTTATCACGACTGATTTGAATATCTTTATCAGTTATGCCAGGATGCTTCACTTTTAACTCGTCATCGTATGATCTATACAATGTTATAAACATTAACATTGGAATGCATATTACATGTCATTGAAATTTAAGGGATCAATATGTTATTTACATGTGTACCTCACAAATTCGTCAATCTCCTCGCAATTAAGAAGAATATAAGTATGTGCAGCATGTAATTCTTGTTCAGAGAGGAATATGCGCACCCTTTTTCCATAAGAGCGGCCCGATAGACCAAATACAGAAAGAAGACCATTTAGTTCAACATTTCCCCCATCATCATGTCTCGAGACTCGATTAGCCTTTGTCAAAACTTCGTTCAAAAAGTAGTCTGAGACAAACGTAGATATCTCATCGAAATTGTATGCCTCACATATTGACCCCTCGACATAAGCTCTAGTCTTCACCTTTCGCTTAAGGTTTCCCATCACCCTCTCGAAAGGGTACATCCATCTATATTGAACTGGACCCCCAACACCAGATTCATAGGGAAGATGGATCTGCAAATGCTCCATGGAGTTAAAAAAAACCAGGTGGGAATATTTTCTCAAGTTTACACGTAATCTCTATGATGTTCTTCTCAAGTACGGACATGTTCTTCTCATTTAATATTTTTTAACATAAGTCTCTGAAGAAACGACTAAGATCTGTCAAAGCATCCCATATTGGTTTATCAAGCAGATCCCGAAATGCTATAAGCATGAGTCTCTCCATGAACACATGACAGTCTTGACTCTTCACCCCTTGCAATTTCCCACCCGTAACACACCTTGCAATTTTGATGCATAACCATCTGGTAGTTTCAGAGACTTAACCCATGTGCACACATCTTCAACTTGCTTTTTGGACAATGTGTACCTCGCATGCGGTTTGACAATCTTACCATTAGGAGATTCATAAAGTTCTAATCCGGGATGCTTACAAATATCTTTTATGTCCAATCGTGCTTTATAATTATCTTTTGTCTTCCCCGTCACATTCATCACGGTGTTAAACACATTGTCGAACATGTTCTTCTCAATATGCATCACATCTAGACTATGACGAATCAAATTTGTAGACCAATAAGGCAATTCCCAAAAGATGCTTCTCTGAACCCAGTTATGAGATTCGCCAAACCCATTGATTATGTTTGTGACATCAATCTTACCAAATGGGATGACCGGCAATCTCATCACACGGTCTCGCATCTCTGTTCCCGATAATCGCAATGCAGGCATATCATTGTCTACTTTCCTTTTCCTGAAGTGTTCTCTATTTCTTCAAAACGGGTGATCTACCGACAAGAACCGACGATGACAGTCAAACCAGCAAGGCTTTCGACCTTTAGATAGATTGAAATACTTTGTATGCTCCATATAATACGGACAAGCCAACTTCCCATGTGTACTCCATCCAGCTAACATACCATAAGCTGGGAAGTCACTTATAGTCCACATAACCGCTGCCCTAAGGTTGAAATTTGTTTTCGTTGCAACATCCCAAGTATGTACTCCATCCTCCCACAATACCTTCAACTCGTCTATAAGAGGTCTCAAGTAAACAAAGAAGTTCTTTCCAGGACTCTTGGGACCAGGAATTATGAGTGACAGAAATAAATAAGGTTGTTTTATACACATCCATGGAGGCAAGTTGTACGGAGTAACAATCACAGGCCAGCAGGAGTACGGAACAGCTGCGTGGCCGAACGGGTTGAAACCATCAGTGGACAATCCAAGCCTCGCATTTCTAGGTTGTAATGCAAACCCAGGATGTGCTAAGTTAAAATCTTTCCAAGCCTTCCCATCTGTAGGATGATTTAGTTCTCCATCTTTAGCTGGAGATTTCGCATGCCAACTCATATGCTCAGTTGTTCTTGAAGACATGTACAATCTTTTTAGCCAATGTGTAATTGGAAAATACCTTAAAATCTTAAATGGTATAGTTGATTTTTTTGTCGTCACACCCTCTTTATTAGGCCTAAACCGATTATGACTGCAAAACGTGCACCGGGTCATCTGTTCATTTTCCTTATAAAATAATATGCAATCGTTGGGACATGCATCGATCTTTTGGTATCCAAGACCCAACTTCTTCACCATTTTCTTATAATAGTAATAGTTATCAGATAATTTCTCACCGTCAGGTAACATATTCTTAATGGCCTTCAAGAGCGACTCAAAACACTCATGGCTCATGTTGTGATCAGCTTTGATGTTAAGTAATGTCGCCACTATAGACAATGTAGTGTGTCTGGTGCAACCATGACACAATGGCTCGCTACCTTCGTCTAACAACTTAAAGAAGGCTCTGGCATCAGAATTTATAGGTTGCTCTCTTTCTTGTTCCCAATCAAAATCTGGCCCTGCAATATCATGAACCATTTCATTCATATGATGAGTACTGCTGCCGGGATTATGTACTTCTGTGATGCCACCATCTCTTCTCTGCCCATGTGACCACCAGCATTTTTTATAATTTTTCATGAACCCAGAAACAAGTAAATGATAGTTGACCACGTCTCTGTCCATATAATTTACATTCTTACACTTCAAACAAGGGCATCTTATCTTGTTCTGACCATTCACACATTCCGGGTGACTATATGCATACTCCAATAACACTTGGCAACCAGCTCTAAATTCAGTTGTAACACCTATCTGGGCACTTGACTTTTGTCGTCTCATCCAACTACGGTCTGAATAGAGGTCCATGATACCACGGTACCTACTACAGACAACATGAGCTTATTAATGTATAGCATGGTCAAGCTTTCTAAGTATACTTGTAAGCATATGACTTATATTTAAGCATACGTGTAAGCATACTTAAGTATACTTGTAAGCATATGACTTACATTTAAGAATACTTGTAATTAAGCATATGACTTGAGCATACTTGTAAGCATATGACTTACATTTAAGCATACTTGAGCATACTTGTAAGCATATGACTTACATTTAAGCATACTTGTAAGCATATGACTTGAGCATACTTGTTAGAATCTGATTAACATTTTAGCATACTTATAAGCATATGACTTGAGCATACTTGTTAGAACCGGTTTATCGATTTCTGTACGCAATTCTAACTACATTCTGTCACTGGTCTGGTCCGATTCGGAACTGTCCAATTTGGTGAATAACCGATGAACAGGCCTAGTCTATCCCATTATTCGGGATGGTTCTTCGCTGGGCAATCTCTCTTTCTATCCATCTATTTATTTGTTGCATAAGCACACACATGATTTCTTTTATTCTCAACATCAAGTTTTTGAAAATGTTAAAGAAACACATCTCCATACTATTAATATTTGTTGAATCAAAAACTTTTAACTGTTTATATCCAAAATAATGTACAGTTTAGTTTTAACTTTTCTATTTGGTTCACTAGATCAGGTGAGGGTGTAAACCGTGATATAAATACTGCCAAGGGACCAATAATCGACGGCCCATTCAATCTGATTGATACAGAGGGTCGATTAGTTACTGAACGTAACCTTCTCGAAAACTGGGTTCTTCTCTACTTTGGTTATACCTCCTCTCCTGATGTTGTGCTAGCATAAGTTAAAAAATGGCAAAGGCTATTGATATATTAGGTTTTATTTTTTTTGTTCTTCAAATTAAGAAATTATATCTATTCAAATTAAGAAATTATATCTATTAAGAAATTATATCTTCCCCCTTACTACTATTATCATATCATATTGAAAGAATAATATTTGGGTATGGAAAATTGTATCTATTACACATTTTTTGTAGGATATGAAGAAATCTTACCTAAAATGCAGCTTTGGTGATGGCAGCGATGAAGGAGTCGACAACGGAGATGGTGGCGGGTGACTGCGGTGGCGGCTGGTCCCTCTTCTCCATCCCTCTTCTCTTTCTCCCCTGCTCCCTCTTCTCCCTTTTCTCTTCTCCCTCTCTTTTTTTCTTCTTCTGCCGTGCCGAGCGAATGCTTAAACCTGATTAGATTAAAGAGAATCAGCGACCGCAATCAGCGACCACATGCAGTCGCTGAATTTTTAATGATGTGGACGTATCAGTGACCACAAAGCGGTCGTTGATAGTGAGTGGTCGTACAAAACCTCCACGCCAACTTTTCACGCCAATTTTAGGGCGGGAAATTCATACCAGCGACCGCGTACGGTCGCTGATATAATTTAGCGACTAGATTCATATGTGGTCGCATTTGGCGGTCGCTATTACTACTATCAGCGACCGTAGAAGGCGGTCGCTGAAAGTGATGGTCGCAGCGTTAGACCATTTTCTTGTACTGATTAGATGAGGATGATTGATCTCATGATCATTTATGTGGAGACACTAAAGCAAGTCTGTAAGTGTTTATTAGAGAATAAGTTTACTGAACGTGGCTCGCTAAGGAATACCTAATGGAGTTTTACTTGCTTATCAATAGGAATTCCTATAGTGATAGTAGTACAAGTGATTCTTAGACTTGAGATCATCATAGTATCTTGTGTATAATAACTTATACTTTGACATGTCCCTTAATACCCTTAAGGTATATCAAAGGGTATGCTTGGGTATAATAAGTTATATATGGAGATAATGAATGATCAATAAAGAATCTACCGCTTTTAGTAAAAGGAGAGAATGTCCTATGTGATTCAATAAATGACAACCCAGGAATCATTGGCCAAGATGGAATGAAATTAGAAATGAGTTTCTAATTTGCATTATTTGGAGTTGTGCATTTAATAATCGAAGTACATATAATTAAATAAAATAAGACTTGATAGTAATTACATGTTTATATTTAATTGGGACATTGTATGGTGGAATTATTGAATTGTACGGTAACTATTAACTCAAAGGTTCTTTTATGATTAATGTTAAAATCTATATTATTTGAAAAGTCGTTGATCGCTAAAGGGGTTTACCCTTATTGTAGAATAAATGTTATTTATTTAAATGAATTAAATAGTTTAATTTATTTATTTAAATAAGATTAAAATTTTTTTAATTGATTTATTCACAACTAGTTTAATATGGAGAACCTAAAGGGTCACACAATAAAAGAGAAATATTTATTTAAGAAGTAAATGACATAATCGTAATAATAAGTTAAGTGTATTTAATTTAATCTATGGTGATAGAATAAATTAAATAGCTTAATATTTATTATTTAATATTTTAAAAATATTAAATATAAATTAATAAGAGAAGTCTTATTATTATTATTATTATTATAATTATTATAATTATTATTATTATTATTATTTAATTCCTAAAGGAGTTTTGGAATTAATTAATAAGAGTACTCTCATATATTCCTAATAAGATTAGGAGGCTAATTAATTAAAGGAGTTTAATTAATTAAAATAAAACCTAATCCTAAATAATTTAAGAGGGTTGCCTACATCTATAAATAAGAAGAATCTTATATTGATTTGATGCTAATGAGAATTCCAAGAGTTGGGAGAGTACACAAAATTCTATAGAGATAGAATATAGGATTTTGCCAAACACCCATCTTCTTGAGTAAAGATTATTCCTTGGTGGATCACCTCTAGACATCAAACACTTGGATGGCTAACGTTGATCAAAGGAAGGAATCTACCCGGTAAATTCAAGGAGAGTGTAACAAACGAGATTTTGTATATTAGTTTTAAATATTTATTGAATTAAATAAATATTTAAATTAAATTTTTTATTGAGTTAAATGAATAATTTATGTGATTATGTTATAAAGTAATTTAATTAAGTGCAATATGTTAATTAAATTAATGTGTAAGTAATTTTGTGGTGTAGTTCTATTTTAATTGAGATAATTACATTAGATGAATATTACGTGGTGTTTGTTTATAAAGATTTACGAAGTTGTTACAGTAAATCTCATTTAATGAATAAATTATAATTGTGTAGCAATTTGATTTATGTGGCAATTTTATTTAATAATTGAATGTTAGCTTGTATTTAATTAAATGAGAGTATTGAGCTTTAATTAAATAAGGTGTGACATTGGAAGCTATGTGTTAAATAAGTTATTAAAATAAATTAAAAGAGTTTTAAATTATTTTTACCAAACAAGGTCCTTAAATCTGTTTTAAATTAGTTTTACCAAACAATGCCCTTAAATCGGTTTTAAAGAGTTTTTACCAAACAAGGCCTTAAGTTCTAAAAATCTATTTTTTTAAATAAAGGTGTAGGGAATTGCATATTCAGATTTGATATTGAAAGTAAATATAAATGCTTAAGTGTACAGTCCTTAAGAGAATCATTGTACAAGGACTTAGATGATAGATCAAACATGTTAGGTTGATCTGAGCCTTAATGTTTATCATTTATGTAAATGAATGTATGGAAGAAAGGATCAAAGTTGTTAGGTTGATCTATTTGAGCTGTAAAAGTTAAAGTCTTGACTTAATCGTAGTCTGTCAAAGACAGCATTCGGAAGACAGGGCAGAATCGTAGAGCTTAAGCAAAGATATCAGAATCATAGTCTGCCAAGAGATTCAAGCCTACAGAAGTTAAGGCAGAAAACGTGGAGCTTAAGTGAAGATATACAAACTAGAAGTCTGCCAAAGGATCAAGTCTGCAGAGGCCAAGGCAAGAATCGTCGAGCTCAAGTGAAAGCATCAAAGAATCGTAGTTTGCCTCAGAAGCCACACTGAGAGTCATAAAGTTGAAAAGCATCTGCCAAGCCAAGTTGGGAATCGCAGAATGCTATTAGAAGTGTGAAGTCAGCAAGACAAGCAAGCAAGGAATCGTAGTCTACAGAGAGCTTAAGAGAAATCGTAGTGTGCTCTACGAAGAAGTCTGAATCATGATGTGCAAAGCCAACAGACAACGATTATGTCACAATGACCATAATCGTAGTGTTCCTCCAGTCAACATCAAAGATTAAAGATCTGATGAAGGGAGGAAGAGCAACAAATGAAGAAAGGCTTATAGCCATTGACAAAGTGATAGTTCCAATACTTCCATATTCATCCTTAGTCCAAATCGAAGAAGCGTATTGTAGAAGCTAAGGAAAGGACTAAAGCAGCCTGCAGAAAACACCTTTTCAGGTGTTAGGTGAAAGATATAGTCTGCTGTGTCAGTGAGCCAGGCGGCAGAGCAGCAGAAAAGCAGGACGTCAACATCACTGCACAGAAAACGTCTGGAGCATTAAATGAAGCAACGGGAGCATTCAAAACGGCTATTTTTGAATGGCTCTTTTATAAGGAAATCAGACAAGGATTCAGACTAAGTAAGCAAGACGCATAAAGAAAGAATACATTTAAAAATCTCAAGAACACTCAACGAGCAACACTACGATACTGAAGAAAGCTTGCTTCGCTACTCAATCCTTTGAAAGACAGAAGCCGAACTGCAACTGAGTAGCACACCTCAACTATCAACTGTCGATCCAAGTGAGGTACCAAGTCAGAGGACTTGAAGATTTCAAAAGTGAACTAAGTGAAGATCCAAGTCAAAGGACTTGAAGAGTTCAGAAGTGAACTAAGAGCAGATCCAAGTCAAAGGACTTGAAGAGTTCAGAAGTGAACTAAGAGCAGATCCAAGTCAAAGAACTTGAAGAGTTCAAAAGTGAACTAAGTGAAGTTCCAGGGCTGCTGGCCTTGAAGGGATCTGAGTGATGCAGTTATAAGAAGATATCCTTAGTGGATTTCCTACTCGTGGAGTAGAAGAGTGGATTAGGAGTCGCGTTGGCTCTGAACCACTTAAAACCCTGTGTCTCATTGTCTCTCATTAACTGCTATAACTGCTATATCTGTTATAACTGCTATAACTGCTTATCTAACCTTGACATCATTATCTTGAAGGGGAACAAAACTTATATTCTGCTGCAGTCAGTATCATCAATACTGACTAAGTATTTTAGACTTAAGAAATTTTAAAATATCTATTCAACCCCCCTTCTAGATAACTAACGTGCCTTTGGGAACTAACAATTGGTATCAGAGCAGGTTCTCACATCTAAGCATACAAGCTTGAGAAGATCCAATGGCACAACTGATAAGCGAGACCAGGATAGGTGGAGGAAGCAACCCACCAATGTGTAACAAAGATAAATTCACTAATTGGAAAGTTCGGATGCAGGCTTACATGGATTCAATAGATGATGATCTATTTTAAACTTTTTTGAATGGGCCCTATGTTCCAAGGAAGCTTGCACCAACTACAGAAGATCCAAACAACATGGTGATAAAGATCAAGTCAGAGTGGACTGAAAATGAGAAGAAGAACGTGCAGCTAGACAAAAAGGCTAAGAACATCTTGTTCCAGTCTTTAGAAGATATTCTATTTGAAAATTTGGTCAACTGCAAAACTGCCAAAGAAGCCTGGGATGCATTGCTCATCATGCATGAAAGAACTGAAGAAGTTAGAGAAAATAAATAATCTCTACTGACTCAACAGTATGAGATATTTGCCCACGTTCCTGGAGAAAATGTCACTTCTACATATGGAAGATTCACATTGCTGCTCAACTCTCTTCGAGCTTATGGAAATGTCTATCCAAACAAAGATCTTATCATTAAGTTCATGAGGTCCTTACCAAGAAAGTGGGATGCCAAAACCACAGCAATCCGAGAGTCAAAGAACTTGCATGGAATGACTGTTCAACAAATGGCAACCTTCTTACATATGAACTCGAGCTCACTCAACAAGCAGAGACTCTATCTGAAGGAAGAAAGAAGGACAAATGAGTTGCTCTCAAGGCTGAAGAAGACGTCTCTAATGCCTATGATGAAGATGAATCCTCATCTGATGAGGCTGATGATGCAGATGCTGACGAAGCCACATTGCTGGCCAGAAAGCTAAGAAGGTTCATGCGCAAAAGAAGAAGCGGCAGACCTAAGAAATACATGAACATCAGCAGTTAGGAGCAGATAAATGAAATATATTACAACTGCAAAAAGCCTGGTCACTTCATGGAAAACTGCAACAAGCCCATCAAAGAAGAACTCAAACGAAGAACAAATCCAAAGAAAGAGTTCAGAGGCTACAAGAAGCATCAGAAGAAAGAAAAAGGTCTTGTAGCTGGAAGTTCATGGAATGACTCAGATAATGATACAAATGCTGAGTCTGAAGATGAAGAAGAACCTCAAAAAGTCAATATATGTTTGATGGCCAAGGATGCAAATAACATGGAAAATACTTGATCATCCTGAGGTAAACACAGACGAAGTATTTGACTTTAACGACCCTAACGTAAGTATAGATCGCTTAAGAATTGCTCTTAATGACATGGCATATGATCTATACCAATATAAGAGATTCAGAATTGTGTCCAAAGATTATTTTGACCTTCATTTTGAGAAAGAGAAAATTCAAAAAAAACTAAAAACAACTTTACTATGTTCTATCTCTCTCTCTCTCAGTCTGAAGCTGAGAATAAAAACTTAAGACATATAAATGAACTAAGCACACAATGAGAGTCAAATCTAACCTCTAAGATTGAGGAGCTAAAAAAAACTATCTCTATGTGGAATAGATCTTCTTTATGCATGGACTTTCTGATCTATAGTCAGAAAAGTATTTCTGACAGGACGGGTTTAGGTTACAAAGATCGTACCTCAGAATCAAGTGTGGAAAAAATTAAGGATACCAACTGTATCAGTGCTTCTAACCCAAATAGAAGCATTGTATTTGTAAAATCCACACAGAAGGAAGAAACAGTGCAACCCTACTTTTCTGATCTAAATCAAGTCTCACGACATGAAGGATCTCTTACCGGTTTGGGATTCAGAAAAGAAAAGAGAAACTCAGTTGTCACAGACCTACCTCGACGAATCGTAGAGTCAAGAAAAACTGACTCCACGGGTCAACCTGGAAGGAATCGTGGTGTTGAGGTTTACTCAGCACAAAATGTGAACCCCAAGACTGCATGGAAGAGAAAGATGAAATACAAGGGTAAGGCAAACCAGTACGCACACAAGTTCAAACGGATAAGGAGTCCATACACACACTCAAGCATGCATTATACAAAATGTTTTGAATATAATCAAACAAAGAATAATACTCTATCATGTTATCATACCACTGTGTATAGAAGGCCCAAAATCAAAAATATTTGGGTCCCCAAGGTTACTAACACTGCAGGACCCATACCAGTCTGGGTACCAACATGAAAAATAAAATCTATCTGCAGGAAATGAGCACCACGACCACAATGAGATATCTGGATAAGTGGACGCTCAAGATACATAATTGGATACAAAGCCCTCCTGTCAAACTACACAGAGAAGAAAGGACCAACAGCAACCGTTGGAGATATTAACTCTGGCAAGACAAGAGAGTATGGATAAATGGGAAATGTGTCAAGTCAGAAATCTGGAATACATCCTAAATCAAACTTACGGGAACAGGAGAAGGAAATAAGATATTTCATCTCAACTCCAAGAGTATGTTTAAGCTGTTCTCCAAAGATTTGGTAACAGGATTACCCAAGTTCAGCTTCAACAAAGAAAGATCATGCAATGAGTACCAGCTCGAAAAGTAAACAAGAAGCTCTTTTAAAGGCAAAGAAGTCAACTCAAAAGATGAGACAAGCTTCCAACAGATCTCTTGTACATTCTACGTTAAAGAAGACTCCCTATGAGCTGTGGAAAGGAAGAAAGGAAAATGTCAGTTACTTTCATGTGTTCGGCTGTTCATGCTACATTCTCAACAATGGAAAGCAATATTTGACTAAGTTCCAACCTAAGTCAGATGAAGGAATCTTCCTTGGTTATGCCACAGACAGCAAAGCCTATAGAGTGTTCAACAAGAAGACATTAAGTGTTGAAGTCTTAATCCACATCATCTATGATGAAACAGACTCGGATAAGTCTGTACCACCAGACACTACGATTGACGATACTGACACTACAAATGAAGTGGTCGAGCCCAACACTACGCCAGTAGTTCCTGAAGAAAGAATCGTAGTGACCGAAGAAGAAATCGTGGAGAGAGTTGAACCAAACGACGATTCTGATCAACAAGAACCAGAAGTCAATCATGAGGAGTTCAGACAAGAAGGCACCAGAATTGATGTTCCAACAGGGAACAGAACCCAAGACGATTGAAGATGCCATGCTAGACGCAAGCTGGATTGAAGCCATGCAAGAGGAACTTAATCAATTTGAAAGAAGCAAAGTCTGGAGATTAGTTCAAAGACCAAAGAGTCACCCAGTCATCGGCACCAAATGGGTCTTCAGAAATAAAGTGGATGAAGAAGGGGTGATCACTAGAAACAAAGCAAGACTGGTGGCCAAAGGTTATTCTCAAGAAGAAGGCATAGACTACGATGAGACCTTTGCACCAGTAGCCAGACTTGAAGCTCTCAGAATATTCCTTGCATTTGCTGCACACATGAAGTTCAAAGTATTCCTGATGGATGTCAAGAGTGCATTCCTAAATGGTGAACTTCAAGAAAGTCTACGTGGAGCAACCCCCATGTTTTGTCAATCCAACCCTCTCTGATTATATCTATAGATTAGATAAAGCCTTATATGGACTTAAGCAAGCACCTAGAGCATGGTATGAAACACTAACAAGCTTTCTTATTGAAAAATGATTTACTAGAGGTAGAGTAGACACTACATAATTCCTTAGGAAACACAAAGATAAAGTCTTTCTAGTTCAAATATATATAGATGATATTATCTTTGGTTCTACTGATGAAAATCTGTGCAAGAGATTTGCCAAGCTTATGCAGAGCAAGTTTGAAATGAGCATGATGGGTGAGCTGAACTTCTTCCTTGGACTACAAGTAAAACAAACTGATGAAGGAATTTTCATAAGCCAAGCCAAATACATTAAAGACTTACTCAAGAAATATGGCATGGAATCAGCTACTCCCATGAAAACACCAATTACTCCAGCCACTAAGCTTGACAAAGATGAGAAAGGTAAAGGTATTGATATTACTCAATACAGAGGTATGATAGGCTCCCTTCTCTACTTAACTGCCAGTAGACCAGATATAATGTTTGTAACATGTATATGTGCTAGATTTCAAGCTAATCCTAAGAAATCACACTTAACTTCTGTAAAAAGGATTTTCAGGTATCTTAAAGGTACACCCTATTTGGGTTTATGATATCACAAAGAGTCCTTATTTGAACTGACAGGATATTTAGATGCTGACTTTGCAGGATGCAAAATAGATAGAAAAAGTACCAGTGGCACTTGTCAACTACTAGGCAATAGACTAGTGTCCTAGTTCAGCAAGAAGTAAAACTCAGTATCAACTTCAACAGCAGAAGCTGATTATATTGCTACTGGAAGCTGTTGTGCTCAAATCCTATGGATGAAGAATCAACTAGCAGATTATGAGTTTGATTTCAAATCTATACCCATACACTGTGAGAACACAAGTGCTATAGCAATAACAAATAATCCTGTAATGCATTCTAGGACCAAGCATATAGAAATAAGTTATCATTTTATTAGGAATCATGTTCAAAATGGGACAATATCCTTGCAATACATTCATACTGAAAATTAACTTGCTGATGTGTTTGCAAAACCCTTAGATTAATCCAGATTTAATAAACTAATAAGTGAGTTAGGTATGTTAAATTTGTAACCATAAATTCTATGCTCTAGATGGTGTTAACCTTGCAGATGTAAAGACTAAGTCAAAATCATAGAGATGACTTAGAGGAACCACGATCGTGGAGTGATCCAGTCAAAACATGAAGGCTCACTGTGATAGCAACAACAAGCCAAGCAACCCTTTTGATAAGTGTCTCAGGGACAAACCTGATCCTTAGTATCAAACTAAGAGGTTGGCCTTTCCTGAGCAACCTTAATCCAGAAGGCTTGTCATTTCAGAAGGCATCACAGAAAAACGTAGAGTCAATGGTCAAGAAGCGAGCAAAGGATCAAACTCAACAATCGTGGAGTGAGTCTTGGCATTCGTAGTCTCTCTACAAGGGCACTCTAGCTCAGGGGGAGCTAAGGGCAGAACGGAGATTTTCACATAAATTAAGATCGTGGAGTTCTACAAAACCCGACACATGTTCCACGGTGCAGAACATATGGAGGGAAGTTAAAGTCATTTTTAGCTGAATTCTGATAGTTCACTTTTGAATTTCAAAAGACTATCTCTCTTTCACCTTCTCTCTCCCTCTCTAATGAAACCCTAAGTTTCAGAAAGCTAAGCCAAATTTGTTTCTTCTAGGAAATTCAATCTACATTGCTGCTTTTAGTGTGGTATCCGGCTATCAACTGTGTTTCAATGGTTTCGATAAGGCTGAGCCGGAGATACACAAAGTCCTTTCGCTTCTAAAAAGGGCGTCACCTTCCTCCGGCTTATCACCGGCAGTATGCTCTGGGCACCAGTACACTGATATATCCAAAACTGGTGAAAGAGTTCTACTACAATGGAGTTGTAATTGAAGACCATATTCTCACTAAAGTCAACAATATGCAAATCCGACTCGACACTGAAAGTATAAACCAAGCCCTAGTTTTTAAAAACAGAGGTCTATCATCCATGGATACTGTTGATTACCATAGAGGACTGAAGGAAATGGGTTACACGAAAGATGAAGGGAAGAACAGACACAAGAAGAAAGAATTTCACCAAGAATATGAATTTCTAGCAGACATTGTTGGGAAGTACATATGTTGCAAGAGCACTGGTCATGATTCAGTCAACGAAAAATAACTAAAGCTCATGACAGCCATCCGTCTCTAATTCAAACTCAACTACGGAGCCTTGCTGATAAATTGGATAGGCAAATGGATGCAAAGTTCAAAGAAGACCAAGAGCACTGCCAAAATGGCCTATGGAAGGTTTATCAGTATCATTATTCAACATGTGCTGGGTGACAGATTTGGGAACCATGAGGGTATTCCAGTCAACCCTAATAGAAAGATGACTCAACAACTGTTTCAGAACTGGAAAAGGAATCCCACCGAAAATGTAAAGATGAAGTCAGCAACTACGTCTGCTGTAAAGGAAGACAGAAGTGAAGAAAAGGAAGAGGTCAACCAAGAAAAGGTTGCAGCTTTGCCCAAAAAGAGTAAAAGGAAAAGGAAAATGCATGAAATTGTTCAAACAACTGAAGAACCCCAAGGCTCAACCACTGATGCACTCCACATGAATCCTGGTACTGATGATGAGCCTACAAATCCTACCTCCAACAAAGACATCATTTCTGAATCACCACGGAAGGCTTTGAAAGAAAAGAAGAAGAATAAAAGGAAAGTAACAAGTGCAGATAAGGCTAAAGACAGCTCTGAGCATCAGCAGAAGAAGAAACATGTCAAAAAAGCAAAGAAGTCCTCACTCTCTGCGATTGTGGAATCAACCCAACTCGTAGAGTCAGCAACTGAAGAAGGGGAAGCCACACCAGCTCCACATCTTGAACAGATCATCAGGGCTAAAGCAAAAAGGGGTATAGAGGCTGTGCACAAGAAAAAGAAGAGAATGAAGAAGCTGGCTAAGAAATATGCTACTACAACTGAAGAAGATGATAGAAGTAAGGATGCTGAACAGATCAGTGAGTCTAGAGCATCTGGTCCAACTTAACACGAGATCAGAGCCATTGAAGATGTAGTAACTTACATGGTATCAACAAGGAATGCAGACAACTCTGATGCACCTGAACAGACTACCAACCAAAATGATGTGAATATATCTGATGATGGTATTGAGGAAACTCTGGGAGGAGATGTAGGAAAAGGAGCTACATCAGAAATAAATGTGCTAAGTCCAAATAAAGATGACATTGTTGAAGTACAAGAAAGGGAAACTCTGAAGTCTCTTATTCAAAAGAATGCTATAGCCGAGGGGGAGCAGTCAGAAACAATGGAGACAGAAAATGCAGAAGCTGAGGGGGAGCTACCAAAGGAAAATTTTGAAGTTCCCTTAGTGTATGAAGAATTCGTAGAGTCTGCTGTTGCAGAGGCGGTAAATATTGCAGTTGATGTTGAAATGAACGATGTGGTGCAAGTTCATGATGAAGAAATTAAAGATGATGGTGTGTTAGAAAATCTGGATGAAAATGAAGACACTGATGAAGAGCTGAATGATGATGTTGAGATCTTAGCCATATGCAAAAATACAGAAAGAGCAGCCAACTATACTTAATTGTTCAACTACTTGTCAATGATGTCATATTATAAAGCTCTAATCATCAACAACTGGGATCACATATTCTGGACCTTCAAGGAATATCTAGCAATCTAAGTACTCATTAATGGTTTCCCAAAAGAGAAGAAATTTGCCAAGAAGCTGATTTCAAATAAATCAACTTTAGAATCTAAGAATGAGGTATATTTCACTCCCATCTCTTTTATTGTTAACCATTCTCCATCATCCTACTTTAGTGAGTTCTATTAACTACCGAAATGGATGGAAGTGGTTCTTCACCCACGAAACCAATTTCCAGTCACAGAGTCCCAAAACTCTATGACTGAGGAACCAAATAATCAGCTTACCCTCATAGAACAAAATGTCTATGACTCAGTGGTCCTTGAGCATATCACCAAAGTAGTTGAAGAGATACCTGACAGCTCAAACATTGAGGCATCTACTCAAGACTATGAACACCCTCGTGAGCAAAATGATCAATCTAACCCGAAAAACGTGAAGTCATCAGTATTGCCCCACAAATTAAATACACCTGACCCAAACACAGCACCTAAACAGCAAACCACAACTCAAACTCCACTGGCTCAAGCTGAAATCCCATCATCCTCCAGAAATGAATATTTTTATACAACTCTTGCTCTTGAAAGTATATCAAGGAGAGATGATCACACTACAACACCTTCTACTCCTCATTAGACACAACGAATCTTAAATCAACTATCTCGAATGCCAACAAAGGAAAAGCTCAGTGACGCACTAAACCAGATTGGATCAGACCCAGGAGAAATTCTTGAAGCTCACTCCATAGCGCTTCATATGAGATTTGACCACATTATAGAGTCAGTCAAGCCACTACCAAAGAAGTTAGAAATTGAGCTGACTAAGAAACTGAAGGAAGTGGTCAAGGAAATGGCTGACAGTCTGAATCAAAGAGAAGCTATTCACTTCGCTGCTACAAAGAAACATAAGGAGGCTATGGAAATAATGCAGAAAAATTAGCAATCTCAGAATGCGAGAATGATGAAACAGATTGCTGAACTACGCACCTCACTTAAATTCTTTCAAGACTCCGGTATAGCTCAACTCAATGAGAACTGAGGTGAAATGGAACAGATTGAACAAAAGTAAAGCCGCACTGAGGCTCAAATTGCTAAAAATTGTAGTGACACGTCTCTAAACCACTCACAGATGTATGAGTTGGTTGAAGGAATTAAGCGTCTATCTGAAGATGTTTGAACCCTTGATGCTGACATAAAGGGGGGAGAATAATCAGGAAGGAGATGATAATAGAAACAGAGGTAGAGGACGAGGAGGAGGAAGCAGCAGGAGACAGCAACCGCAAAGGCAACACACTCACCTTAGTCAATCGTCAAGTGGTGGTGGAAATCTCATAAGTCCTGATCTTCAGCCTCCATAATTTGATCAAAGTCCTATTATTGCTGAGCCTACTCAACAAAGTCAAGGTCAAGCCTCTAGCTCACAAGGTATAACATCAACTGGTCTCAGTATGCCTGTTGCAGATCATGCCTTCATGAACAGACATGATCATGATGAACCATTAACTCAAGATGAGCTAGAGGACATTGCAAGAAGAGATGAAGCCTCAAGAAAAAGGAGAGCTGCAGAGCATGCCTACTTTTAAAGGAGCAAGAGACAACGAAAATAGAGATAAGCCTAAACTCAATTCTGCATTGATGTTTTTTTTCTTGAATGTAATATCTCTTCAAACATCAATAAATTCATGCTTATTCTCTAGAAATTTTAGTTGCTCACTGAAACACTAAGCCATATTTACTTTCTAGCATTTTGCATTTAGAAAATGATGCTATGATCTAAATCTCCTTGATTATGTCAACATCAAATAGGGGGAGATTGTTGGGAATTGCATATTCAGATTTGATATTGAAAGTAAATATAAATGCTCAAGTGTACAGTCCTTAAGAGAATTATTGTACAAGGACTTAGATGATAGATCAAACATGTTAGGTTGATCTGAGCCTTAATGTTTATCATTTATGTAAATAAATGTATAGAAGAAAAGATCAAAGTTGTTATGTTGATCTATTTGAGCTGTAAAAGTTAAAGTCTTGACTGAATCGTAGTCTGTCAAAGACAGCATTCGGAAGACAGGGCAGAATTGTGGAGCTTAAGCAAAGATATCGGAATCGTATTCTGCCAAGAGATTTAAGCCTACAGAAGTTAAGGCAGAAAGCGTGGAGCTTAAGTGAAGATAAACAAACTAGAAGTCTGCCAAAGAATCAAGTTTGCAGAGGCCAAGGCAAGAATCGTCGAGCTCAAGTGAAAGCATCAAAGAATCGTAGTTTGCCTCAAAAGCCACACTGAGAGTCATAAAGTTGAAAAGCATCTACCGAGCCAAGTTGGGAATCGCAGAGTGCTATCAGAAGTGTGAAGTTTGCAAGACAAGCAAGCAAGGAATCGTAGTCTACCGAGAGCTTAAGAGAAATCGTAGTGTGCTCTACGAAGAAGTCTGAATCACGATGTGCAAAGCCAACACACAACGATTATGTCACAATGACAATAATCATAGTGTTCCCCCAGTCAACATCAAAGATTAAAGATCTGATGAAGGGTGAAGGGAGGAAGAGCAATAAATGAAGAAAGGCTTATAGCCGTTGACACAGTGATAGTTCCAATACTTCCATATTCATCCTTAGTCCAAATCGAAGAAGCGTATTGTAGAAGATAAGGAAAGGACTAAAGCAGCTTGCAGAAAACACCTTTTCAGGTGTTAGATGAAAGATACAGTCTGCTGTGTCAGTGAGCCAGGCGGCAGAGCAGTAGAAAAATAGGACGTCAACATCACTGCACAGGAAATGTCTGGAGCATTAAATGAAGCAATGGGAGCATTCAAAACGGCTATTTTTGAATGGCTATTTTATAAGGAAATCATACAAGGATTTAGACTAAGTAAGCAAGACGCATAAAGAAAAAATACATTGAAAAAGCTCAAGAACACTCAACGAGCAACACTACGATACTGAAGAAAGCTTGCTTCGCTACTCAGTCCTTTGAAAGACAGAAGCTGAACTGCAACTGAGTAGCACACCTCAACTATCAACTGCCGATCCAAGTGAGGTACCTAGTCAGAGGACTTGAAGAGTTCAAAAGTAATCTAAGTGAAGATCCAAGTCAAAGGACTTGAAGAGTTCAGAAGTGAACTAAGAGCAGATCCAAGTCAAAGGACTTGAAGAGTTCAAAAGTGAACTAAGTGAAGTTCCAGGGCTGCTGGCCATGAAGGGATCTCAGTGATCCAGTTGTAAGAAGATATCCTTAGTGGATTTCCTACTCATGGAGTAGAAGAGTGGATTAGGAGTCGCGTTGGCTCTGAACCACTTAAAACCTTCTGTCTTATTGTCTCTCATTAACTGCTAGAACTGCTATATCTGTTATAACTGCTTATCTAACCTTAACAGCATTATCTTGAAGGGGAACAAAACATATATTCTGCTGCAGTCAGTATCATTAATACTGACTAAGTATTTTAGACCAATTTTTTTTTAAAATATCTATTCAACCCCCCTTCTAGATAACTAACGTACCTTTGGAAACTAACATCATTTGTTCCTCATTATCCACCAAATGGGATGCAAACCGGGATAATTCCGTAAACTTGGCCTCGTATTGTGATACGGTCATATTGTTCTGTTTCAGTTTGATGAATTCCACCTCCTTCATATGACAAATACTTTTTGAAAAGTACTTGTCGTTGAACAATTCCTGGAACTTTTCCCAAGATAACGTAAGTGCGGAAAGCTGAGTACGTTTCATAGATTTCCACCAATAATCTGCCTTTACACGAAACATAAAGGTGGTGAATGGAACCTTTTGCTCCTATGTGCATTCCAGTACATCAAATATCTTGGTGATCTGCTTAATCCAAGCTTCTGCCTTGAGTGGCTCTTGCTTTCCAAAAACTTCGGCGGTCCCAACTCCTTGAATTGCTTAGCAGTGACCTGCCGTGAGTTACCATTGTTTCCGCCTACATTTTGAACAGGAGTCTCTCTCGTCTGGTTTTACATAAATTGTAGAAAGCTTCTAAACACCCCATCGTTCATCGTTTGGTTGGTGGTGTTGTTTACAGGAGGATTATTGCCTTCCTGATGCACATTATCCATGTTATTGATTGGCGGTGCCTCAATGGTCTCATATGCTCCATTGCTTAGATTTTCAGATGCCATTCTCAAATACTATCACAAAACAAGGGTTAATTAAAGAATTTAACATGTCACATATTATCCCTATATTTCGACCGACCAATTAAATAACAAATAAGCTTAGGTAGGACACACTAGCGAAGGTTTTACTCGTCTCTCTCCTTCTAGTTCTATTCTCAGATCTCCGCCAGAGATCATATCGCTAAGCTCTGATACCAATTGTAACGCCCCCAAATTAGGTTCATTACACAACCCAGTCTGAGTCGCCAAATACATGAAACATAATCCAAATACACATCTTCAAATTTTAACTATTATACGGTTGTGCAAAATACGACCACACAATTGTGAGCTTTAATACAAGTATTATTTCGTATATAATACGAAAATATAAACGCTCAAATTAAGTCCTCATTATAATTATTATCACACTATTTTACAAAATAGTGAGGACTACTATAGCACCATCTCGGACCATCACTCCATTCACCGACTAGTCCCCACTATATTCTCATTTCCTGAAGAGAACAATGAAAAAAAGGGTGAGCTCAACTAGCCTAGTAAAGAATATTATGACTAAGATAATGTAGAACAAATTATCCTTAGTCCTCAACAGGGAAAAATCTGATAGAGTACAATAGACAATAAGTTTTAGATCAACAACTGCAGCGAAAATAGCAATCTATTAGAAGAGTCAAGTAGAGAATGATGTCTACTATCTTCTATGATTTAAAAGTCCATAATCATTATTTTATCCCTGTAACACCAATCAATAATTATTTCCCATCAACGAATTATCTATGCACAACGGGCCAAAGATAATCGTTTGTATCACTAGTGGTCATGATTCTGCCAAACACCTGTCCATCTTTGTACTACGGGCCAAAGATATTCATTAATCAACTGTTCATCTTTGCACTACGGGCCAAAGCTATTCATCAATCAACAGTTCATCTTTGCACTACGGGTCAAAGATAACTTTCACCATAATTTAAGACTGAGAATGATGAAAAATGATATAAAGAACGAATCAAGTGAGATTAAGGATAAATATTAGAGATTTGCAATTTAATTTATCCAAGTTCAAGAATGTTCAAATTGTCAACATGATAATCAATTATGGAGCAAAATTCAAGAATTATATTCATATATCAAAAATAATTTGGACAGAAAAAGAAACCAATTTTATCGTGAATAGTACCCCCTGTGAATAGTACTCGAATGAATAATACCCGAATGAATAGTACACCGACATTAAAAGATTAAAATTTCAATAAGAAATTTAGAATAATATTCCAGTGAAATAATATTAGATGTAACGAAAACTTTAAGCAATTTCTAATCATTTCAGGAATTATAGAAGCAATACTTATCATAGTAAGTTTATATTTAGGAATCTGAAATAAAATAATATACGAAAATGCAAATGGATTTTCACCAGGCATGCGACAGTCCGTGTAGACAGATTATTCCCACATATTAATAAAGAATGAATATGAAGGGTTATTCACCATGCATGCGATAGTCCGCGTAGACAGGTTATTCCCACAACTTAATAAAGAATGAATACGAAGGGTTATTCACCATGCATGCGGTAGTCCGCATAGACAGGTTATTCCCACAGCTTAATAAGGAATAGAATAACAACCCTTACGAGTATTGAAAGAAAATAACATCCTTTACCTTAGTAGGAGGTTGAATACTGAAATAGTGTAGTAGCAGAATACTCTTCTTCTTTCTCTCTTATTCTCTCTCTATAGTTTCTCTCACTGTAGCTTGTAATTATAACTTTGCTCTTCAAATTGGTAGGAAATAATGAATGGATGGAGGAGTAATTATAGGCTAGGAAAATGTGGCAAATTAAATGGTTAATTACACTTTAGTACCTTCATCTTTACCTCTATTTTTAATTTAGTCTCTCAAGTATCATCAATCTTGCACCACCTCCTCTAATAGTACCAGAATGTGAACCAATAGTTCCTTGCATGTGAACCAATAGTTACTTGCATGTGAACTAATAGCAATTAACTGCTCATTTATCCGATTAATTGCCCGTTTGTTCAATTTAATATCCAAAAATTAACTATTATCGAAATAAATTAAATGTCAATTTTCATTAACATTAATATTCCCAACACAATGGAAATATTTATATCAACAATTCACCATTAATATTATAACTCACAATATTGACAACCAGCACGTTCTTAGGAAAGAGGAGGTTTTCTGGTAAGGATTTCTCCTTACTAGCGCGCAATTAAATAACCTAACCACTTTTTTTGACAGAACTTTCTAGACATTGTCAATAGTGCTAATAATAATAATATGAGTAACTGTATCGTGTCAATTATTAATTTAATAATATAAAGTATTGTGCAGATGATACTGTGACAATAATTGAATTAATAATATGAATACTATGCAGCAACTACTGTGGCAATTATTGAATGAAATACTGAGTGACTTCTTACATAAGCATCAATAATCAGCGATACTGTGCAATAATGTGTGCTACGGTGCAATAATGCGTATTACTATACCTTTATCACCGGGTATTTCAACAGTTTAATAGTAGCACTCTTGCCGTTATTTTTATAAAAATGTTATTTCTGTCGCTTTCTATATCTGACGGTTATTCCATTGTGGGGTCCACCAATGATTGCCTCGTCGTATGAATATTCTCCGATAAAAAGAATATTCTCCGACCAAGCGAATATTCCCCGACACAACGAATATTATATAACAACTTGCTTACTTTGTAAAATTTACACAATTCACCTATAACTATAGCATTTAATAAATTATCACCTTACTATTCAAAATAAAATTTGCAGAGAATTAAATCTTTATTCATAAAAGTTGGGGTCTTACAGTGCTAACGTTAATATGTTGAGAAAAAACATAATATCCAATAAAAGTCGAAAATGAAAAACGCAGTTTTTAGCGTGTGTAACGAATTTCAAAAAGTTAACAAAGTATAATACACATATAATAAAAAAATTATAAGGTACGAATACGAAAGTCAAAGTCAAATATTGCAGCTAACTAAATGGTTTAAGTAACCAAACTAAGTGAAGAAGATTAAGTTAGGTTAACTAAAATCCTAACTTAGTCTAATTGAATTAGAATGGACCAATAGTAGGAGGAAGCTTAGCAAGTAAGTTTGTCATCCCATCCCCCACCAATTAACCATGGTTAGTTGGTTAGATGGTTAGGTTAGCTTATTGGAGAAGCTTGTAGGAGAAGCTTTGAAAGTGGCTAAATATCCCTTATGCCCTAACTTTGCCTCACTTATAAATAGAAGCTCATTCATTTATAACTCTAACCAATTCCTAAAATCTAAGAGAAGAAACTTTTGGAACATTAAGAGAGAGAGAGAGGTGCTTGGATTGGGAGGAGAAAAAGAATAGGAGGATTAACAAGCTAATCATTTAGTAAGCCATTTTAAGTAAAGAAGAAGAGAACCAAGTAAGGTACTCATGAACTTCTAAATTTATAAGCTATATTAAGCTTTGTTTGATAGTGATTATATGTTTAATCATGTGTATATATGTATGATAATGAAAATAAGAAGATAACTTAAACATTAACCTTTCAAAACAACTTTTAAGCTTTATATGTATATATTGCTTATTTGTTGTGGTTGGTTGTGTTGTTGAGGATAATGAAGGATCTGGGGGAAGTAATAAGGTGGAATACATTGGGAATAGAATATTTAACCATGTTATGATGGCAAAAAATGAACGAAAATAAATTAAAACCAAATCGTAAGGAAGGAATTAAGGAGTTAGTTCATAATTGAATTTATCAGACTAGTATATCATTTGAACAATAGATGGTTTTTATGTTCCGGGAATAAGGGTTGGTACTCATATGAGTTACGTAACGACCCAATTAGAACGAAGCTAAAATGTGTTAAAGAGAATTTATAGCGAATTTTATAGTAAAGGATGTTAAAAGTGAAAGTAATATGCGCAAAAGCCAATCATATTTGATATGATGTAGCATATACTTTGTATTCTCATTTATTTATTAATAAAATAGTTAATTAATTAAAGGCATTTTACTTTATCTACATAGTGTTGTTATATTAAATGTGATAAACCTATAGTTTTGAGCAATGCTTTTAGAATCATAATGATAATCATGCTAATGAGTTCTAAATTCTAGATAGCTCACAAACTAAAATCGTTCCTAATCGTTGGATTACTAAAAAGGGGATTAGTAATCTGAATAGAATGATACATACGTTGCTTGCTCTTAGAAATAGGATGATTGATCTCATAATCATTTGTGTGGAGAAACTAAAGCAAGTATGTAGGTGCTTATTGGAGAATAAGTTCACTGAACGTAGCTCACTAAAGAAATACTTAATGGAGTTTTACTCGTCCGTCAATAGGAATTTCTATAGTGATAGTAGTACAAGTGATCCTTGGACTTGAGATCATCATAGTTGTCGATGTCGGAAGAAATTAATCCCTTTTCCTAGGTGTTTCTAACCCTTTATGTAGTTTAATCTTACCTAAAGGGTGAGATTTTAGAAAAAGTCTGACATAAAATGTCGACGATTTGAAAAAGTTGATTTTATTGGTCCGAATTAGACAGAGCCGCCAGTTGGTATGAGTTAAAATGGTTGTACCAACTCAACCGAGTTTTGAAAGTATTTTGCAATATGGCCCAATATTGGACTCTGTTTAATTGGTCTTGAAAACTGAGATTCATAGAGTTCGGGGGCTTGCTTAAGCGGGGGGAAGGTGTTAGGCATCCCTCGACTTTCGTGAAACATGGTTACCGCGCCTTTTCATTCCCTAATCATTGTGTATGTGTGTGTGTGTATATTGCAGTTAATTGGACCTAAGTGCTTTATTTGAAAGTAGTGTTGTGCTTCATTGGACATATATACGAAGGGTTTAATTTATTAAAAAGTCAATTTTTAGACAAGAATATGAAAGTGATGTTTTGAAAAATGGTTTTCAAACCCTTTCGCTCTCATAGGAATTGAAACCCTTTGATACTTCCATTTTATTCCATATTCGGCTCGTTTTGATTTTATTCTCGAGATGTGAAGCATCTTCGACAAAATAATATATATATATATATATGTATATATATATATATATATATAAGTGTCGGGTTCCTTATGGGCATGAAAGCCATCAAAGTATGCCCGAGCACCACACAGATGATTTTCATTATTTCGGGACCTTAAATTCGGATAACCATTTTAAGGTCCTATATTTACAAGTACAAATTTTGCAAGATGGCTGTACAACTCAACTAGGTCCATTATGGGAACTGGATCTAGATCCATTGGTTGAATCGTAGATCCTATAGCTCCTAGGCTCACAGAAAATCAAATAAATAGTCTACATAATGAATATATTGTAATAAAACATAAAATTATACTAGACATCGCTAAACAAAAGATTCATCAGTCAAATCTCCTTATACGAGTAGCTCATAGCTTCTAGTTTCCTCTAGATACAAATCTAGGGTCACGTGGTTGCTAAATACTTACAAAAACTAGATCTGTACAGATCTTAGCCATTCTAGCTTCCAGGTTCAAGTTTAACAACTTTTGAACCGGTGAAAAGCTAGATCAGGCTAGATCTAGTACAGATCTAGTCAATACAGCTCAAATACTGACTATTTATAAGAAATGAACGGTTAAAACTTCAGATCTGACGAATAAAGCTACTAAATATATGTGTATAGCACTTCTATATGTATTAGAGTAAGCGAAGAAGACAGATCTGACGAAATCTTATAGTATTTTGCGAGAACAGCTCTCGAACAGCTTTTGGCACCTCGATACTCGTTTCCCACTAGTTAAAATTTGATAAGTTGTAGTATATATGTATATGAACGTTTACAAAGAATTTTTACAAGAATTGGAGTACGTTAGAGGCTCCGTTTGGCTATCCTAGCATCTATTTCTCTCGCCGCGGCTAATGAGTGAGTTTTATACCTGCGAATTGGATACTATTTAGGCTTAATTATTTGTTAACTTTAAGTATTTTTAGTGTCATTTCACTTGTTTTTGTGATTATGTTGTAGGAAACGGCTTCGGAGGGTGAAAAATGAAAAATAGAACTTAATGGCATTTTTGTAAATTCTGGCATTGTTCACTCGCCGTAACGAAGTTGTCAGGAAGAAAGAAGAATTTTCAGAAGTTGACTTTGAGAATGATTTGTTTGGCTGATTGGTTCAAGGACTTTAAGGAGGGCTAAAAGACACATAAAAAGGGAGATAAAAGGAGGAGTATTCACAAGGATTAGGGAGGATTCTATTCCATTATATTAGATAAAACCCTAGTTTAGATTAGAGTTTAAGATTGAAGCAATTGAAGATCATTGGAGATTCAGAGTGGAGCAAGAGAAATTCAGATTTGCATATCTCAATTCCTAACTTCTCTTTACTTCTATTTTTATCTTTCAATGTATATACAATTATGGATTATGGATTTTGACTTAATCATGAGCTAAACTCTATCTTGAGATTATAATGGATCTTGTTGCGTAGTTTACTATGATATGCTTCCGTGGTAGTCTTATTCATTATTATTGGATTGTCTATTATAATTTGTGTTAAATTGCTTATTTGCATAGTTAACAATTACTGTGAAAACCCATATTAAATTGTGAGACAAATTATGGTTTAGATCTGATCATATTAGCATGTGATTGTGTTTTCTGCATGGCGTTGGAATTTATGATTTGTGTTTAGGATAGAGATATATCTGTACACCACATGTAATCTGATAAGAACTTGTGCTTAAACTTTCTTTAATTGTAATTCACATAGAGATATAATGGATTAGTTAATTAGGGTGATCTACTTGGTTCTATCATATGTGGATTTAAGTTGATATGGGTATGGTACATCGAGAGATGGCCATATTTTACCTTAGTGTTCTTGATTAACAATTTGAGATAATTAATTTAATTTAATGGGAAGTGTATTAATTTAAATGAAACAATAGGTGAAATTGTAGTCTCAATTATTTATATTCTAGTTTCATTCCAGGGGTAGTTAGAATTAGTTTTGTAGACACTCAAAATTTTTCTTGCCCCAATATCAACCCGGTAGGAGGGTAAAACCGTCAATCAATCCAAATTTGGCCACCAACGTCGGTCTTTCAACCTAAATCTGATTCCCAATATCGGTAATCAAGTTTCGACAGTCAATCGGACCATTAATCAAGCTCCGACAGTCAATCGAGCCATCAATCAAGCTCTGACAGTCAATCGGACCATCAATCAAGCTCCGACAGTCAATCGGACCATCAATCAAGCTCTGACAGTCAATCGGACCATCAATAAAGCTCCAACAGTCAATTGAACCAATAATAAAGCTCAGACAGTTAATCGGACCATCAATCAAGCTCCGACAGTCAATCGGACCATCAATCAAGCTTCGATAGTCAATCGGACCATCAATCAAGTTCTGACAGTCAATCGAATCAGCAAGCTCAACCCCGGTCTCAACCCGGGAAGTCATGATCAACCCCGATCTAAACCCGGGAGGTACCAATCAATCGAGGACATTTCAAGCCATCACCGGTCTCAATCCGAGAAAGTCAGTTCATCCCCGGCAGCAACCCGGGAAGTCAAACTCAACCCCGGTCTCAACTCGGGAAGTGCAGGTCATCCCCAGTCTCAACCTGGGACGTCAGGAAAACTTCAGACATCAACCTGAAGCATCACCATAACTCCAGAGCAAAACTTGGAATGACCCCGTCAGTCTCAGAGACAACCTTGAGGTCTGAAGATCCAAGTTTTGAAATCAGATCTTGAAAGTCAACCAGCGACCATGCCGACACTACAGGCAATCCCGGGAGGGGTACAATGGTCATTTCATTAACTCTCAACTGACTTGGTCAAACTCAAGCCAAATCAATGCCCCTAAAGTCAGAATGAACCCTAACAACGATCCCGAGTGGCAACTACGCAAGACAGCTCAACGGACAAATTGCGGGGAATCAAAGACCTGGTTAAGAACCCATATTTCTAGACCCGGAAAATATTTTTTTCCCATGTCATTACGACACTCTCGACGAGAGCTTTCAGGAAAGGTATCGCACGCCTCAAACGGACGCTCCGATCAAAAGTTAGAAAGTTTCCGACTGGACATCACATTGCTCGGAGTGCACATACTTCGAGACGACCAAGCCGGGCACGTGGGCCCCACCTAGGGGAGCCATAGCTCTACCTGCGACTACCGCAGGTAGAGTGGAGGCTCCCTGGCCTATAAATAAATGTGCCCCCCCCCCGTTTATTTTAAAAAAAGCCGGAACGTAGCAAGTCTCTGGCAGTTTGATTTTTCGACTCTTACATCTTTTCTAAACCCAAATATTTTTACTCCAACATGTAGATATACCTATATACTACCACATATCAAAAAACCACTAATAGATTTGGACGTTTAAAGCCAACGATTTGGCAAAAATCCCGTATTGCGGTCCATTTTAAGTATTTTTATGATCAAAAAGTCAATACTACTACTTTGCACTGCTTTACACTTGCACACAAAGTTTCATCTTCTAAATATGCCCGGAACTTAGTTTCGTGGTTGTTTTCGTCAAAAATTGATATATTTTTGTACATAAACTCCGTTTTCAACATTTTTACAACTCGGATTGACGATCCGTCAGCTCTAGCAGCTTCAATGCACTAGCACACACATTCTGGCAACTTCGCCGGACTGGGTTATCTTCCCAGTCCGGGTTTGGCCCTCTTTTGTATATATTTAACTGCAAATGTACTAACATTTCAATTTTGTCAAGCCCGGATATCAAATCCGAGGTAGTTTACCGCATTTATATATATTTACGCATATATAAGCGACATTCACCATCACTGATACTCATATCAGTCCTGGTTGACTACATTTCTGTCAATATATATATTTTCAGTCGGCCTGGACTATTTTGTGGCCATTTTACTGCTTTTGCACACTTCCCCATACTGGGTGCTCTCCCCAGTCACTGGGTGACTACTTTTCTGCCAATTTTAATTCCAATGCAGGCACAGGCGTGAAAACCCATCGCCCTTTATACTGTTTATATATATATTTTTTATTTCTGTCACAGCCAGGATTATTTCGTGGCTATTTACAGTTTATATATATATATATATATTTTAATTCCAGTCCTGGCTTGCGAGTGAAAACCCATCGCCCTTTTATAGCTTATATATATATAATTATATATATTGCTTTATTCAATCTATTCAACTGCTGCATTTAACATTCATTTGTATATTAATTGGCACTGACATATCTGCGGGCGAATAAGATTTATCCAAATCTCTCCACTTTTAGCTTTCAACGGTTCAAATAGGTTCCGACAGAACGTGGAAGCTATAATGGCTGAGATTTCATTAAATCTAGTTATTTTTATAGTTTCAGCTTCAAAAGCAACCTCTTGTCCCTTAGATCTCTATCTAGTGGGAACGAGACTCTTTGGCCACGCGCAGCCATGATTTACTGATGAATCCTTGGTTCCATTGCGACGTGATGACGCATACATTTATCTCTGCACAAATTCGAACTGTGCAGGTTTATTGGCTACTCCTATGTGAGCCTAGGAATTATGGGATTTATGATCAAATTGATCAGAATCTGATTCCCACGATGGAGAAACTCCAATTTATAGATCTACCCTGCCAGTGTTTCTGTAAAATGTACATGCACAGACCTTAAAATGGTCATCCGGATTTAAGGTCTCAACATAGTAAAAATATGGATTGTCGTGTTAACGTCCCTCCGATGGTTTTCATACCCATAAGGAGACCGACACTTTATATTTCTGTGGTCGAGGATGCTTCGCAGCCCGACAAATCACCATTTGCATGCAGCCTTAAAACTATAAAGATAAAATTGAGAGTAGCGATATGCTTCAATTCCTATGTCAGCGTAAGGGTTTGATAAAATCGGCTTTCAAAACATCACTGTCAATTCAATTCAAAAGCTTTTGCAAATCAAATTAATTACTTTTTGCAAATCAAATCAAAGACTGATTTTCAAAGTTAAATCAAACCCTTCGTATATAGGCTCAACGAAGCCTGTCAAAGCTTTCAATCCATCAAAAGGCCCAATTTTCAAGCAGCATTCACTCACGCATTCCAATTTTAAGGGAAATATTGAAAAGATTGCGGTACCATGTTTACACGGGAGTCATGGTGTGCCTAACACCTTCCCCACACTTAACCAAGCCCCCGAACTCAAAACTCTGATTTCAAAGATCATGTTTCGACAGTGTCCAGCAATTGGGCCTATTTTTAAATCAAATTCGGTTGAGTTGGTACAATCATTTTCAAAACTACCAACTGGCGACTCTGTTTAAATCAAATTGTCAACATATACACATGTTGGCCTCTTTCCTAAAAAACCCTTCAAAACCTTTTTTACAATAAAAAGAATTAGGGTAGAGATAACTTAGAAAGATTGATTTGAGGAAAACCGGGTTATAAACCGACCCGCGGTATTTCTTAAATTTTCCAACATCGACAAGTTTAATTATATATTGTTAAATAAAAATACTAAATCATTCATTTAAATAAGATTAAGTTAGTTACGGGTTAGTACTTGGTGATAGTTATTAAATAATTCCTCATGGGAACGATACTTTACTTTCACTTTATTATTTGTTGACCACGTATACTCAAGTGTTGTGCGTAACTAGATTTTACCCAACAGCGGCCCTTTCTTTCTCTTCCTCTTTTTCTATAAGCTAAGGGGGGAGGCCATATATATATACCCGATTAGCAGCAGGTCTACTTGCGGCTGGGCCTGGTGGGCCCTATTTTCTTGAAGTACGTGCACTCCGACCTACGCGCTGTTCGCTTAAACCTTCATAACTTGCAATCTGGGAATCCGATGGAGGCGTGCTATACCTTTCGGGAAAGCCCTTTCCGAGAGCTATGCCATGACATGGGGCTTGACTTTTTTTGAGTCTGGGAAGACAGGTCCATAACCAGATCTTCGAGTCTTCGCAGTCAGTCCATTAAGCTGTCTGGCGCAGTTTTCACACGGGATTGCTAGATGGTTCTATGTTACCTTCTTCACAGTGATTTGATCTGATTTGATGTTGAGTTGGAAAAATTACTCTTTTTGCTCTTTCGGGTTAGTTCCGGGCTTGACGTGGCTATTCCCTCAG
Source organism: Panax stipuleanatus (assembly GCA_020205555.1). Classification (NCBI taxonomy): domain Eukaryota; kingdom Viridiplantae; phylum Streptophyta; class Magnoliopsida; order Apiales; family Araliaceae; genus Panax; species Panax stipuleanatus. The sequence continues at coordinate 55,168,265 of CM035121.1, read as the reverse complement.
GGTTATCTTCGGGGTTTGACTGTTGTTGACTTTTGTCTATCTTCAGGGTTGTCTCTGAAGTTGATTTGATGATTCTCGGGCTGTCTCTGGGAAGATTGATTTGATGATTTCTCGGGGCTGTCTCCAGGGTTCTAGTTTGATGATTTCCTGGGGCTGTCTCCGGGGGTCTGATTTGATGATTTCCCGGGGCTGTCTCCGGGGAGTTTGGTTTGATGATTTCCCGGGGCTGTCTCCGGGGGTCTGGTTTGATGATTTCCCGGTGCTGTCTTAAGGGAGCTGGTTTGATGATTTCTCGGTGTTGTTTTCGGAGAGTTTGGTTTGATTATTTCTTGGGGCTGTCTTTGGGGGTCTAGTTTGATGATTTCCCGGGGCTATCTCCGGGGGTTTGGTTTGATAATTTCTTGGTGCTATTTTCGAGGAGTCAGGTTCGATGATTTCTCGGGGCTGTCTCCGGGGGTCTGGTTTGATGATTTGCCGAGAATGTCTTCGGGGGTCTGGTTTGATGATTTAGACTTCCAGGGTTGTCTTTGGAAGGTAAAAGATGATTTTTTCCTCCTGTATGGTTAGTAACAGGAATGCAAAATTTTTAGTATCTACAGATGCCCCTCTTTATCATGTTTATGTAATGCAACGAAATGAATAAGATAAAGATTACTAAACACTGGAAATATGATAAATGCAAGTGTAATGCAATGCATGGTATGATATGCTATGAATGCTATATGCCTATGTGGGGTTAGCTTCCACAGGTTGTATTATCGTCCATTCCCTATTCTCTGCTGGGGATGACTTTCATGGCCGATACCACTAGACCTTTTCTAATTTAACATTAGGGTTGTTACCAACGCTCTCTTTTCCAGATACGCTTTCTGGCTTTACCTCCATTGGGGATATTCCTCTTTTTACGAGTGACCACATTGGGGATTCTCGATGTTTATCCTGATGATAGTATGCATCAATTTATAATATCGGATCCTTCTTGACGATACGCTGGTATTGTCACCAACGTTTGGGATTTCTATCCGGTTGATGCCGACTTTCCTGTCGGGGATAGAGTTCTTGATGATAACATCCTCTCAATGTCTACTTGAACGGTAGTTTCCAAAGGGTGATCATCATCAAACTTTCTTGATGCCTACTCGAATGGTAGTTTACAACGGGTAACCTTCACCGACCCTCATCGATGCCTACTTGAACGGTTGTTTACAATGGTCGATTGAATTGATTTGATGTCCACTCGAATGGTAGTTTACAGGGTTGACCACCACCGAACCTCCTCGATGCCTACTCGAACGATAGTTTACAACGGTCGACTGAACTGATTTGATGCCTACTCAAACGGTAGTTTATTGGATTGACCATGACCGAACCTCCTCAATACCTACTCGAACGGCAGTTTACAATGGTCGACTATTATTGCTGGAACTTTGCTTTGATATCTTAGATGGAGACTTCTTTTATAATCGATTCCATCATCGATCCTTCCTGATGAAGATAGTTTTCCTTGGTCGTTCTTGCCAGGTTTTCAGGATGTCATGCTGGGTTGATGCCAGTAACCTATAACGTCAAATCTGCAAATCTTGGCGAAAGTAGCTTTCAACAGTTTAGAACATCGGCCCTTTCCCGATGTTACGCCGGGGTTGTCACCAACAGTTTATAATATCAGATACTCTGATCTTCACTGAAGTAATTCTCAACAGCTTACATCAACAGACCCTTCCCGATGCTACGTTGGAGTTGTCGCTAACGGTTCACACTGTCAGGTACTTAGATCTTCGTCGAAGCAGTTTTTATCGACTTTTATCATCGGACCCTTCCCCGATGCTACGCTAGAGTTTTTACCAACGGTTTGAATCACCAGATCCCTCTCTAATGCTATGTTGGAGTTGTTACCAATGGTTACAGAAGATTTTCAAACTTCAAAGTTTGACGCCCCGTTTCAGTGTTTCAGGCCCTTTCTACTCAATCGCGTAGAACTTTTTTTTTGCTGATTTGACTTTTTGGCCTTAGAGGCCCCACTACAACTCAAATTTGATTGAGACGGAGGGGCCGGGACCCACCCTAGGTTACTGCAGGTCTACCTGCGGCTGCCACAGGTAGACTCGCGACAGACCGCGGGTGGATTTATACCTTTTTGAACTTTTGAAAAATCATTTTTAACTTGAAACCTTCTGAAAAATCCAAAATTCTCTCTCAAATCTACTAAGTTCAGGCAGCTTTTTGCAAAATCCGTTACCCTACAAACGTTATGCACAACTCTGGTAACGTTTACATATTTTCTTTTCATGTTTTGACAGTTAGAACGTTAGTTTTCATGAAGTATGGGTTTAAACGCAATGTATCAAATATGTATGCATAGATGACTTAATAAAAATGAACATGCCTAGTAAATACGTGTATTTTACCATACTTAACATTCCGGTATAAAAAATTTCCATTTTCGTGACAGCCAATTTGCACCCTTTTTGGCTAGTTTATTCATCCTATTTGAGGACAAATGAGCATGAATTTTCAAATAAAAATACATATGGTAATTTTTGCTGCCATTGTGAGTTTAATTCTATTGTTCTTCATATATATGAAATGCTCATGATTTTGGGTTGGTGTGCTGTTGAATACACACCTAGTTATGCCTATGTGCATGCGGATAGTCCTTTTTACAAAAAGAGACTCTGGAGAAATTTGTTCATGAGTCTGGGCATTTAATATGCATGCAATTTTAACTATACTGGGGAAGTATGTTAAACTAATGCATTTTTTCACATAGGCTATGCATGATGCAATGATTTTGAATTTAATGGTTTTAATTTCGAAGCGTACCTCACTCTTTTTGAGGTGATTTGGAGATTTTGTTTAGGTTATGGACCCAGATAGATCGAGCAGCTCTCGCCGGGTTTCTTTAGGTGTTAGGAGGAGGGCTTCTGATATCCCTTTGCCTCGTACAGCATGGCAGCCTCGCCGGTTGACCTAGCCAGTGCTTTAATTTGTCACATTCAGGTTGATAGGACGGAGGCTATAGACGAGGAGGATGATGTTCTGGTTGAGGATCCCGCTCCTTCTTCTTCTACTTCCCTTCGGGAGCTTCCTGCTATTAGCGTGATGATTCCAGATCTCCTGGATAATTTGAGACATCATCCATCGGTCTATCTTCACGCGAACGAGGTAATAGTAGTTTTCATTTTTTTTCCTTTCTTCTTTCTCCACTTTTGGAATAATTGTTTGATCTTTGAGTTTGAACTTGAAGCAGGTTCCCGAATCACTCAGCCCAGGGGGAACTGGTTTAGTATTTACTCTTTGTATCGGACCATTCATCCGGAGTATCAGGCTATTGTCCACTATTGGGGCTTTGAGGCCTTCTTTTCCATTCCACCCCGTCGCTGCCTGTGGGGTTATCTGAGGGATTTATCTGAGCGCTAGTTCCACCATACTCAGTCTATTCATCTGCTGGACTATAAGGTGATGATGACACCGATAGACTGGCAGTTCATCACTGGGATGGAGCTTACAGGGAAGCCGGTGCCTTTAGCGGCTAATATTTCTCCGGCTACGGTTCGATCCCTCTTGGGAGTTCCTGCTTCGGTCCTCAAGGGTCGGGCTATCCGTTCTGGCTCTTTGAGCATTGATGCTGTGAATGAAGTTTTGTCTAAGCCTCTACCTACTGATCAGAGGGATAGAGATCGCATTTTTTCGGTAATTATTCTTGGTCATCATCAGGGGTTATTTCCTAGCGGATAACTCCTCGATGGTTTCTTTCTCTTTGGTCAGTGCCACTCGTGATGTGGACTGCATCAGAGATTTTGACTGGGGCTTATTCACCTTTGCCTACTTCCTTTGAGGGATGCGCCTACGCTCGGAGGGCGTGACAGAGGCTTGGCTAGGCTTTTACCCATTTCTATTGGTGAGTAATTTCTCATTTATCTTTTAATTTCCCTCGTTTGGGTTGTCAATCTTTATCACTGAGGATATTTGATCTTTACATTTCCAGTTTTGGGCATATGAGAGGCTCCCTTGCCTACGCCTAGTTACTATTTTAGGTCTGGAGACCTATCCGCGGAGACGGCGATGACATTATTCCTCCTTGGTAGAGGTCCCTATGGCGGAGGGGTTTACCCATTCCTGTTTACAGTTTGAGTTGCTGACCGCCGATGTCGTTACATGGGTTCCTTACACACCCGATCATCTGATAGTTGGTTTTGAGAACGGTTTTTCGACCGGGATGGAGTATATATTATCCACTCATCAGATTCCTTTCTTGACGGAGGGAGGTTGGGAGCTTTACTTGGGAGAGCGTGCTATCAAGAGCACTATAGGGGAGATTCGCATTCCATATCTGCCTCCTGCTTGACGTCATTTGTAAGACCCCAACTTTTTATGAATAAGATTTAATTTCCTCTATATATTATTTTATATAGTAAGGTGTGGATTTGATAAATATGATAGTTATGGGTAATATGTGCAAATTTTACATAGTAAGCAAGTTGTCATAAAATATTCAGAAAATATTTATTTTGTCGATTAATATTCTTTTTGTCGAGGAATATTTGTACGATGGCGTAATCATTGGTAAGCCCCATAACAGAATAACTGTCGAATGAAGAAAACGACAAAAATAAGTTTTTAAAAAATTGACGACGGAACTTTTACCGTTAACTGTTGAAATACCCAGTGATAAAAGTATAGTAATACACGTTGTTGCACAGTATCACACGGTATTGCACAATATCTTTGATTATTGATGCTTACGTAAGAAGTTACTCAGTATTTCATTCAATAACTGCTACAGTGATAATTGTATAATATTTTATATTATCAAATCAATAATTGTCACAACACAGTAACTTATATTATTTAAATGATATTATTAGATAGCATTATTGGCAATGTCTAGAAAGTTCTGTCAAGGAAAGGGGTTAGGTTATATAATTGCGCCCCAATAAGGATAAATCCTTATCGAAAAGCCCCTCTTTCCTGGGAATGATCTGGTTGTCAATATTGTGAGCTTATAATATTAATTGTGAATAATTATTATGTGGTGAATATTTGTCCAATTTTTGTTATAAATGGAGGAATTTAGAATGAGATATTTGTTGAAAGTTTGACATATTTTTATGTGGAATTATAATTATCTTCTCCGATAAAATATTCATTCAAATATATTATTATAATAATATAATGTGATGATATAATAGTATTTTTTTTAATTGTTTAATCAGTAAAATTATTAATATATATATATAAGCATGTGATAAAAGGGACGGAGGTGAGCAAATTGTATTTGAATGCTTGTTTTCAAAGCAGTATAACCCCTGTCCTTTTTTTTCCAAAATTGATTGGTTGAGAATTGCTCGTGCAATTCATTTTCCATAGTGTAGGTCTTCAACCAATAAAAAGAAAGAAAAAGTTAGGCATAATTTAGGCAGAGAAGGAAAAAGGACAGTTAGACAGAGAATTGGGCAGGTTTGCTTAATTTTTTTCCTCCGTGTTGCACTATAAAAATGAGGTTACCCCCTTCATCCTAAACACACCACAAACATAAGTGTTTCTACTATTATATTGTGAGTATTTATTTTGAGTATAAGGATACTTTGAGTGTCATTTATAGTGCAAGATTTTCTTAGAATAATATCTGGTACACCAGTCAAATCTAGTTTTCTACTAAGGTAAATGATGTTATTTTCTTTCAATATTTGTAAAGGATATTATTTTCTTTCATACTCCATATTATGGAAGTGATATTATTTTATTTCATATTTTAAAATTTAAACTTACTATGGTAAGTATTGCTTCTATAATTCCTGAAATGATTAGAAATTCCTTAAGGTTTACGCTTCATCTAATATCATTTCACTGGAATATTGTTCTAAACTTTCTTATCAAATTTTAATATTTTCATATCGGGGTACTATTCATACAGTACTATTCACAGGATACTATTCACGATAAAAATTGGTTTCTTTTTTGTCCAAATTATTTTTGATATATGAATATCATTCTAGAATTTTACTCCACAATTGATTATTATGTTGACAATTTGAACATTCTTGGACTTGGATAAATTAAATTATAAATCTCTAATATTTATCCTTGATATCACTTGATTTGTTCTTTATATCATTTTTCATCATCCTTAGTCTTAAATTATGGTGAAAGTTATCTTTAGCCCGCAGTGCAAATATGAACTATTGATTGATGAATATTTTTGGCCCGTAGTGCAAATATGAACTGTTGATTGATAAATATCATTGGCCTGTAGTGTAAAGATGGACATGTGTTTGGTATGATCATGACCACTGGTGATTCAAATGAGTATCTTTGGTCTGTAGTACAAAGATAAATTATTGATGTGAAATATTTATTGATTGATGTTACAGGGATAAAATATTGATGATGGACTTTTAAATCATATAAGATAGTAGACATCATGCTCTACTTGACTCTTCTAATGGATTGTTATTTTCGCTGTAGTTGTTGATCTAAAATTTGTTGTCCATTATATTTTATCTTATTTGTTATTGTTAAAGGCTAAAGATAATTTATTCTTCATTATCTTGGCCTTAATATTCTTTACTTGGCTAGTTGAGCTCACTCTTTTATTTTATTGTTCTCTTTAGGAAATGAAAAATATAGCTGGGACTAGCCGGGGAATGGAGTGATGGTCCGAGATAGTGCTATAGTAGTCCTCACTATTTTGTAAAATAGAGTGATAATAATTGTAATGAGGACTTAATTTGAGTGTTGATATTTTCATATTATATACAACATAATATCTGTATTGAAACTCACAGTTTGTGTGGTCGTATTTTGCATGATAGTTTGATATAAAAGATTTGTATTTAGATTCTGTACCATGTATTTGGCGACTCAGAATGGGTTGTGTGGACCTATTTTGGGGGCGTCACATCATTGGTCCTTTATCTTAGCCGGTCACAGAGATTCCCCTGGTGGGCTTAGACGACTTTACATTATTAGAGGGTCCTTACACTCAAGATGCCTTTTATCACTGGTGGACTCCTCGCACCATTAGGGCTCAGACCCGCACCCCTCAGTTCTTGGCGGACATGGTATCCGGGTCCGTGATGATGATAGACTGAATTTCCTGAGTTAGAGAGCCCACTCATTTGGAACAGATTACCATCTTGACCCAGCGATTGGACCGGGCACATTTTTTCATCAGGCATTTGGTCAGAGATCCATCGGAGGCAGATTCTTTTGATCCATCCAGCTCTGGTGCTGGCCCCTCAGGTGGCCCATATTCTGACAGTTTTGCTACAGCAGATCCCCCTTTATATTGACATGATGTTCCCTCTGGTAGAGATAGGTGACTCAGGCAGAGTTACAGCAGGTTGATCGACTAGATGCAGATATCATAGATTTCTTTTGATAGGCTCGTTATCTCTTTTGATAGGCCTCTATTTAGATATTGGGCGGATGTGCCCCATTTCCCTGTACTTTTTATTTTTAGTTTTCAGACAGAGATGATGTATTTAATCTTTATGATGATGTATTTAGGAATGTATGTGTAATGCCTTCTATTTATTGCATCATATTGTCATTTATCATGATACATGCATTATATGTCATGGATATGCATATATATTGATGAGTTTAGCATTGACCCCTGGATGGTCTCATGATACGGTTTTACAGATGTCTTCATCCACCGTTACCAGGATTGAGCACAGTCCTCCTACTTTGATACCCTCATCTTTAAGGTCGTGGTATGATAGTCTACCCCATTTGGACCGAGTGGCAGTTGATCGCATGTTGGGACATTCCATGGCCCTCCTGACATTCCAGGTTCCAGTGGGCTTTGTGGAGGGCATGTTACCATGCTGGATTCTTGAGAGACAAATCTTCAGGTTTGGGACTTATGAGTTGACTCCTATATTAGAGGAGTATGAGCGCATCATAGACTTCCCGCTGGACCGGCCCTGTGCTAGGGTGGCTATTGGCGAGTTGAGGCGGCAATTTATGGCCTTGACCGGTTTGCGACGCACCATTATTTTGGACAAGATTACCTCAGGGCATGTGGTGTCCCTTGATTTCTTGATCGACCATTTTGGATCGTTAGAAGCTATTTACTGCACTCAGGAGATTTTTCTATTACCGAGGATGAGTGGCGGGCTGCCCGGGTAGATACTTTATTGATGTGCATTGTGGCTTATCAATACATGTCGCTGTATATGGACCATCTGGATATTGGCCTGATCACAGTAGTTAATACTCTCAAAGAGGGTCGTACCATCCTACCTATGATATTAGCGGAGACTTTGATGTCAGCCTCATTTTGTAGTACCCATACTACTGAGTTCTTTAGAGGTAGTGCAGTATTGTTATACCTCTGGTTTATAATGCATCTGAGACCGATCAGCATTTTCAGACACCATGGATATTGTTTGACACATAAGATATCTGCGTCTTATTCTTTTCAATCAGTTGACTGTGTAGATGTCGCGTCTTGGTTTGTCTTCATGACAGTGATTGAGGATTCTTTCTCTATTTTGCATTTCTCAAGATTTAGCTCCCCTTACAGCTTTGTCACCCATGCAGTGGGTATGGACTTTTTGCCCTTGGCTGGTCTGTGAGGAGTGACTACATATCATCCTTTGGTTGTCATTGGACAATTCGACCAGTATCAGGATGTTCATTCTTTTGATGGAGCTTTCAATCAGCGGTCACCAGCCTCATCTTCGTTAGAGGATGATTTATCTAGTTTATGATTATTGGATCCATCAAGAGAGGGCTATTTTTTCCTCGAGTCATCCGAGTCATTCCTCGGAGTATTCTGCATGGCTAGAGGCAGATATTGCATCATCTATGGTTTCTTATTCAGAGCCTAGCACTGATTCGGATGAGGAGGAGCCTATGGAGGATCTTATTTCTCCCACCGAGGATGGGCTGTTTGCTGGTTTTACAGCAGCCCTGATTAGTGATGTTCCTAGTTCTTCAGCTGCTACTGCTCCCCCTTTTGTCTAGTCTTCAGAGCAGGTGATATAGATTTAGACCTTTGAGAGAGATCAGGTTAGAGCCTTAATGTTGACAACCCTTTTAGACCTGGATGCTGCCCTTGTTGAGAGGGATAAGGCCCGAGCTACCGGGGATGCTTCTGTCGTTGATAGTATTGCTCTCAGATCCTATACGGAGGGCATTTTTGCAGATATGAGTTCATTTATGGATGACCATGGTATCACCTTGTAATTGGCGGTAGATCTTTTAGCTCACATTGAGGCTGCAGGTTAGGAGCTCAGAGATGCGCTTCCATCTCCAGAGTGGGATGCTATATTGGATTTGTTGTCCCATTTGATCACGGGTTTATAGACTAGCTTTCATTTTCCTGCATAGACTAGGTTAGCCATTTTTAACATGTACATGACACATTGTATATATTAAACATTATTATATGGCAAGGAAATATTTTTTGATTCACTTCCCTTTTGCATATGTTTTGATCTTTGCTTTATGATTGCCACTTTCTTTGTGACTTGCTGTCTTGATGTATTATGAGCTCTTCCTTGATGGACTAACATTGAGATGTCGGAGGGTCTCTTGGAAAGGTTCTTTGATCATGGAGGCTTTATGGGATTTGGGTTTTATATAAGGTTTTGTGTCTTGAGACTGGTATTTAATTGGATATTTGAGTGTATAGGTAGTGTTTGGTTTTCTTTTGAAGATTAGACCGCACCAGAGATGGTTGCCTACGTACTCCTGAGAATGGGGGAGATCATGTCTTTCGTAATTCAGGCCTAGTAGTAAAGTCCTGAATTGATTTCATTTGATTTAGTTTTTTTTTTCAGAACCAGGATGGCAATTTACAAGTAACTCAGACATAGTACTTTTTCATGGTGTCTGAATTGATAAGCTGGGGAAATTCCTCCCCATCCATTTCTTGCAATCTGAGGGCTTCTCCTGTCAACACTTCCTTGATGATGAAAGGGCCTTCCTAGTTTGGGGTGAATTTTCCTCTGGCTTCGTCTTGATTGGCGTGGACCTTTTTCAGCACCAAATCAATTTTTTGAACTGCCTAAACTGGACCTTCTTATTGTAGGACCGAGCAATCCATTGCTGATATGACTGACCATGGAAGATGGTTTCCACCCTTTTCTCATCTATCAGAGATAAGTGGTGGTATCGTTCTTGCATCCATTGGTCTTCTTCCATCTAAACATCTAGCAATACCCTAAATGATTCAATTTCCACTTCTATGGGGAGTACAACTTCCATGCCATAGACCAGAGTAGGGGGTAGTCCCAGTAGAGGTGCACATTGACGTTCTGTAGGCTAATAGAGTCAGAGGCAATAAGTCAGACCATTCTTTGTGGTTGGCGGACATCTTTTGCATGATCTTCTTGATATTCTTGTTGTCTGCTTTGACAACACCATTCATCTTGGGACGATAGATGACGAAATTAAGATGTTTGATATGGAATTTGCTGCATAATTCCTTCATCATCTGGTTATTCAGATTCTTAGCATTGTCTGATGCGATCATCTCCAGTTGTCCATATCGACAGATTACATTATTTCTGATGAAACCAATGATTATCTCCTTGGTGACTTTGGGAAAGGAGGTAGCTTTGACCCATTTGGTGAAGTAGTCGATCATGGTGAAGATAAACCGATGACCATTGTTGGCTTTAGGCTCTATTGGCCTGATAACGTTCATCCCCCACATAAAAAAAGGCCATGGAGAACTCATATTATGTAGTTCATTTGGAGGAGCGTGGATGGCACTCCCATGAATTTGGCATTGATAACATCTTCTGACATGATCGTCACAGTCGACTTTGAGAGAAATCCAGTAATGCCCTGTTCTTAGTATCTTCTTGGCAAGTAAAGGACTGCTCATGTGTGGGCCACATACTCCACCGTGGACTTCATCCATAAGTCTATGGGATTGGTCTTTGTCTAGGAACCTTAGCAAACTTATTTCAGCATTTCTTTTATAGAGTGCATCTCCGCTCAAATAGAACTTAACGGCCACTTTATGGATCCACTTTCTTTCAGCTTGACTTGCCCAAGTGGGCGTAGTTTCATCTTGAAGATATTCTTTGATGTCTTGATACCAATGCTTTTTGATGGGAGGAAGTTCATCTGATACTACTTCTTTGTAATTTCCATAGGCTGGTGGTGCCTTCTGGCTTGCAAATTTGATATCAAGGATTTCTCTCCTATCGGATATGTGGATCAAGGAAGCCAATGTTGCTAATTCATCCGCGAAATCATTTCTTTTTCGAGGGATGTGGATGAAGGCTATTTTTTGAATTCCACAACCATCTTGATGACCTGCCGATGATAGGGCAGCAAGTGCAATTCCTTGGTGTGATATGCCCCGATAGTTAGTTTGATGACCAACTTAGAATCTCCAAAGATTGCTAATCGTTGGATACCCATAGATTGGGCTAGTTTCAATCCCACTATACAACTATCATACTTGGCTGTGTTGTTGGTGTTGACAAACTGCAGCTTGATGGCTATAGGATACTGTTATCCCGTAATAGATACAAGAACTGCCTCTACTTCTGCACCTTCTATGTTTACAGCCCCGTCGAAGTACAGTTTCCAGAATTAGTCAGGTATCTTCTCAAGGGTTTTGCTGAATTATCATTATTCCATCACTTGGGAAATAAGTTTTCAAGGGTTCGAAGTTCCCTGATGGTGCTTCGGCCAATTGATCTGCAATTCCTTGACCTTTGATGGACTTTTGAGTCACATAGATGATATCGAATTGCTAGAGGAACAATTGCCATTTGGACAATCGATAATTCAATATGGGCATGCTGAATGTGTATTTAGAGGATCCATGCGAGATATAAGATAGGTTGTGTGCCCATGAAGATAATGTTGTAATCTCATGGCGGCCCATGCTAAAACACAACTAATCTTTTCAATCAAGGTGTATTTCTTCTCAATAATGTTAAATCTCTTATTGACGTAATAGATAGTTCTTTCTATGCTTCTATCATCTTTCTGCCCCAACATATAGCCCATAGCATTGGCAGTGACCGATCTGCACATGAACAAGGAAACTTTGTCCCTTGGTGGAACCAAAACAGGAGCATCCACCAGTTGTTTCTTGATGGCGAGGAAGGTTTTTTGACAATCTTCATTCCATTTTTTAGAGGAATTTTTCCTTAACAGCTTGAAGATGGGCTCATAGGTTGCCATGAGATGAATCTACTTATGAAATTAATCCTCCCAAGAAATCCCCATATCTTCTTTTCTGTTTGGGGTATAGGCATCTAAGTAATGGCTTTAATCTTGGAAGGATCCAGCTCAATGCCTCTGTTGCTTACCAGAAATCCCAATAATTTGCGGGATTTGACACCAAAAGCACACTTGGCTGGATTCAGCTTCAAGTCGTATTTGTAAAGCCGGTTGAATAGCTTTCTAAGATGGTTGATGTGGTCATCTTCCCTTCGGAATTTGATGATGATATCATCCACATAAACCTCTATCTCCTTGTGCATCATGTCATGGAAAAGGTCCATCATAGCTCGCTGATATGTAGCACAAGCATTGATAAGGATGAAAGACAATCGCCTATAGCAGAAGATTCCCTAGGGGGTGATAAAGGTTGTTTTCTCCCTATCTTCTTCGGCAACCATGATTTGGTGATATCCGGCGAAAGAGTCAACAAATGAGTACATGCCATACTACGTCGTGTTGTTTATCTGTATGTGGATGAAAGGTACTGGGAAGTCGTCTTTGAGACAGTCTTTGTTTAAATCCCGATAATCCATACATACTCGTACCTTCCCTCCGGGCTTAGGTACAGGAACTATATTGGACAACCATTCCGGATAGGTTGAGACCATGAAAATGCCTGCTTTGAACTGCTTGACAACTTCTTCTTTGACCTTCAGACTCCACTCGGGCTTTAGTCTCCTGAGTTTCTATTTGACAGGCTTGAATCCCTCTTTAATGGGTAGTCGATAAATGATAATGTTAGTAGACAAGCTAACAATGTTCTCATGTGACCATGCAAACACATCTTGGAACTGAGTTAGGAGTTCAATCAGGTCTGTCATTTGGTTTGGGGTAAGGTCGTTGCCTACTTGAATTTCTTTAGGATTTTTTGAGGTTCTGATATTGACTGCAGTGGTTTGATCGAGGTTTGGTTTGGGTTTGTCTTCGACCCATTCCTTGATCTCCTTAGGGTCCTCATAGTCATCGATCTCCTCTTGATCAATCCCCATCAAGTCAAAGTCTAGTTCTACATTAAAGTTGTAGTTACTGTTGAGACTTGGAAATTCATCAGCAAGGCTAAACAAATCCAAGGTTGGAGTCCTGAAACAAAATGCTTTCACTTAATATATGAAATTGTTTAATCATACAAAGCATCAATGAAAGCATGACAAAAGTAACTGCTAGTAGTATGCAAAAAAACAAGCAGTAAATAATCTATACACTTCAGGGAAGATGAACTCTATGCCCTTTTACCCTTTACGATTGATGCAAGGAGTGCTGCTCCAGTTATCCAGGGTTAGGACTTTGTTGACAGTTGCAATGAAGGGGTTGTTGTTATCCTCCTCCCCTCTTGATGATGACCATGACTGCGCATTAGGGTCAGTGCTTTTCTTTAAACTGTTCTCCTTAGCCCTGTTTAGGCGAGGGATCAGGATTTGATCTTCTGAATAGTCATAATCAAGGATATCGTCATTCATACCCTCAGTATATGCCAGAAAATACATCTTTGCAAATCGATCTTGCCCTTCTTGTAGGAACCTCTTATTCCTTTCCTTGTTTTCCTTAATAGGAATATGAATTTTTTCTTTCTGGCCGGTTTGACCTTAGGAATCAATGTAGACACTCAAAATTTTGCATTCCTGTTATAGACACTCAAAATTTTTTTGTTCCTGTTACTAACCCTGCAGGAGAGCAAAATCGTCAACTCAGCCCCGGTCTCAATACCGGGATGTGAACTCAGCCCCGGTCTCAATACTGGGATGTCAACTCAGCCCTGGTCTCAATACCGAAATGTCAACTCAGCCCTGGTCTCAATACCGGGATGTCAGGTCAATCTCAGTCACAACTCGGGATGTACAGATCAACCCCGGTCACAACCTAGGAGGTAAAGGTCAACCCCGGTCTCAATATCGGGATGCCGAATCAACTCCGATCTCAATACGGGGATGCAAGGTCAACCCCAGTCACAACCCGGGAGGTACAAGTGCCCTAGAGACAACCCTGGAAAGCCATATCAACCTTCAAAGACAACCCCGAAGAATCTCATCATCCCCAGAGACAACCCTGGGAAGGCCAAGGAAACCTCGGAGACAACCCTGAGGACAAACAGAGTCGGATAGGATCAAAATCTCGGAGAAAACCCTGGGAAATCAATCAAAGACCGTGCTAGTACAAGAGACAACCCCTGAAGGGGCAAAATGGTCATTTTACCAACTTGAAGCTAATCCGGTCAAAATCAAGCCGAATTGATGCTATCAAGGTCAGAAAGAACCATAACATTGATCCCGAGTGAATACAACGTAAGTCAGCTCAATGGAAAAATTGCAATGAATTGAAAACCCAGTTATGAACCCATCTTCTTGGACTCAAAAAAGGTTTAGTCCCATGTCATTGTGATGCTTTCGGCGAGGGCTTTCGGAAAGGTATAGCACGCCTCAAACGGAGTCTCCGATTAAAAGTTAGAAAGTTTCAAATCTGACCTCGCGCTGCCTAGATTGCATGTACTTTGAGGCGACAGGACCCACCACCAGGGGCCTACCACATGGCACTGCAGGTAGACCCACGGATGCCGCTGGTAGGACCGCTTCCATCGGGTCTATAAATATAAGTGTACGCCAAGCTAAATGAAGAAAATAAATAGGAAAACGCTCTGAAACTCCACCCATTTTGTTTTTTAGCCAGATTTCTAGTACTCCAAACCTAGATTTTATCACTCTAACACGTAGGTATACTCATATACTACCACATATCAAAAATTGAACGGTGGAAACGCCTATTTAAAGCCTACGATTTGGCAAAAAGCCCGTGTAGCAGTCCATTGTGAATATTTTTACGATTAGGAAGTTCATACTACTTCATTGAGCATTTATACACTTGCACGTTAAGTTTCGTTTTTTGATTTTACCCGAAACTCAGTTTCGTGACTATTTTTGCTTATGTTTTTGTACATTTTAGTACATAAATACGTTTTCTGGCATTTGCACAGCCGGATCGCCGATCCACGGCTTTTAACTGCTTTTATATTAATGTATATATACATATATATACTCTTCAAGACTGGGTTATTAACCCGGGTTCTTTTTGGCTTTATTATGTATATATTTAACTATATATATACTAACTTTTAAATTCTGTCAAGCCCAGATGTCAAATCCGTGGTAGTTAACGCTTATATATATATATATATATATATATATATATAACTATATATATATAAATTTTTCTGACTTCATTTGGCCTGGATTTTGACTTCGTGGCCTTTTTATTACTTTAATATATATACTAACTATATATATATATTAACATTTAAATTTTCGTTTGGCCTGGATCATTTCGTGGCCTTTTTACCACTTTTATATATATATATATATATATATTTACATATATATATTTACATTTCTGTCCGGGCATAGGAGTGAAAACCCATCACCCTTTACAACTTTTATATATATATTGACATTTTGTCAAGCCTGGATCATCCCGTGGCTTTTTACAACTTATATATATATATATATATATATATATATATATATATATATATATATTTCAATTCTGTCCAGCCTGGATTACTCTGTGGCTTTTTACAGCTTTTATAAATATATATATTTTTTCATTTTAGTCCGGGCATAGGATTTGAAATCTGTCGCCCTTTATTACTTTTACATATATATATATATATATATATATATATATATATATATATATATATATATTTCTAATCTGTCAGGCCTGGATTACTCCGTGACTTTTTACAGCTTTTATAAATATATATATATATATATATATATATATATTTACATTCCAGTCCGGGCATCGGAGTGAAAATCCATCGCCCTTTACAGCTTTTGTATATATATAATTATATATATATATATACATCCTTTATTCATTGTGATTAAATATCTGTTGTAAATATTCATTTGATGTGAATCGACACTGATATCTATTTGGGCAAACCAGATTTCTTTAAATCTTGCCAATTTTATCTTTCAAACGATTCAAAATAGGTCCAATCGGAACCGGGAAGCTAGAATGACTGAGATTTATTTAAATCTGACTTTTTGTTTCTATATTTATTCATTTGAAAGCAACCTCGCTACCCTTAGATCGTTATCTATTGGGAACGAGAAGCTTTGGCTATGCGCAGGCCAGGATTTAACTAATGAATCCTTGGTTTTTGCGACGTCTAAATGTAAATATCCATTTTATGCAAATATCTGTGCTGTGCAGGTTTGCTTGGCTTCCCTTTGTGAGCCTAAGAATGGTGGAATTCACGATCACACTGATCAGAATCTGATTCCCACAATGGATAAACTCCACATTACAAATGTACCTTGCCAGTTTTTCTGTAAAAAATGTACATCCAAAAGACTTTAAAACAGTTATCCGTGTTTAAGGTCTCAATATAGTGAAATAATGGTTTGTAGTGCTAGAGTCACTCTGATGGCTGTCATGCCCATGAGAAGACCGACACTTGTATATATGTTGTGGTCGAGGATGCTTCGCAGCCCGATAATCACCATTCAAATTGAGCCCAAAGGCTGAAAAGATAAAAAAATGGAAGTATCAATATGCTTCAATTCCTACTTGAGCGAAAGGGTTTGAAAACCTGCTTTCAAAAACATCATTTTAATATCTTGTCTAAAAAGGACTTTTGCAAATCAAATCAAACCCTTTGTATATAGGTTCAACGAAGCACGTCTATACTTTCAAATCAATCAAACATAGGCCCAATTTCTTCCAGCATTCACACACACATTGCAAATAAAAAGGAAAATATTAAAAAGATGCGGTACAGTGTTTTCACGGGAGGTGTGGGGTGCCTAACACCTTCCCCACACTTAACCAAGCCCCCGAACTTAGAACTTCGATTTTAAAGATTAAGTTTCGACAGTGTCTAGCAATTGGGCCTACTTTCAAATAAAACTCGGTTGAGTTGGTACAACCATTTCAAATCTACCAACTGGCAACTCTGTAAACCGTTCAAATCGTCGACATGATACATGTTGGCCTTTCCTAAAAAACTTTCACTCTTTTCATAAAATAGATAAAATAAGGATAGAAAAACAAAACTTAGGAAGAGAGAAATATTCGGGTCCAACTCGATCCGTATTTTTTCCCGACGTCGACTGGTGGCGAATCTGCTGGGGACAGTAGAGGGCTTAGGCCACATTCAAATCTTTTCAAAATTTCCTTCTATATCTACGTGTGTGTAAAATGCTGCATCTTTACATTGAATGGATGTGAATGAATGCTTAACTACTTTATATTAGTGCTTCACACAATATCCTCATTTCATTCGGTGAGACGCAATGTATGTGAATGTATGTAGTGTGATTCCTCCATCAGGAGGCGAACCCGTCGGTGATTAAGCACTGGACTCAAAGGCGACTAAGTCTACGAGGCTCAGGAAACGCACCACTCAGATCTGCTCCAATTGAAAGATCGGATTAATTTCCCCTCTAGTAGATTGCGATGATCTAGGGACCTTCATGCCGAAAAACCGCGAGAGTATCCTAAGATAGGCCAGCCTCTGATTAACCAAATCCGAAGGGAAGATTCTTCATGCCTTCCTATTTCAATTCAATGTCAAGGTTTCCATTCCAATATAAATGTCATGATATACATTCCATGTCTTGTAAATCCTGTCATGTTATCCTGTCATCAAAACCACTAACCTTTGTTTTACAGGATAAGATTAAAAAATCTCAAAAATAAACATATTGCATGACATGCATCCGACCAACACCTACATCAGGAAATTAACACACCTACGTTTATTATAGGAAAAAATTGGTCCTGTTACCAGATCAAAATCTAAGAAAGTACTAACTCCATCTCCAGACATGGCTTCCAGTGCTCAACCAGAATCCACCCCCGTCTCTATGGAAGATTTTAAAGGAATAAAAAACCAAATAGCCGAATTGGCTATTTTCTTAAGAGAACAAAGTAAATCTCTTAAAGGGAAACAAGCACATGGTCATACAGAACCAAGTACACCTGGTGACAGTCAAAAGACTAGAAAGTAAGACCCTCAGATTCCTGAACCATAGAACCATAATACTACCAACAAAACCCCTGAAATCACCACCCTCAACAAAGAACAGGAAGCTGGTGACATTCTGAAGAAGGTACAACAGATGGAAGAGACCATCCGGTCCATCAAAGGGACTGGGGCATTTGGGAGTGTCAATTACTCAGACTTATATATATATATATATTCCCCTAGGCTCGTTATCTAGAAAAATTTTAAGTCCCTGATTTTGAGAAATACGATGGATTGGGAGACCCATACACCCATTTCAAAGTATTCATTGGAGAGCTTGGATCCTATGTAGAGGACGAAAAGCTTAGAATGCAATTATTTCAGAAGAGTTTGACCGGAGAGGCTAGAGCTTGGTATGACCATCTGGATAATTCCAAAATTCACAGTTGGGAAGAGTTGGCACATACCTTCCTCAACCAGTAAAGCTTTCAGTCCCAAATGGCTCTAGATAGATACCAGATCACCAAAATCAAGAAACAAAACATTAAGTCATTCAGAGAGTGTGCCCAACGATGGAGGCGGGTGGCAGCACAAGTCACCCCACTTATGACTGAGTCTGAGATAGTCATGACCTTCATTGACATCAAAGAAGCTCCGTATTACGAAAGGGTCCTAGCAGGCATAGGCAAACCATTCTCAGAGATGATCAAGCACGGAGAAATGGCTGAAATGGGGCTGAAATATGGGAAGATAAAAGATCTGACCGCCTTGGAAGCCGTTGCCGAGCATATCTAATCCAGGAGCTACGGGAGTAATCCCCGGAGAGTACACAAGAAGAAAGATGAAGAAGTGTCCTTAGTACTGCAAGGACAGAATCAGAGAAGCGAGTCAAGCAGTATGCCCATTCAAAGGAGGAACTATTCCCCTTTTCAAGCTCCAGCCCAACCATCTAACCCTCTATTTCAGAAGAATTTGGAGGCCAGACGTCGGAGAACGTTCACCCCTTTAAGGGATTCCCTCGAGAACGTGCTGAAGCTGTTAACAGCACAGAAGAAGATTGTTCAGCTCCTTCCACCAACCAGTACCGGGGGAAGGAATTTCGACCCAAGTAAGAAGTGTGCCTACCATTTCGGATCTCTGGGCCACGATACACAGGACTGTTGGGCTCTCAAGCATAAAATCCAAGATTTAATAGACAACAAAGAGATTGTGGTGACCAAACCGGAACAACCGCATGTGCAAGACAATTCCCTCCCTCAGCACAAAGTGGAGAGTGTCAACATGATTAACACGAAGAATGGAGAGGGATCTGTAGACACTCAAAATTTTGTTTTCCTGTTACTAACCCTGCGGGATGGGAAAACCATCTTTTCAACCCCAGTCCTAATACCAGGATTCCAGTTCAACCCTGGTCCCAATACTAGGATGCTAGATCAACCTCAGTCCCAATACCGGGATGCCAGTTCAACCCCGGTCCCAATACCTGGATGCCAGTTCAACTCCAGTCCCAATATCGGGATGTCAGATCAACCCCGATCCAATACCGGGCAATCAGGTCATCCCCGGTCTCAATACCGGGCCGTCAGATCAACCCCGGTCTCAATATCGGGAGCTCAGGTCATCCCCGGTCTCAATATCGGGCCATCAGGTCATCCATGTTCTCAATATCGGGACATTAGGTCAACCCCGATCTTAATACCGGTATCTCCACTCAGCACCAGTCATAACCTGGGAGGTACAGATTAGCCTTGGTCACAACCAGGAGATCCAGTTTAGCCGTAGAGACCACCCTAGGAAGCCAAATCCACAGGAGACCACCCAGGGACGGGAAAAATGGTTATTTTGTCAACTTGAATATGATTAGGTCAAACTTAAGTAGAATTGATGCCACGAAGGTCAAGAAGAACCATAACGGTGATCCCGAGTGAAAACAACGCAAGACAGCTCAATGGATAAACTGCAGGAAAATAAAGACCTGGTTATGAACCCATCTTCTTGGACTCAGAAAAGATTTAATCCTATGTCATTGTAACGCTCTCGGTGAGGGCTTTCCAGAAAGGTATAGCACGCCTCAAACAGACGCTCCGATCAAAAGTTAGAAAGTTTTGAATCTGACTTTACATTGCTCGGAGTGCATATACTTCGAGGCGACAGGACCCATCACCCAGACCCTACCACGTGGAGCCGCAGGTACAGTGGAGGCAGCTGTAGGTGGGTCCGCTTCCATGGGGTTTATAAATATAAGTGCACCCCCATGCCATTTTATATTCAAAAACGCTCTAAACCTCTGCCCGTTTCGTTTCTCAGCCCCATTCTTGTACTCCAAACCCAAATTTTATCACTCTAACATGTAGATATACTCATATACTACCACATATCAGAAATTAACTGGTAGAAACGGATGTTTAAAGCCTACGATTTGGCAAAAATCCCGTGTAGCAGTCCATTATGAGTATTTTTACGATCAGAAAGTTCATACTACTTCATTGCGCATTTATACACTTGCAAGTAAAGTTTCGCCTTTTGATTATGCCCGAAACTTAGTTTCGTGGTCGTTTTTGCTTACGTTTTCGTATATTTTAGTACATAAACACGTTTTTTGGCATTTTCACTGCCCGGATCGTCGATTCGCGACTTTTAAAAGCTTCTATATATATATATAAGTATATATATCTACGTTTATAGCAACTTTGTAGTACTGGGTTATCTTCCTAGTCCAAGTTTGGCTTTTTTATGTATATATTTAACTGTACATATACTAACTTTTCAATTATCTCAAGCCCGGATGTCAAATTTGTAGTAGTTTACTGCTTTTATATATATAACTATATATATATATAAATTTTTCTGACTTATTTGGGCCTGGATTTCTACTTCGTGGCCTTTTTATTGCTTTAATATATATATACTAACTGTATATATTAACTTTTTACGTTTCAGTTTGGCCTAGATCATTCTGTGTCCTTTTTACTGCTTTAATAAATATATATACTTACATTTCTGTCCGGGCAAAAGAATAAAATGTCCGTCGCCCTTTACAGCTTTTCTATATATATATATTTACAT
The DNA here is from genome assembly GCA_020205555.1 of Panax stipuleanatus. Lineage (NCBI taxonomy): Eukaryota > Viridiplantae > Streptophyta > Magnoliopsida > Apiales > Araliaceae > Panax > Panax stipuleanatus. The sequence goes on along the minus strand of CM035121.1, from coordinate 55,147,027 downwards.
TCTGTCCAGCCTGGATTACTCAGTGGCTTTTACAGCTTTTATAAATATATATATATATATATATATATATATATATATATATATTTCCATTCAAGTCCGGGCACAGGAGTGAAAACTCATCGCCCTTTACAACTTATATATATATATATATATTTCAATTCTGTCGAGCCTGGATCATTTTGTGTCTCTTTTACAGTTTATATATATATATATATATATATATATATATATATATTTACATTTAGTCGAGCCTGGATCATCCGGTGTCTCTTTTATAGCTTTTCGGACATCGGAGTGAAAACCCATCGTTCTTTACAACTTTCGTATATATATAATTATATATATGTTCTTTACTCATTTTGCTTAAATATCTATTTTAAATATTCATTTGATATAAATCGTCGCTGACATCTCTTTGGGCGAACTAAATCTCTTTAAATTTTGCCAATTCTAGCTTTTAAACTACTCAAAATAGGTTCAGACAGAACCGGGAAGCTAGAATGGCTGAGATTTACTTAAATCTAGTAATTTTTCTAGTTTCATCTCTGAAAGCAACCTCGCGGCCCTTAGATCGCTATCTAGTGGGAACGAGATGTTTCGACTATGCGCAGGCCAGGATTTACTAATGAATCCTTTGTTCTAGAGACATCTGGATGTAAATATATATTTCTGTGCATATTTGAGCTGTGCAGGTTTTATTGGCTTCCCTCTGTGTGCCTAGGAATCGTGGGATTTATGATCAAACTGATCTGAATCTGATTCTCATGATGGACAAACTCCACTTTACAAATGTACCCTGCCAGTTTTTCTATAAAAATGTACATCCGAAAGACCATAAAACAGTTATCCGGGTTTAAGGTCTCAACATAATGAGAATATGGTTTGTCGTGTCAGAGTCACTTCGATGGCTGTCATACCCATGAGAAGACCGACACTTGTATATATTCTGTGGTCGAGGATGCTTCGCAGCCCGACAATCACCATTCAAATTGAGCCTAAAGGCTAAAAAGATAAAACTGAAGTGTTGATATACTTCAATTCCTATGTTAGCGTAAAGGTTTGAAAAGCAGCCTTTCAAAACATCATTTTAATAATCTTGTCTAAAAAAGGGACTTTTGCAAATCAAATCAAACCCTTCGTATATAGGTTCAAAGAAGTACGCCCATACTTTCGAATCAATCAAACATAGGACCAATTTCTTTCAGCATTCAAACACACACATTGCAAATTTAAAAAGGAAATATTGAAAAGATGCGGTAGCGTGTTTACAAGGGAGTTGCGGGTTGCCTAACTGATAGTAGTGTGCATACAAGCCAATCATGTATGATGATAAAGCACATACTTTGTAAACAATCATATTTATTTATTAATAAAATATTCATTTAAGGCATTTAATTATATACATAGTGCTGTTTTTATAATATGTAAATAACCAATTATTTTAATCAATGCTTTTTAGAATCATGATGAGATCATGCTAATGAGATCTAAATTCTTAGAAAGCTTAAAAACTAAAATAGTTCCCAATTGTGGGATTACTAAAATGGGAATTAGTAAATCCGGATAGATTGGTACATATGTTGCTTGCTCATTAGATGAGGGTGACTGATCTCATGGTCATTTGTGTGGAGACACTAAAGCAAGTATGTAGGTGCTTATTGGAGAATAAGTTCATTGAACGTGACTCGCTATGGAATACCTAATGGAGTTTTACTCGCCTGTCAATAGGAATTCCTAATGTGATAGTAGTACAAGTGATCCTTGGACTTAAGATCATCATAGTATCTTGTATGTAACAAATTATACTTTGACTTATTCCTTAAGGACTTTTAAGGCATATATAGGGTATGCTTGGGTATAATGAGTTGCATATGGAGATAATGTATATTCAATAAAGAATCTACCACCTCTAGTAAAAGAGGAGATATGTCCTATGTGATTCGTTAAATGGCAACCCAGGAATCCTTGGCCAAGGTAGAATGAAATTAGAAAGAGGTTTCTAATTTGCATTATTTGGATGTGCATTTTCTAATCGAAATACATATGATTAACTAAATTAAGACTTAACAGTAAATCCATGTCTTATATTTAATTGGGACATTGTATGGTGGAAGGATTGAATTGTACGGTAATTATTAACTCACAGGTTCTTTTATGATTAATGTTGAAATCTATATTATCTGAGAAGTCGTTGATTGCTAGGGAGGCTTATCCCTATTGTAGAATAAATGTTATTTATTTAAATAGATTATTAGTTTAATTTATTTATTTAAATAAGATTAGAATTGTTCTAATTGATTTATTCACAACCGGTTTAATATGGAGAAACTAAAGGGTCACACCATAAAAGGAAGAAGAATTATTTAAGAAAAAAATGGCTTGATAGTAATAATGCATTAAGTATAATTAATTTAATCTATGGTGATAAAATAAATTAAATAGCTTAATGTTTATTATTTAATATTTTAGAAATATTAAATATAAATTAATGAGAGGAGTCTTATTAATATTATTATTATTATTATTTTAATTCTAAAGGAGTTTAGGAATTAATATAATATCAGTACTCTCTCTCAATCCTAATAAGATTAGGATATAAATTAATTAAAAGTGTTTGATTAATTAATTAAATAAAACCCTATTCTAATTGAATTAGGAGGGTTAACCTAATATCTATATAAGAGAGTCTTATATCAGAAATAAGGTACGTGAATTTTTCCAAGAGTTGGGAGTACACATATTCTATAGAGATAGAAACAAGGGTTAAGACAATAATCCATCTTCCTGAGTTCTTCATTTTCCTTGGTGGATCACCGTTAGAGGCCAAACATTTGGGTGGCTGACATTGATCAAGGGAAGGAGCCACTACAGAGGAATCAAAGGAGTAGAACTTGTATCTGAGGAAGCTTGGATCTTCAAAGGTATAATTTCATCCTCTTTTCTGTTATTGATAACTAGCACAAAGCATGATCATGGTTATGGGTTTGTATAAATTTTTGAAAACCTATGTTTCGCGCTTCCGCCCTATTTATGTGATTTGATTGCATGATTGCGTTACGTACAAACCCAACAGTCGTATCAGAGCCTAACTTTGTGCTAATTATTAATTTTATGATTCCATGTATGAATTGATGTGAGAATTGGATCTTTTTTCTGGACAAAAATTATTTTCTGCAAGTGTCTGCGACGAACGGCGCAGCTGCCCAGTTCATTACTGGTGCAGCTGCGCCGGTCTGCAAAAACTGCTGCTTCAGGCTACCTGCGTAGCTGCCCAGTTCATTACTGGCGCAGCTGCGCCGGTACCTGGACAGACCCTGAAAATTAATTTTAATTAATTAAGTAAACTGTTTATTTAATTGATAAAGTTTTAAAATAAAGATGTTTATTTTATCTGAAATATGATTTCAGATTGCTAAAATTAAAGGAGTTTAATTTGGATTTATTTTTGATTAAAATAAAAGAGTTTATTTTGTTTCAAAAATAAAATTTAGCAAAACTTTTGTCCATTAAATAACATCGATTCATATATGGAATAGCTTTATTATTCATGAGTTGAATGGATATTTATTAATGCATATGTTGATGTGTATGATAATAAATGGGGTTGATTATGGTCTATGACCAATGTGATTGGATTTTATTTTGGATGAATGCTTGAATGTATGGGTTTTATAAAATGGGGTCTGCGTACCTCGTCTTCTCTGGTTATATTCTCGATGTAAAATTCTATCTTCCTCCTATGTACTTTCCCTTAACTGCTGATCAAGGCTTCTATTTAATTAAAAAATAGTTTATGTAATAGAGATAGTTAGAATTATCTTGAAGAAACTGGAGACCAAGGAGCAAGGAGCGCGTGTGTATGGAACCCGGGTTTAAATGTAATAGTTACATTTAAAATTTAAATTCTTGCACTCCTAGGTTTGACCTTTTGGTTCACTTGGTGGCTCTAGTGAACCAAACTAGAATAAAAGTCCATAATCAATCCCGGGTAGCATATAGTATTCTATATTGCATGCTAAATATTATATATATTATATTTTATGCAAACATGCTTCGCATGTTTAATAAAATGATGCGTATTATATATATATATATATATATGTGTGTGTGTGTGTGTGTGTGTGTGTGTGTGTGTGTGTGTGTGCATGAGCGCTAAACAAGATGAGACAAATAATAACGAATCCCTCAAAGAAATAATATTAAGTCCAAAGCGTTCAAATGATATTTGGAATATCGAACGTTGCCTTCTAGCATGGTTAATTAATAGAGTATTAAATATTTAATATGAGTTTGTTGTGCTATCCACAAGGCGAGAATTGAATATTTAAGTTGTTAATTAATCACATTTGATGCTTATCAAGAAAATTGAACGATCTAGTCTTGTTGTGCTATCCACAAGGACGAAAATTTTTCTTTTTTGAATTTATGGAAGTGCTAGGCTGGACTTAACTTAAATCATTTTAGTTCGGATGTGCACACACATGACCATTATGATTTAAGAGGTAAAATAAAAGAAGTTACATGGTGATGTAATTGACAAGAGTTGTCTACCTATTTATTTGTATATCGCTTGTTGTGCTATCCACAAGGTTATATACATTTGAAATGGGATCCTTAATCTCACTAGCAAATCTTTAATTAGATGTTGCCGAACTATATAAGTGAGGGTAATATAGTTTGATGAAAATAGTGGGAGATACCAATTTAAAATATAGACCTAAATTTATTTTGGTATGCAAAGTTAATAAAATGAATGTTTGCCAAAATGTTGTCTTTTCACATGTAGAATTTTTAAAAAATGTCAAAATCAATAATCTCACTACGAAGCATACTTGATGCAAATAAGCTTACCGGCCCGAATTATGAGGACTGGCTAAGAAATCTGAGAATTGTTCTCACTGCTGAAAAGATTTCTTATGTCCTAAATTCAACTATCCCTGAATCTATTTCGGAAACAGCCTCTGAGGAAGAGATTGCCACTTTCAATAAGTGGCAAGATGATGTATCTGTGGCTCAATGCATCATGCTCGCATCCATGAATAACGAGCTTTAGCGTCAGCACGAAAAAATGGATACTCCTGCTATGCTGCTTCACCTCAAGGAGTTGTTTGGTGAATAGAGTAGGACTGCTAGATATGAGATATCTGAGGAGCTCTTCCGATCTCGGATGATCGAGGGCACTGCCGTCGAGACTCATGTTCTGAAGGTAATCAATTTGATTGCACACCTTGGACAGCTTGGGTTCGTCATGGATGGGTAGTTGAGTCAAGACTTGGTCTTGCAGTCACTCCCTGAGACCTTCTCGCAGTTTGTGGTTAATTTTCACATGAATAATCTAGATGTCAGCTTGCCTGAGCTGCTTAACATGCTAAAAACGGCAGAAGGTCACTTCTCATCCAAGAGAACCATGTCTTGACGGTGGATTCTTCCAATAAAAGGAAGAGGCCCAAGGTGTCTTCTGAAAAGAAGAAATCCAAGAAGGCTAAGGAAAAGGGGAAAGAAAAGGAACAAAAGAAACTTGAACCAGCTAAAGGAATGTGCTTTCATTGCAACGAGCCGGGACATTGGAAGAGGAACTGCAAGAAGTTTCTAGCAGAGATGAAGCTTGGAGAAGCTTCGACTTCCAATCAAGGTTTGTTTATGATTGAAATTAATTTGTCTGAAAGTCATAATTCTACTTGGGTATTGGATACTGGCTGTGGGTCTCACATATGTAAAACTGTGCAGGGACTGGTCAGAAGTAGAAAGCTGAACAATGAAGAGGTGATCCTACGAGTGGGGAATGGAGCAAAGGTTGCTGCATTAGCTGTAGGAACTTATTGTTTAGCAATGCCTTCGGGCAAATCCATTTATCTTAATAACTGTTATTTTGTTTCGAATATTATTAAAAATATTATTTCAATTTCTGTATTGGATATGGAAGGTTTTGACGTTATTATAAAGAACAATGGTTGTTCTATTTATAAAGACGATGTTTTTTATGGTATTGGAAATTTGCGAAATGGACTTTATATACTTGACTTACAAGAAAATATATTTCAAATTGAACAAACTAAGAAAAGGAAAAGAGATGATATTAATTATACCTACATGTGGCACTGTAGACTCGGTCATATCAATGAAACAAGATTATCCAAGTTGCATAAGGATGGGCTCCTAGAGCTATCCGATTATGAATTATATCCAACTTATGAATCTTGTCTCATGGGTAAAATGACTAAATCTCCTTTTAGTGGAAAAGGAGAAAGAGTTATAGAGTTGTTGGCATTGATTCACACAGACGTTTGTGGACCTATGACAACAAGTGCATGGGGTGGGTATTCTTATTTTATTACTTTCACTGATGATCACTCAAGATTTGGATATGTGTATTTAATGAAATACAAATCAGAATCATTTGAAAAGTTCAAAGAGTTCAGAAGTGAAGTAGAGAAACAAACGGGCAAGAGTATTAAGACACTTAGATCAGATCGAGGTGGAGAATACTTAAGCGGTGAGTTTCTCAATTGTCTCAAAGAAAATGGTATAATCTCACAATGGACTCCTCCAGGTACACCACAGTTAAATGGAGTATCTAAAATGAGAAATCGAACACTATTGGACATGGTTCGATCCATAATGAGTTTTACCGACCTTCTAATTTTCTTCTGGGGATATGCCCTAGAAACGGCTGCATACCTACTTAACAAGGTACCTACCAAATCTGCCCCAAAGACTCCATATGAGATGTGGAAAGGGAGGAAACCAAATCTTAAGCATGTTAAGACTTGGGGTTGTCCAGCTTATGTCAAAAAGTTTGAAAATAATAAGCTACAGACTAAATCCGATAAGTGTAGATTTGTGGGATACCCTAAAGAAATCGTAGGGTATTATTTCTATCATCCAACTGATCAAAAGGTGTTTGTTGCGAAACATGCTACCTTCTTGGAGAAAGAGTTTATCCATGAAGGGGTCAGTGGGAGTAAGATATATCTTGAAGAAGTTCAAGAACCACAAGTTACCACGGATCAAAGTCAGGTACCTAACCAAGTAGAAGAACCTACTGTACCACATCCTGTTCGTAAATCTGGAAGAGCACCGAAGATACCTGAGAGGTATGGATTCGTTATAGAGGATGACGATGAGGTACACATCATGAATGATGATGATCCATTGAATTATGAACAGGCTATGAGTAATAAAGACTCAGGGAAATGGCTTGAAGCCATGAAATCCGAAATGGACTCCATGTATGAGAACAAAGTATGGACTTTGGTTTCACCACCTAAAGGCATTAAGCCTATTGGGTGTAAATGGGTTTTTAAGAGAAAGACTGGAGCAGACGGGAAGGTAGAGACCTATAAGGCCCGACTGGTTGCAAAAGGTTTCAAACAAAGACAAAGAGTTGACTATGATGAAACCTTCTCACCAGTAGCTATGCTCAAGTCCATTTGAATTTTGCTTGTAATTGCAGCTTACAACGACTATGAGATCTGGCAAATGGACGTGAAAACGGCCTTCCTCAATGGGAAACTTGAGGAGGATGTGTATATGACACAGCCAAAGGGATTTATTTCAAAAGTTGGAACAAATCAAGTCTGTAAGTTACAACGATCCATTTATGGGTTGAAGCAAGCTTCTCGTAGATGGAACAATATTCATTTTGATGAGACAATCAAAGAGTTTGATTTTATCAAAAACGAGGATGAACCATGTGTATACAGGAAGGTTAGTGGGAGCGCAGTATCATTCATTGTATTATATGTTGATGATATATTACTGATAGGGAATGACATTCCTATGTTACATTCAATTAAAATCTGGTTATCTAAAAACTTCTCCATGAAGGACTTGGGTGAAGCATCTTATATTTTGGGGATAAAGATCTATAGAGATAGATCTAAAAGGATGCTCAGCTTATCCCAAGGAACGTACATTGATACGATGCTAAAGAGGTTTAGCATGGATGATTCCCAAAAAGGTCTCATGCCGATGAGCCATGGAATACATCTCTCCAAGAAACAGGCCCCAAAGACACCTGAGGAGAGAGACCGTATGAGTAAGATCCCTTATGCTTCTGCAATAGGATCTATCATATACGGTATAATATGTACTAGACCGGATGTTGCTCACGCACTTAGTGTAACGAGCAGATACCAGTCGAATCCAGGAGAAGAGCACTGGAAGGCAGTGAAAAATATCCTAAAGTACTTGAGAAAGACTAAAGATATTTTTCTTGTCTACGGTGGGTCTGGATTAAAACTCGAGGGATTCATGGACTCAAGTTTTCAAACATACCAAGATGACAGTAAATCTATTTCAGGGTATGTGTTTACCTTGAACGGAGGCGTAGTGAGTTGGAAGAGTTCCAAGCAGCAAACAGTTGTTGATTCAGTGACAGAGGCAGAGTATATAGCTGCAAGTGAAGCTGCAAAGAAAGCTGTTTAGATGAAGAAGTTTATAACTGAACTTGGTGTGATTCCTAGCATTGGAGAAGCAGTTCCTGTATACTGTGACAACACCGGAGCGGTTGCACAGGCTAAGGAACCCAGATCTCATCAGAAATCCAAACACGTGTTGCGGCGATTTCACTTGATCAGGGAGATCATTGAAAGAGGAGACGTCACCTTGGAGCGTGTGGACTCTCAAGACAACATTGCAGATCTATTTACTAAAGCTCTAACACAACAGCAGTTTGATCGTCACTTAGAGAAGATGGGTATGAGATACTATGGCGATTGGCTTCAGTGCAAGTGGGAGATTGATAGTAGTGTGCATACAAGCCAATCATGTATGATGATAAAGCACATACTTTGTAAACAATCTTATTTATTTATTAATAAAATATTTATTTAAGGCATTTAATTATCTACATGGTGCTGGTTTTATAATATGTAAATAACCCATAGTTTTAAGCAATGCTTTTTAGAATCATGATGAGATCATGCTAATGAGATCTAAATTCTTAGAAAGCTTAAAAACTAAAATAGTTCCCAATTGTGGGAATAATAAAATGGGGATTAGTAAATCCGGATAGATTGGTACATATGTTGCTTGCTCATTAGATGAGGATGACTGATCTCATGGTCATTTGTGTGGAGACACTAAAGCAAGTATGTAGGTGCTTATTAGAGAATAAGTTCACTGAACGTGACTCGCTATGGAATACCTAATGGAGTTTTACTCGCCTGTCAATAGGAATTCCTAATGTGATAGTAGTACAAGTGATCCTTGGACTTGAGATCATCATAGTATCTTGTATGTAACAAATTATACTTTGACTTATTCCTTAAGGCCTTTTAAGGCATATATAGGGTATGCTTGGGTATAATGAGTTATCTATGGAGATAATGTATGGTCAATAAAGAATCTACCACCTCTAGTAAAAGAGGAGATATGTCCTATGTGATTCGTTAAATGACAACCCAGGAATCCTTGGCCAGAAATTAGAAAGAGGTTTCTAATTTGCATTATTTGGAGTTGTACATTTTCTAATCGAAATACATATGATTAAATAAATTAAGACTTGACAGTAAATCCATGTCTTATATTTAATTGGGACGTTGTATGGTGGAAGGATTGAATTGTACGGTAACTATTAACTCACAGGTTCTTTTATGGTTAATGTTTAAATCTATATTATCTGAAAAGTCGTTGATCGCTAGGGAGGCTTATCCATATTATAGAATAAATATTATTTATTTAAATAGATTATTAGTTTGATTTATTTATTTAAATAAGATTAGAATTGTTCTAATTGATTTATTCACAACCGGTTTAATATGGAGAACCTAAACGGTCATACCATAAAAGGAAGAAGAATTATTTAAGAAAAAAATGGTATGATAGTAATAATGCATTAAGTATAATTAATTTAATCTATGGTGATAGAATAAATTAAATAGCTTAATGTTTATTATTTAATATTTTAGAAATATTAAATATAAATTAATAAGATGAGTCTTATTAATATTATTATTATTATTATTATTATTATTATTATTATTATTATTATTATTTTAATTCTAAAGGAGTTTAGGCATTAATATAATATCAGTACTCTCTCTCAATCCTAATACGATTAGAATATAAATTAATTAAAAGTGTTTAATTAATTAATTAAATAAAACCCTATTCCAATTGGATTAGGAGGGTTAACCTAATATCTATATAAGAGAGTCTTATATCAGAAATAAGGTACGTGAATTTTTCCAAGAGTTGTGAGTACACATATTCTATAGAGATAGAAACAAGGGTTAAGCCAATAACCCATCTTCCTGAGTTCTTCATCTTCCTTGGTGGATCACCGTTAGAGGCCAAACATTTGGGTGGCTGACATTGATCAAGGGAAGGAGCCACTACAGAGAAATCAAAGGAATTAAAGGAGTAGAACTTGTACTTGAGGAAGCTTGGATCTTCAAAGGTATAATTTCATCCTCTTTTCTGTTATTGATAACTAGCACAAAGCATGATCATGGTTATGGGTTTGTATAAAGTTTTGAAAACCTATGTTTTGCGCTTCCGCCCTATTTATGTGATTTGATTGCATAATTGCGTTACGTACAAACCCAACACTAACACCTTCCCCACACTTAACCAAGCCTCCTAACTTAGAACATCGATTTCAAAGATTCAGTTTCGATAGTGTCCAGCAATTGGACCTCCTTTCAAACAAAACTCGGTTGAGTTGGTACAACCATTTCAAATCTACCAACTGGCGACTCTGTAAAATGTTCAAATCGTCGACATGATACATGTTGACCTTTTCCTAAAAAAAACCCTTCAAAACCTTTTTCACAAAAAAAGATAAAATAAGGGTAGACAAAACTTAGGAAGAGAGAAAGATCTGGGTCCAACTCGACCCGCATTTTTCTAGACGTCGACAGGATCCAAATACCTCCGATATGTCGGAGAATCAACTCACTCCAAAAATAATAGCACAGACAGTTGGGAGTTATCAGAAAGGCGATTCTTGATAGAACAAGAGATTAAGTCTATTAAGGGACAAATTGGACAGTTGGCGGATCTGGTCGTATACCAACATCAGGTAACCAGACAGCTGATAAACCAATCCAGCTTGGCTGAAGCAAGTCCTCCTACACCAAAAATTAGTCTCATTGCTATGAGGGACCATTACTTGTTTCATGAGCATGAAACCTGGGCCGATAAGGTGGCCAAGGAGGAGAAGTTTCAAGCAGATAGGGAGTTTGCCTTTCAGAGGAATTTCACTAATCTGAACCAGCCGATGAAGGAAATCCTCCAGATGATAATCAATGAGGGGATGGTTACAGATTTATTACCCCCGGTGAACCCTCGATTTAGAAAATTCAAGCCTGACAGGATCTGTCAGTACCATTCCAATGCACCCGGTCATGACACCGAGGATTGCTGGGGACTTCGACAACTGATTCAGAATATGATTGAAAGCGGTGAGCTGATAAGAGGGAATCAAGAGTATGGCCTCCCTGATGAGGAAACACTCTTTATTCCCATGGCATGGAATTAGGGAACAGTGGCTGTTATTTCCTGTGAGAAGGAGCTAGCCGGGACACCCTTGGTACTGCCTAGAAAAGGGGTTCAAGAAGCATTGAATCCTATGAAGGTAGCTGCGCCCGAACCTTTAATACTGCCTTTCAGACTGCAGTATCCTGTCATCAGTCTGAAAAGAGTCCCATGGAACTATGGGAATAATCAAGGTTCCACCTCGAACAACATTGCCATTGTATCCAAGGAGAATCCATTGTACTTGCCCCAGTAGGTGATCAATCGAGTCACCAAGGCTAAAAAGAGAGTGTTTGAAGAGAAAATTGAAGAATTCCTCAGCAAAATGGGTCATAAAGAGATCAAGGTGTTGCAAAGCCTGAAAGAGGGACCCAAGCAGGTGTCCCTCCTAGATCTGGTCTTATCGTCGGTGGATCATTGCAACATTCTGGGGAAAGTACTGGAGGAGGCCCATCAGCCAAAGATAGTGGATGTTGAGAAATTTCATCACGTGATAGAACACATCTTCAACAAATAATGTGATATCTTTCACTGACGATGATATACCAGCAGAGGGGACTGGCCATCGCAAGTCACTGCACATAGCAGTGATGTCATTCAGGTATGTGATCGGAGGTGTGCTTATAGATGGAGGATCGTCCCTAAACATCTGTCCCTACGACACCTTGGAAAGAATTAAGATTAACCCAAACCGGATCAAAACCAGTCATCAGGTTATCCGGGCTTTCGATGGGTCTGGCCGAGAAGCTATGGGAGAGATTGAGCTGCCATTGGAAATTGGTCCACACACCTTCATGTATCCTTCCAGGTACTCAACATTACCACCGGATACAACTTGTTGCTGGGAAGGCCGTGGATCCACATGGCTGGAGAAGTTCCATCCACCCTCCATCAGCAGCTCAAGTACATTATTAATGGTAACCTAATTACAGTCAATACCGAACCGGAATACCCTCTCTGCATATAGGGAGACATGCTGGTGATCAGTCTGGATACATGGGTTGAACCTGCAAGTTTTCAAGCATTGGAGGTGAGCAATACTTAGTACCTACCTGTTAGGGCACCAGCCTTGAAACCAAAAGTCTCCCCCGAAGTAATGACAGTGGGCCAGGAGATGGTATTTTTGGGTTTCTACCCTGGAGAAGGGTTAGGAAAAAATCAACAAGGAATAAAAAGTGATGTACATATCCCGAGCCAGTCAGGGAAAGCCGGATTGGGCTATTTATCCGGGTCAAACCACCAGAACCCACACAAGCATCCAAAAGCTCATGCTTCCACTATACTACTGCCAAACCTCACTAATGCAGAGTTTGTGAAGCCAATAAAGAAGACTCATGCTGTTGTGTCAGCCATGTTGTTTCCTCTAGTTATACCAATAAGTGAGAGGAAAGCTCTAAAGCCTGATGGGGAGAGCAAAAAGGGAAAAGAAAAGTTCCTGTACGAAGGACGAGACCCATTTGCTACCATGCATGTTCTCATACACTACGAGGGTATGAATGATGATATCCCAGATAGTGATGAAGAAGATCAAACCTAAATTCCTCGCATCAAGAAAGAAAAGGGGGTAGTTCAAAGAAAAACCCCGACTCTGATCTGAAGGATGTCTTAGTCATCATCAGAGATGAGGTAGACAACCACAAATCTTGTATCCTCCCTATTCATAAGGATCTGACCCTGGACTACTGGAGCAGCATCCCTTGCCTCATTCAAAAAGGGTAAAAGGGTAGAGAGTCCGTCTGCCCCGTAACATGGTTTTATTTACTGCTTATTTTGGTTGCCCAGCTATAGCATTAACGTTTGTCATGTTTTGCTAAATGCTTTGTATATTTAAGTAGTTGTATATATTAAAGCGAAAACATTTTGTTTTTAGGAATCCAAGATTGGATTTGTTTGTCCCTGCTGATTAGATGCCAACCTGTCACCGTGACTATAACTTTGATGTAGAACTGAACTTCGACTTAATGGAGATTGATCAAGAGGAGGAAGATGACTATGAGGTGCCCAAGGAAATCAAAGAATGGGTCAAAGACAAACCCAAACCAAACCTAAACCAAACCACCACTGTTAATATCGGAACCTCAAAAAACCTCAAAGAAATCCAGATAGGCCTAGACCTCACCAAAGATCAAAAAGCCGATCTGATTGAAATCTTAACACAGTTCCAGGATATGTTTGCATGGTCGCATGAAGACATGATTGGCTTATCTACGGACATTATTATCCATCGACTGCCCATCAAGGATGGATTCAAGCCAGTCAAGTAGAACCTCAGGCGATTGAAACCTGAATGGAGTTTGAAAGTCAAAGAAGAAGTTGTCAAACAATTCAAAGTCGGCAACATCATGGTGTCAACATACCCGGAGTCGCTGTCGAATATAGTTTTTATGCCTAAACCTTGAGGGAAGGTACGAGTATGCGTGGATTACCGGGATTTGAACAAAGCTTGTCTCAAAGATAATTTCCCGGTACCTTTTATCCACATCCTGATAGATAATACGTCGCAGTACGACATATATTCTTTTGTGCATTGCTTTGCTGGTTACCATCAAATTATAGTCGCTGAAGAGGACATGGAGAAGATAGCTTTCATCACTCCTCGGGGAACCTTCTGTTATAGGAGATTGTCCTTCGGCCTTATCAATGTCGGTGCTACGTATCAGCGAGCTATGACGGCCCTATTTCATGACATGATGCATAAAGAGATCGAGGTTTATGTGGATGACATCATCGTTAAATCCCAGAAGGAAGACGATCACATCAACCACCTCAAGAAGATGTTTAACATGTTGCATAAGTGCAACCTCAAGCTAAATCCAGCCAAATGTGCTTTTTGCGTCAAATCGGGCAAGTTGTTGGGATTCCTAGTGAGCAATAGAGGCATTAAGCTTGATCCTGCCAAGATTAAAGCTATCACAAAGATGACAGTACCCGAAAAGAAAAGGAGATATGCGGGTTTCTAGGAAAGATCAATTTCATAAGCTGGTTCATTTCTCAGCTCACGGCGATTTGTGAACCCATCTTCAAGCTACTAAGGAAGAATTCCTCCACAAAATGGAATGAAGATTGCCAAAAAGCCTTCCTTGCCATCAAGAAGCAGTTGATCGAAGCACCTATCTTGGTACCCCCGAGTGATGAAGTTCCTCTGTTTATGTACCTATCAGTCAATACCAACGCAATGGGCTGTATGCTAGGACAGAAAGATGATAGTAGCAAGGAGAGAGCCATCTACTACATCCGCAAAAGATTCAGCAGCGGTGAACAAAAGTATACTTTGATTGCGAAGACTTGTTGTGCGTGAGCATGGGCCGCCATGAGGTTACAACACTATTTGCATGGGCACACGACCTATCTCGTATCCCGTATGGATCCACTAAAATACGTATTCAACAAGCCAATGTTGAATTATTGATTGTCAAAATGGCAGTTAATCCTCCAACAGCTCGACATTGTCTACGTCACTCAGAAGTCCATCAAAGGTCAGGTCATTGCAGATCAATTAGCCGAAGCACCATCAGGAGGGTTTGAACCTTTGGAAACTTATTTTTGGGATGATGGGATCATGACAGTTCAGCAAGACCTTCAAGAGAATACAGTCCAACCATGGAGAATATATTTCGATGGAGCGGTGAACATGAAAGGTGCCGGAGTTGGGGCAGTCCTCATCTTTGGTACAGGAGAGCAATATCCTGTGGCTACCAAGTTATAGTTTGTCAACACCAACAACACGGCTGAGTATGAAGGCTGCCTAATGGGATTGAAACTAGCCCAGTCCATGGGTATCCATCGTTTATTAGTCTTTGGAGATTCTGAGTTGGTTATCAGACAAACCACTGGGGCGTATCATACCAAAGAACTACATTTGCTACCCTATCACAGACAGGTTATCAGCATATCCATGGATTTTAAAGAGATAACCTTTATCCATATCCCTCGAGGAAGGAACGACTTTGCGAACGCATTGGCGACTTTAGCTTCCCTGATTAACGTATCGGGTAGGAGGGGAATTCCAGACATCAAATTCACAAACTAAAAGGCCCCAAAATATGGAAACTACATCAGAGAAGTATCAGATAAAATACCTCCTATCAATCAGCCTTGGTACCAAGACATCAAGGAATATCTCCAAGATGGATCTACACCTGCTGGGGCAAGCCAAGCTGAACGAAAGCAGATTCACAAGATGACTATAAAGTTCTATCTGAGTGGAGATGCACTTTACAAAAAGGATGCTAGAATAGGCCTGTTACAATGCCTTAATAAAAAGCAAGCCCAAAGATTAATGGATGAAATCCATGGCGGAGTCTGCGGTCTACACATGAGCGGTCATTTGCTGACCAAGAAGATATTGAGAACAGGGCATTACTGAATCTCTCTCAAAGCTGACTGTGACGATCACATCAGGAGATGCTATCAATGCCAATTCTATAGAAATTCCATCCATGCTCCTCCAAATGAGCTGCACAATATGAGTTCGCCATGGCCTTTCTCCATGTGGGGAATGGATGTGATCGGGCCAGTAGAACCCTAAGCCAGTAACGGACATCGATTTATTTTCACCATGATCAATTACTTTACCAAGTGGGTTGAAGCTGCCTCTTTTCCCAAATTCACCAAGGAGGTAATCATTGGTTTCATCTGAAATAATGTCGTCTATCGATGTGGACAGCCAGAGGTGATCGTATCAGACAATGACAAGAAGATAAACAATCAGATGATGAAAGACTTATGCAGAAAGTTTCATAGCAAGCATCTCAATTTCGTCATCTACCGACCCAAGATGAATGGTGCTATCGAAGCAGCCAATAAGAACATCAAGAAGATCATGCAGAAAATGTCCGCCAATAACAAAGGATGGCCTGACCTATTGCCTCTGACTCTGTTAGCATACAGGACGTCAATGTGTACCTCTACTGGGGCTACCCCCTATTCATTGGTCTATGGTATGGAAGCAGTACTTCCCATAGAAGTAGAGATGGAGTCCTTACGAGTGTTAATAGACGCTCAGATGGAAGAATATCAATGGGTGCAAGAGCAGTACCACCAACTATCCCTGATAGATGAAAAGAGGGCTACAACCATTTTCCACTGGCAGTTGTATCAGCAAAGGATCGCTAGATCATACAACAAGAGAGTCTGAATTCGGCAATTCAAAGAAAATGACCTATTGTTGAAAAAGTTTTGGCCAATCAAGAAGAAGTTAAAGGAAAGTTCTCCCCAAATTGGGAAGGCCCTTTCATTGTCAAAGAGGTGTTGATAGGAGGAGCTATCAAATTACAAGAAATGGACGGGAGCGAATTTCCCCAACTCATCAACTCCGACACCATAAAAAAGTACTATGTCTAAAGCACATGCCAGCCTTTATCCTGGTCCTGCAAATCGATCAACTCAGTTTCGGTTTTCATTAGGAGATCGAACTACGAATGACCTGATCTCCCTCAGCCCGAGAGTACGTAGGCATCCATTCCTGGTGCGGTCAAACTAAACAAAAACTTAAAAACCTATCAAACCAAACTCAAAAGAGACACTTCTCAAACCTCTCACACAAAGCTTGAACTACGAATGACCTGATCTCCCTCCACCCGAGAGTACGTAGGCAGCCATTCATGGTGCGGTATGACCTTCAAAGAAAAACTAAAAAACCAATAAAAACCAGTCCCAAGACACCGAAACCCTATAAAACCAAAATTCTATTAAGCCTCCCTGGTCAACAAGCCCATCTGAGATATTCTCCGACATCTCACTGTCAATCCATCAAGGAGAAGCTCATGATACATCAACAACAGCAAGTTATGAAAGAAGTGGTAATCACTCAGAAATGACAATACATATCTAACAGGGAAGTGAATCAAAATATATTTATCTGATATATAATACTATTTGATATATACATTGTGTCTTGTACATGACAAAAATGGCTGATCTAGTATGTGCAAAAAAAATAAAGCTAGTCTATGGACCCAATGATAAGCGGGATAGCAATGCCAATATAGCATCTCTCTCTGAAGAAGGAGGAGCAGCCGCAAGTGCAATACCCTCAGCCTCCATACGAGCAGGGACATCCACTGCCATCTGCATGGTACTGCTATAACCATCTATAAATGCACTCATATCTCCAACCCGACTGTCTGTATATGACCTAGGGCTGTGCTGTCCATAATATATACATCTCGGGTGGCTATGGCCTAGTCCCTCTCCATAAAAGCAGCATCCCTGACAATTAAAACCTCCTAAATCTCCTCAAAGGCTGCATCTCTGACAGAGCGGACCTCATCTCTCTCCTCAAGAGCTGCATCTCGGGTAGATATAGCCTTGTTTCTCTCAACCAATGCTGCATCCCGAGTAGCTCGAGCCTCGTCTCTGGCGGTAAAAGTTGTGTCCCTACCAGACAGGGCCGTCAACATCAACGCCTTAGCTTGATCTCTCTTCAAAGTTATCCGAGCTAGTGAATTAGCAATAGTTGGATCTGTACCGACAGAAATAATCAGAGGGTCACCAACTAAAGTAGCTGTCAAACCAGTGAACAACTCATCCTCCGTGGGAGAATCAGGATCCTCCATAGGCTCTTCCTCATCTGAATTTACAATCGGAACTGACTGGATAACTACAGTTGTCGCTATATCAGCCTCCAACCATGCTGAATACTCTAGAGAGCGATCCAGATGGCTAGTAGAGAAATCAACCCTCTCTCTATAAGTCCAACACTCATAAATCCTGACCAGGTCAGCTGATAACATAGATGAAGATGACATTCACTGATCAACGGCCCCTTCAAACTGGTTTAGGCTCTGGAACTAGTCAATCTGACCAATAACTGCCAACAGATGGTAAGTGGTCAATCCTCTCAATCCCACCAGGGGCAGATAATTCATGCCGACTACATGGGTGATGAAGCTGTAAGGGGAGACAAGTCCTGAGCATGGAAAAATTGAAAAGGAGACTCAATATTTGACAGAAAGGCCAACCACGTCACTGCATCCAAACACTCCGCTGGCTGGAAGGAGTAGGACAAGGTTATCTCATGGGTGAAGCAGTACCCATAGTGTCTAAAAGTGCCAATCGGACGTAAATGGGTCGTGAGCCATACATACAGTAAGACAGAGCTGCCTCTAAAAAACCCCTCTGGATGGGTGCTGTAAAAGGTAGCCGACCTCAAGGTCTCGGCCAATATCATCGGCAGAATAGTGTTACCCTGTTTAAGGGCACGGACCACGACCATCAAACCAATACCCAAATGGTCCAAGTATAGTGGCATGTATACGTAGGTCGTGACACACATCAACAACACATCTACCCGAGCAAACTGCCAATCATCTGCTAAAATCATAAAATCCTCGACGTGTTGCTCATAGCTATCTAGCCTGCCAAAGCGATCGATCAGAAAATTAATAGAGATCACATGTCCCTAAATGATCTCATCAGTGACTACTCTATGTCACAAATTCGACATACGTATGACTGGTCTCCTCATGTCGTTGATAGCTGTGCGAGCGCAAGGCAGGTCCAGCGCTAAACCTGGAAGTCCCTCATACTCCTCCAATGTCGGTGTCAACTCATGCCGTCCAAAGCATAAAATATGTTGCTCAGGTATCCAGCAGGATAGAAAACCATCAACAAATTCGTATGGAACCTAGAAATATTAAATGGCCAACGAATGCCCCAGCATCTGATTTATTGTCCCTCTAGCTGGGAAGGGAAGGCTATCATACCACGACCTCAGTGAGGATGCTACCAAGGATGGCGATAAATGCTCAATGCGGCTGACTGTCAATGAAGACATCTGTATCACCATAGCACAAGACCATCCAGGGGTCAAATCTAAACTCACCTGTCTAAGTGCATATCCATGGTATAATATATGCATAATGATAATAATAAACATGATGCAATAGATAGGAAATATCATATATATCTAGAATAAACTATCTACTGCAAGCATCATCTCTGTCTAATCATATAATCCAAAATAAAAAGTAGAGGGAGATGGGGCACAGCCGCCCAACTACTAATAGAGGCCTATCAAAAGAGGCCACAAACGCCCAATAGCTAAACAAAGGCCTATCAAAAGATATAGCGATAAAAGCTATCAGAAGAAATCAGGAATATCTACATCCAGGCTATTAACCAGCTCCAACTCCTCCTGAGTCACAGTCTCGGCCAGTGGGAATTTCTCATCGATATAAGGGAGGATCAGTACCGACAAAAGTGATAGAAAATGGACCTGTGAAAGGGCTAGCTCTAGAGCTGGAAGGAGCAAAAGAATCTGCTTCGGATGGCTCTCGACCAAGGTGCCTGATAAACAAATGTGCGCTCTCCAACTGCTGGTGTTAGTTCCAGTAGGCACACAATAGATCTAGAATGGGGGGTTGAATAGATCCTTTGAGTTTTTATGCTCTTTTCCATTTTATTTTGTATTGCTAAGAAGTTAGAATATGACAAACATAAGAATCATTTCATACACAATGGAATAAGTTAAATGTCCCCTTCATTGATATATTGATAAACATTGATACATTGTTCTTGGAGTTAGTTTAGTTGTAAGTAGTTAATACAAACATAGCAGTTATAGCAGTTAAGAACATAATGTAAATGACAAAAAGTAAATGACAGAATGTAAAAGACATAAGGGGTTTTAAGTGGTTCAGAGACTTAAGCTCCTAATCCACACTTCTGCACTCTCGCAGGAAATCCACTAAGGAAGGGCAGTACCCTGAATCACTAAGATTCCTTCAAGGCCAGCAGCCTTGGAACTTTAGTTCACTAAGAACTCTTCAAGGTTAGCAGCCTTGGAACTCCAGTTCTTTACAAACTCTTTAAGCCCAGCATGCTTGGAACTTCATTTAGTCCCTTCGGACAAGGACCCCTCAGGCCCTGGCTACTTGTTGTTGTAGTTGTTGTTGTTGGTGGTGCCTTGCTGCTAAGATGTCTTGAAGCTTGATCATCTTTGTACTTAGCAACTTAGCGTGGCCCTCTTTGCATTCTGCATAGAGTCTGGACCACTTCTTCTCAGGTGCAGCTGATCTTCATTCTGTTCAGCTCATCTTCTTCTGATGTCAGCTGTGCACCATCACCACATAGGACTGCAAAGGCATTTCATTGTGGGTCACCTTCTTCTGGTCCTTAGCACTTCTTGATTAGTAAGCAGACATGGTTCTCCATCTTTTCCTTTTCAGCTTCTGGTTCTTCATGGTGATCCGTAGAGTGGCTCTTCTGATCTTCTTTATGCTCAGCCACTTTCTTGAATGCTATCTTCTTGGCCTTCTCGGCTCTCAGCTTAGCTGCCATCTTCAAAGGCACTCTCATCCTTGTTGAGTGAAGCTTTAGTCTGTTCAATTCCTTCTTCAAATCTGCTTCACTTCTACCTTCGTAGTCTCACTGCCACTGAGACTTGTTCTGTTCAGCTCTGGTGGAACTCGTAGAGTCAACAATGTAGCATTCCAATAACTCAAAGATTCTTTAACTTAGCAACTCTTTCACCTTTGAAGCTTCAGCTGTTAAATACCCTTCCAGGATCTTCTCGTTGAAAAATAGCCGTTGGAAGCTATTTGAATTGCTTCGCAGATCTCGAGTTATTTGGTTCAGCTGCTGATGTGATGTGACAGCTCATTTTTGACATTACTGACACAACAGTCTGCTACTTCACCTACCACCTCAAAGATGTCAATTTTCCGTGTCAGGCTGGTAGTCACTTTTATATCTCCTTTCTGATTCTCTGATTTGAATCTATAGGAGTTGTCCTTTTGCATCGATGCTTTCAATTAGCAATGTTTGGATGTCAGTCTTCATATTGGGATAGCCGAGTGCTTTAATATTCAGATGCCCGAACTCTACGATTTTGATGCAAATGTTCTTGGACCTTGATCGTAGTGTGTCTTGTTGAATGTTACTCTTTGACTGGTTGAGACAACACTACGATTCTGAAGAGTGTTCTTTGCGTCTGCATTGTAGAACACCTCTTCCTTCACTTGTGCAGTGCTTCAACACTTCTGCTTGCCTTGACTGATCTTAGGAACTGATAGCTTGACTTGTTATTCTGGCCTCCTTCTGAATAGTAAGACACATCATATTTGTGGCATACCCAGCTCTCTTTCTCCTGGTGATCTCCCGTTCACCTATCAACAATGGTATGACCCATGCTTAATCACTTCAGTCTTGTTCTTCATAAGATGGCTAGTATCTCTGTGTAAACTGCATCAGTTCCTGCTCGTTTGGCAAACACTACGATCCTGGTTAATCCCAAGATCTTTTTCTTCTGTTCACTTGATAGCTACTGCACTTGTTGACTTTCTCTAGTCAGTTACTTTATTTAAAGTCTTCTTCTGATCAGCTTGTGGAAGACTTCATCTCGAATGTCTTTAAAACTCAACCTGGATGACAATTGAGTTGGTGCTTAGATCATCTGATTGCATGCAGACCATTCTTTAATTGCTCTCTGGTTTCCTTCAGGTGGAATGCATCTTTGTGACTCAGGCCAGAGGCTTCATCTTTGGATTCTATGGGAGTGCTCATCTGTTGAGAATCGTGTTGACACTACAATTCTGCCTTGGCATTGTGAGCAACCTTATTGAAGCCTTAGTTCTGCAGACTACGATCTTACTTTGATTCTGCAAACACTACGACTCCGAGATCAGACCTTGACAGACTACGATTTCTGCCTTCATGTCTGTTATCCTCGTCTGATCTGGCTTGACTACGATCTCTGCCTCTGATATGATCAGTAGACTCCACTATTACAAGTGTGATCTACGATTCTTGACTTAGCTCTGGTAGATGCTCGGTCGGCTCATAGACAGGCTATCTCTACGATTCTGAGCATGACTTCCTCAGTAGACTAAGGCTTTGAGAAAGTTCTTTTCGACACACTACGATCCTTTCTCGTCTCTCCTGGCTGACTACAAACTCCGAGATCTACTATCCTTGCAGACTACGATTCCGCCTTGATAATTCTCGAGTCTTCCTTGTCTCTCCTGGCAGACTACGATGCTGGTGCAGTTCTCGACAATCAGACAACCCTATCTATTACACTTTATAAGATCAACCTAATAAGTTTGATCTTTCTACATTTATATTCATTGTACATCATTTCTTTTTAAGGACTTTACAAAGCTGTTTTGTTTATGTAGGATCAACCTAACATATTTGATCATTTCAGTCTATATCCTTGTACATATATTCCTATTATCTATCAAAGGACTTTACAGCTTTTATCAATGCAAGCATACTTGCATATTCATTCATTTATATCATAATCAAATCATATAAAATAGGAATACCATTCTTATGAATATTCCTAACAATCTCCCCCTATTTGATATGACAAAAACAATCAGTGCATATGTATGAGATGAATGATTCTTATATACAGTGAGTAGCTGTATTTCTAAAATAGATAATCAAGAATGTCATTGATGATAATATGGAATTATATAAACTATGACATTCTACATCCTGGATCCAGAACATACCTAACTAGATAGAGATGTACATTTTCTGCTCTATGTATGTCTCCATGATATCTGTTGATTATCTATTCAGCTACTCATCTTTCTTTCTTCTTTTTCTTCTTTCCTCTGCTCCCCCTCAAATGTATGCTCCACTTATTTTTCTTGATCAGGCTCTGGTTCTGTTGCATGCTCTTCTTTGTCTGGCTCCCCCTCAGATTCTATGTTTATGGGGTCATCATCTTTTGGCTCCCCCTCAGATGATGATTCTTCTTCTACTGCTGCTTTCTTCTTCTTCTTCTGCTACTTTGCCTCTCTGCTCTTGTTCTTCTTTTCTTCCTTCATTCTTCTCTCCTTCCTCTTTCTTGAATGCCTCTTTCTATGTCTCTTTTGATGTATCTTTTTATCCCCCTTTTTGTCATTAATCACTTGAGACAGCTGCTCCACATTTGACATAAGCTGCTCCATCAGGTGAAATGAGTTACCAACCTCAATTTTGAGTTCTTGTTGGCTTAGCTCAAGTTGGAGGGAGAGATACTATTTCAGATCATCAATCTTTTTAGAGAGAGATAGAATTTGCTCTTCATTAGCCTTCTAAGCTTGTAGAGCTTCCTCCTTCTGATCACTCATAGCCTTCAAAAAAAACTTAATCCCTTAGTTGAAGCTTGAGGGATATGTCTGAGAGTCTGTCTTGAAGCCTTTTTGACAGCTCATTGTCTTCTCCTGTTGACATGTCCTTGACTTCTGCAACTATAAGAGAGATCTCCTCAATCAGTTCTTTAGAGTTCTTTAGCAACTCTTGCTTTTGAAGAGATCTGGCATCAAGCTGTTCATCCTCTTTCTGAGCAGTTGTTTGGTCAGCTTCCTGCTGAGCAACTGGTTGATCAATCTCATACTAAAAACCAGATTGGACTCCACGATTTTCACCCTTGGACAAGTTTTCAAAAGTAGTGAGAATCTGATAGATCGTTGAGTACCAATCATTGATGAAGGATGGAGGATTATCAGTTAGCACTGCTGGATCAGCATAGAGCTTTTCAAACTCAGTTTGATCATCTTCATTGGTAGAGTGAAAGGACTCTACAATTGTAGACTTGGACAAAATCCTTCTACCATCTAAATCTGCTCAACAATCATAGGGGATGTAATGATTTTCAGTATATCTATAGACCTTGAAATGAGATTGGTCTTTGATTAGCAGAGTTGCAAATTTCTTGACCCTTGGAAAGTTCTGTGCCACCAGCTCTAGGTTGGGAAGATGGGAGAAACACCATGTGAGATATCCACTATCTCCGATGAGGGATGCCTTTACCCATGACATATGAGGATAAAACCACTTTATCGCATGGTCCTTGACTTCAGGCTCATATATCAGAGTTGAAGTATCCAGCGTCATAGCTTCGAGATTGTTGAGCAGATATGTTGCGGTCATCTTCATCACATTCAGCCTCTCATTTCCAAGATTAACCCATTTTCCTGGAAGTACATCTAGTGGTTCTTCATCAACTTCCACCACTATTTTTCTCTTGCGATGAACAAGACAAGGAATGTGAAAATCTTCTGGAATATTATTCTCAGGATTGGAATCTTCTTTACTTTCTTTCTATCCTGGCTTGGAGTCAGACTGGTGCAGACTTTCTTCAGCTGACTCATCAGTTTGTTTCAGCATTTTATCATCATCAGCATTATCAGCAGAGCTTGCCTTTGCAGATTCACTAGCCTCTTCTAGCTCTTTAGTCTTCAGCCTTTTGCTGCTATTCTTTGCAGACATCTTTATTTGTCTTCCCTTTTATACAGCCTCATCATCACTGAGTTCTATGATAGCTGTAGATGATTCTCCCCTCTTTCCGAGAATAGCTTAAGCATACAATCTGTTGCTCTTCCTCCTTCTTGGGGTTTCAACTTCAGGGATTCAGATCTTTCTTCATCTTCAAATTTTGAAGTCTCTAAATCATTAGACAAACTTCCTTGAGGTAACAGCAGAAGGGATAGATGTTTTTTCTTCAGACTCTATGTCTTTTAAACCATCATAAGTGCTCCTTGATACTTCAGCACTAGGAGATCTAACTATTTCAGGATTAGGTTCTCCTTTATCAGCAGAATGGCTACTATGAGGATTAGCCATAGGACTTGTAGCTTCTTTTTCATTATCAGACTTGCTCTTTGAAGAATCATCCTTAAAGTTCTCAGTTTTCACTTTATCTTCTGACTCTACGTTTTCATCTTCAGTAGATATACTTCTTTGAGGAACTGACTTTTTCTTTTTCACCATTTTGGCTTTCTTCTTTGAAGGCTTTACAGACTTGGGCTCTGAATCTTCAGAGTGTGACAGTTCTTCTTCTTTCATGGCACTTGCCTTTCTCTTCTTTAAAGTACTCTTGTTGCTGCTGCTATGTGTTAGCCGTTCGTTCTCCATTGGGTTCTTCTTCCAGTTTGTAATCAGCTGTGTAGTCATTATCTTATGGCTGTTAAGAACTTCACCTTCATCATCTTTAATTTTGTTCTTCAGCCTCTTCTTTAGAATAATACTCAATAACCTTCCATGGAAAACCTTTGTAAGTGGTTTCCCTGTTAACCTCTTCTTCTCTGCTTTATCCAGCCATTTGGACATTTGGTCGATCAGAATAACTCCAAAGTTGATACGCTTCTTCAGAACTATCGCAGACATGATCTTCAGCTGTTGATCACTCACAGTGTCATGTGCAGTGTGCTTGCATAGAATACATTTGCCTACAATCTCTGCGAGGAACTCAAATTCTTCAGGAAGCTCCTTTTTCTTCATGTCCTTTAGACTAGGGTTTCTTCTGTACCTCATAATCTTCTTGGCTTCTTCAGTGTTGACTTCATCAAGATCTTTCAGACCTAGGTCAGGAAAACCTGAGCACTGATTGATGTAAGAAGATTTCAGCTTCAGAATCTAACCTTTTACTTTAGTAGAAAGGGTTCCAGAGTTTGTAGTCATGTTGGAGTAGAACTCTTTAACCAAGTCAACATAAATTGGAGTATTTGACTCAAGGCATTATGAGAATCCAGCTTTCTTCACAAGTTTAAGAATATCTCTGAACTTCTTCTCAGATTTCTCAAACGTCTTAGTCCCGAGCTGAATGTTAGTGATTACTCGCCAATGTGCCATTTTGAAGAGTTAGGGTTTTTTGGATTTATGACTTTGTGAGAATCTTGTTATATGTCATGAAGCGATTCGAGATTTTATGACTGTTAGAGAAGGTCTGGCTGTTTAGAGGTGTTTAGGTTTTGGCTTGAGAGGGTGAGTGTATGGATTTGACAGGCTTGCAGCTTTTGATGAACTCTTTAAAATGAAACTGCCAATAATTTAAATTTCCCTGCACGTTTCTTAGTGTGACAGTTATAAGACGTTGATAGGTTACAATCTGTAACTTCTCCATCATATCAATTAACCAGATTTGACTTTTCTTCTGTTGACCATTGACTTTTTCAATTCGTGGAGTGACTTATGTCTTTGCTCAGTACTCCACGATTCCTAGACTTATTTACACTCTCAGCATCTTCTCCAATGATCATAGTCTGTGGTCATGCTTCAATAGACAACTTCTTCATTGTGCTCTGAGGGATTGGCAATTCTCATTTGCAACTTGTAATCTTCTGATGAGATGCTGCTTGCTTCAGCAAAGATTCTTGTGATGCATTTCATATTAGCATTCCTTCTAAAATAAGGTAGCTCAGGAAGTGCCAACCTCTTAGCTCATCGCTAAGGATCGGGTTTGTCCCTGAGGCACTTATCAAATGAAAAGCTTTAGACATGGTCAGTACTGGCATCACATTTGACCTCTCTGCTGGGAAGTTCATTCACCAATTCTTGATATTCAATGGTGTTATTTTTAGTGTAGGCTGCAATCGGGGCGTCCTTCTATTCTTACACTAAGATCAGATGTTCGATCGTAGGCACTCCACAATTTGAGGTGGATTGTTGATATGGTTATCAGTAGCACGTTTTGGGACGTTACTACTGACTATAGATCTTCATTTGGTTCATCAGCCACAAAGTTTTGGGACTTTATAACTGCTATTTTTGTTTTTGTGTTAGCTCCTATTTTCTATAAACTAGACAGAAGTGATCATGATGTGGTTGATAGACATGTACCATGATTGACTTATCTTCTGAGCTTATCTCAGATCTTCTCGCAAGAATTCCATTTCTTCATTTTGTCTTCAGAGCTTCACCATCTCCATATCTTCAGATAATCTTCTACACTCTTCACCACCTTCAAACTGTTCTTTCTCAACAGCATCACTTGGTTCTTGCATTCCTTTTTCATTATTGATCATGGTCTGATCAGGTGCAGTAGTATGCTCTTCATGACTGATCACTTCCTGATCATCTTCTATGATTCTGGTCTCTTCTTTGACTTGGATACAGCCTTGGCACTTTCTTCAAATTCAGCCCTGACCATTTGTTCAGGCTGAGAGGCTGTTGTAGCTTTTCCGTCTGCAGTAGTAATTTATCTGAACTCTACGATTGGTGATGACTCCACAATCGTAGTGAGTGAGGACTTTTTCTTCTGAAATTCACAGCTTCTTCAACTTCTCACTTGATCTTTTTGAGTCAATCAAGTGACTATCTTTTCTGCTTGGAAGATCTGAAGGATTTGCTTCAATAATCATCTTAGACACCTTTAGTGCTGCTGCTCTTAGCAAATCACTGCTCCCCCATAGATGATGTTATCTTCTCAAAGAAGCATGAATTCTTCTTCTTTATATTCATCAGAAGGCAGTCTTGCATATCTCCTTCTAACTAGAATCATCACTATCATGTAAACCTCCTTGCATCATAGAGAGAGATATCTTCAGAACTGATTACTCCACGATTGTTGACAGAACTACCAACGTAGTCTTCTTTATCTGACACCTGAACAGGTGTTTACAGCCGGCTTGTAGTCCTTCCTTAGTTTCTTCAGTATACACTAAGGATGAATGAAGAATTATTTGGGACTATTAATTCATCAACATTTATCAGCCTTTCTTCAGTTGGTTGCCCTTCCTCCTTTATCAGAACTACAGACTTTGATGCTGATTGGAGAGACACTACGATTGTGGTCATTGTAGCATAATTATTATTTGTTGGCTTGCACAGGCTTGACTCAGTCTTGACCGTAGAGAACACTATGATTTTCTTTAAGCTCTTTGATAGATCTCAGTCGTGGAGTTCTACTTCTATGATGATGCTTGATGATCCACTGATGTGAACTTCGTTGATGTTCCCTCTGAGTTGATATGCTTTGCATGAATAAGCATAGAGGATCTTTTTCATCTTGGCATGAATGGTCAGCTTCCATATATAGATCAGCAATCTTGTGAGCATCATTTATGGTAGTTCAGCAAATTTTCAGAAACTGGCTTTGGCATAGGATGAATTTTGACAAGAACATTGCTAAAATGTCTTGAGCCTCCAGCTAGGTGAATCTTCGTGGCTGAAGCCATCTGCTTCAGCATTCCTTAGTGTGGTCAGATAGATCAAGTACCTGCAGGTTTAGATAATTTCTATTTTGGTACCCATGGTTAAATGGGTCCTGCTAGGTTAGTTTCTCAAAAACCCCTATTCCTCATATACTAGAATTTACATCAACTTTACCATCAATAATCATATCTATGCATGTATCAAATTTTAGATGTGAAATTTATCATGCATGCTGGTGAGTGTGTGTAAGATTAATCATTTTAATAAGACACTCTTTTTCTTTGGTGGTTTCACCCTTTGCTTGGTTATGTTCACAGATTTTGATTGTTCGCAGAGTAGGAATCAACACTATTACTTAGTTGTATCTGGTTGACTCATAGAGATGATCAGTTTCTAAGAATCTTAAAGATACTCCTTTAGAACTAATCATACTCTACGTGTTATCAAAAACTTAGAGCATGGGTTTGTACATACATACCAACCCTTAAACAGGAATTACTCCACTTAAACTTGAGAGAAAGTTTGTTAGCAATTGAGTTCCCAACCTTAGTTTACTTTCTCTCTTCTCCTTTTTAGGAAGAGTATGGTATCGTGATAGAATACTGTTATAGTACATAAGGTGATGCAACATGATGTACACATTTATAATGAATGAGGAACCGTACCTTCACACTGTCAGCCTCTTGACAGTCATTTGCCTAGCTTGCTATAATGAGGTTAGGCATTGATGTGCATATCTTTATATTTATTTCTGACAGCTTGTTGCTCCAGTTATCCTTCGATCAATCAGTCATAGCCTTGAAGAGGTAAGCTAAGAAAGTCTTGGCATCTTTAGTTCTTTAATCACCTTGAACCTCAAAGCTCACATCCAACTATTGGTTAGCCAAATACATATCTGAGAAATTCTTCTTTCTCCTCTGGATAAGCGTTTCTTAGCATGCATGGCCTTTCATCTTTCAGAATGGAGGATGCTTGACTCTTTGCTGTTGATACCTCTTGACTTCCCATCTCTGGTCTTCAGACTACAAGATTGACTGTGGACAAGGATTGGTCTTGATGCTATGTCTTTTAAGAACATGGACCAATCTGAGCAGCTTTAGGTGTATATACACATTTACCTGTACACATTATTTCCAACATATGAGCTCATCTACATTTAAAAGTGACTTACTACTAAACTAAGTTTAGAATAATGTTTGTGCCTAGGATCAAACTCAAAGCGATTAGCTTTTGAATATAGCATGAGAACCTGCTTTGATACCAATTGTTAGTTCCCAGTAGGCACACAATAGATCTAGAAGAGGAGGTTGAATATATCCTTTGCATTTTTATGCTTTCCATTTTATTTTGTATTGCTAAGAAGTTAGCATATGACAAACATAAGAATCATTTTGAGCACAGCGGAATAAGTTAAATGTCCCCTTCATTGATATATTGATAAACATTGATACATTATTCTTGGAGTTAGTTTAGTTGTAAGTAGTTAATACAAACATAGCAGTTATAGCAGTTAAGAACATAATGTAAATGACAGAAAGTAAATGACAGAATATAAAAGACACAAGAGGTTTTAAGTGGTTCAGAGACTCAAGCTCCTAATCCACTCTTCTGCACTCTCGCAGGAAATCCACTAAGAGAAGGGCAGCACCCTGAATTACTAAGATTCCTTCAAGGCCAGCAGCCTTGGAACTTCAGTTCACTAAGAACTCTTCAAGGCCAGCAGCCTTGGAACTCCTGTTCCCTACGAACTCTTCAAGCCCAGTAGGCTTGGAACTTTATTTAGTCCCTTCGGATAAGGACCCCTCAGGCCCTAGCTACTTATTGTTGTAGTTATTGTTGTTGGTGGTGCCTTGCTGCTAAGATGTCTTGAAGCTTGATCATCTTTGTACTTAGCAACTTGGCGTGGCCCTCTTTGCATTCTGCGTAGAGTCTGGACCACTTCTTCTCAGGTGCAGCTGATCTTCATTCTGTTCAGCTCATCTTCTTCTAATGTCAGCTGTGTACCATCACCACATAGGACTGCTAAGGCATTTCATTGTGGGTCACCTTCTTCTGGTCCTTTGCACTCCTTGAACCCTTCTTGTAGATAAGCAGATATAGTTCTGCATCTTTTCTTTTTCAGCTTCTATTTCTTCATGGTGATCCGTAGAGTGGCTCTTCTGATCTTCTTTGTACTAAGCCACTTTCCTGAATGCTATCTTCTTGTCCTTCTCGGCTCTCAGCTTAGCTGCCATCTTCAATGGCATTCTCATCCTTGTTGAGTGAAGCTTTAGTCTGTTCAAGTCCTTCTTCAAATCTGCTTCACTTCCACCTTCGTAGTATCACTGCCACTGAGACTTGTTCTGTTCAGTTCTGGTGGAACTCATACAGTCAACAATGTAGCATTCCAATAACTCAACGATTCTTCAACTTAGCAACTCTTTCACCTTTGAAGCTTCAGCTGTTAAATACCCTTCCAAGATCTTCCCATTGGGAAATAGCCGTTGGAAGCTATTTGAATTGCTTCGCAGATCTTGAGTTATTTGGTTCAGACTGCTGATGTGGCGTGACAACTCCTTTTTGACTTTACTGACACAGCAGTCTGCTACTTCACCTACTGCCTCGGAGATGTCACTATTCCGTGTCAGGCTGGTAGTCACTTTTATATCTCCTTTCTGATTCTCTGATTCGAATCTATAGGAGTTATCCTTTTGCATCGATGCTCTCAATTAGCAACTTTCGGATGTCAGTCTTCATACTGAGATGTTGTCAGTGCTTCAATATTCAGATGCCCGAACTCTACGATTATGATGCAAATGTTCTTGGACCTTGATTGTAGTGTGTCTTGTTGAATGTTGATCTTTGACTGGTTGAGACAACACTATGATTCTGAAGAGTGTTCTTTGGGTCTACATTGTAGAACACCTCTTCCTTCACTTGTGCAGTGCTTCAACACTTCTGCTTGCCTTGACTAATCTTAGAAACTGATAGCTTGACTTGTCGTTCTGGCCTCCTTCTGAATAGTAAGACACATCAAATTTGCGGCATACCCAACTCTCTTTCTCCTGGTGATCTCCCGTTCACCTATCAACAATGGTCGGACCCATGCTTAATCACTTCTGTCGTGTTCTTCATAAGCTGTCCAATATCTCTATTTAAACTTCATCAGTTCCTGCTCGTTTGGCAAACACTATGATCCTGGTTAATCCCAAGATCTTTGTCTTCTGTTCACTTGATAGCTACTGTACTTGCTGACTTTCTCTAGTCAGTTACTTTATTTGAAGTCTTCTTCTGATCGGCTTGTGGAAGACTTCATCTTGAATGGCTTCACAACTCAACCTGGATGAAGATTAAGTTGGTGCTTAGATCTTCTGATTGCATGCAGGCCATTCATTGAGTGCTCTCTGGTTTCCTTCAGGTGGAATGCATCTTTGTGACTCAGGCTAGAGGCTTCATCTTTGGATTCTATGGGAGTGCTCATCTGTTGAGAATCGTGTTGACACTACGATTCTACCTTGGCATTGTGAGCAACCTTGTTGAAGCCTTAGTTCTGCAAACTACGATCTTGCTTTGATTCTGTAGACACTATGACTCCGAGATCAGACCTTGACAGACTACGATTTCTTCCTTCATGCCTGCTGTCCTCATCTGATCTGGCTCGACTACGATCTCTGCCTCTGATATGATCAATAGACTCCACTACTACAAGTGTGATCTACGATTCTTGACTTAGCTCTGGCAGATGCTCGGTCGGCTCATAGACAGGTTGTCTCTACGATTCTGAGCATGACTTCCTCAGCAGACTACGGCTCTAAGAAAGTTCTTTCTGACACACTACGATATTTTCTCGTCTCTCCTGGCAGACTACGAACTCCGAGATCTACTATCCTTGCATACTATGATTCCGCCTTGATAATTCTCGAGTTTTCCTTGTCTCTCCTGGCAGACTACGATGCTGGTGCAGTGCTCGACTATCAAACAAGCCTATCTATTACACTTTATAAGATCAACCTAATAAGTTTGATCTTCTATATTTATAGTCCTTGTCTATCATTTCTTTTTAAGGACTTTACAAAGCTGTTTTGTTTATGTAAGATCAACCTAACATATTTGATCATTTCAGTCTAAATCCTTGTACATATATTCCTATTATCTATCAAATGACTTTACAGCTTTTATCAATGCAAGCATACGTGTATATTCATTCATTTATATCATAATCAAATCATATAAAATAGGAATACCATTCTTATGAATATTCCTAACAACTGGGTTAATCCTGTGATCTGATCTATATGAGTCAGATCCCGCAAGCAAGCTATCCAGTCTGTCATCATCACAGACCCCGACACCATATCTGCCATCAACTGAGTAGCACGAGTCTGAGCTTCCAATGGTACGAGGGCTCCACCAGCTATGAAATGCCTCCTGGCAGTAAGGACCCTCTGACAGAGTGAAGCCATCTATGCCCCCCATAGGAATGTTTATGAGTGGTTGAGCTAGTGGCCAGTGATGCCAAACAAGAGGAACAAAGGTAATACGGATCTCTCCCGTTGTGCTCCTAATAGTATGCTCTCCTAAATAGAGCTCCCAATCTCCCTCTGTCAAAAATGGGACTCTGCGGGTGGATAATGCAAACTCCCGGCCAGTGGGAAAACCGCCCTCAAACCCGACTATCAAAAAGTATGAGGTATACGGGACCCACGAGATCGATTCGGTCGTCAATAGCTCAAGCTGCATGAGGGAGTGAGTGAATCCATCAGCTACAGGGACCTCCGTCAAAGTGGAATGGTGCCAGCGCCGTCCCCGAGGATAGGTCTCTAGGCCCAAAGTAGTGGCGAGACGTAGGCAAGGAAGCCTCTCATATGCCCAAAACTGGCCATGCAAATATCAAAAGTCCTCAATGATAAGGACTGACAAACATAAATAAGGCAATCAAAAAGGTACAAGAGAGATGTACTCACTAGTACAAATGGATAAAAGCCTAACCAAGCCTCTGTTACACCACCCGAGTGTATGCACATCCCTCGGAGGAAATAGGTAAAGGTATAGGTACCCCAATCAAAATCACTGAGGCGCTCCACATGTCAAGTGGCACTAACCAGGACAAAGGACACCGTGGAAGAGTTGTCCGCAAGGAAATAACCCCTGATGATCACTAAAAACATTCGCCTCAGGATGCGATCTCTAACCCTCTGATCATTAACCAGAGGCTCAATCAAAGCCCCACTTTGGGCATCTATGCTCAAGGGACCAGAACGGACCGTCCGACCCTTGATAGCCGTCGCAGGAACTCCTAAGAGGGACCGAACGACAGTAGGTGAAATTTCTGACACAATCGACACTGGCTCACCTACGAACTCTATCTCGGTGATGAACCTCCAGTCCATAAGTGTCATCATCACCTCACAATCTAGCAAATAGAGAGACTAAGTCTGGTGGAACCAGCGCTCAGACAGAGCCCTCTGATAATCCCAGGGGCAACGGCGGGGAAAGATAGAAAAGAACAACTGAAACCCCCAGGTGTCAACAATGGCCCTGTACTCCGGGTGCAGAGTGTGGTACAAAGAATGCACATTAAACCAGTTCCCCTGGGCTGCGTAAAGCCAGGAACCTGCATAAAAAAGAACACCCATATCAAACATGTGCCCTAAAAGGGCAAAAGAAAGAAAGAAAGAGGATCCAGAAGGAAAACTTCAGTCACCTCGTTAGCGTGAAGGAATCTCGATGGATGGCACCTCAAATCTCCCAGCAGCTTCTGAAGTGGCACCACAATGCCTGGAAGCTCTGTACGTGGAGCCTGAGTTAGGGAATGATCAACAAATGGAGCCTTCTTATCATCTATATCAACCAGCAGATCAACCCGGATAGGACGAATCACTGACTCAGCCAATATGCGAGGAGGTCGGGCTAGCCATGGCTGAGGAACATCGGAGACTCTCCTCCGTCTAACTCCTAGGACGACCCTGCTAGCACTGCAGGGTCAATCTGGCTCCATAACCTGGACAAAGTCTCCAAATCACCTCAGAAAGGGTGAGGTAAGCCTAAAACCTGTGGCTTATTAATTTAAATCAGTATTTTATGCATTTCTAAGTCCTAAAACATGTATGGGTCAACCAAAATCCCTAGTAGAGTCAAAATTACATGTTTATTAAATGGTTAGGCTTTAGAATTTTTTTTGCCAGAGTCTCCTTTGTAAAATGGACTGTCAGCATGCACACAGGTATGACTAGGTGACCATTCAGTAGCACACCTACCCAAAAATAGAAACAGTTTATATTTATGAAAAAAATCAAAAGTAAACTTCACATGGCAGCCAAATTACCATGGATCTTTTTTAGTTGAAAATCCAGGCCCAATAGGCCTAAAAAAGGATGAGTAAACTGATCAAAAAGGGCGTCAATTGACTATCTCAGAATTCAAATTTTCTTACATCAAAACGTGCATTATAGTAAAATATGCATACTTATGAAGTCTGAAAATTTTTATCAAGTCATATAACCATAAATTTTTGATACATTGTGTTTAAAAGCACACTACATGATTTACACATTTCTAATGGTCAAAACTTGAAAAGAAAGGATGTAAACGTTACCTGAGATGTGCAGAGTGTGTGTGCGCTGAAGGAATTTGAAAATGCTGCTTGAACTCTGTAGATCTGAAAAAGAAAATCGGATTTCTGCTAGAACTCAAAACTGAAAATGAATTCTGAGAGCCCCTGCCGCCCCTTATAAACATGCAAGAGGGAGTGGACCCACCTACGGCTGCAGCACCTTTACCTACGGCTCCCCAGGGCAGGCCCCACCCCCTCCGACTCAGTCCAATTTGAGTTGAAACGGAGTTTACAAGAACTAAAAAGTCAAATCTGAAAAAAAAAAACTGCTACGTGATTGAGCGGATTGTCCTGAAATCCAGCGTATGAGCGGCGGATTCCTGACGGAAAGAATAATTTCATGTAAACCATTGGTTATCATCCCGAAGTAATATCCAGGGACCAACAATGAGAACTACTAAAAAACTACTGAAAAATGCCGCTGTCAGGGCATTGGGAAGGTCCGATGGTATAAACGACATATTCTGACTATATCACGACATCCAGATTGATCCGAGGGTGTGTTTTGTCAGAAATAGTACCCCCACATCGAGATTGGTCAGATTACCTGACATCTCAGCCGTTGGCACAACCCCAGCGAAGCATCTGGAATGGACCGCTGACATCAGTCGTTGAAGGCTACTTCAGCGAAGGTTAGGTTGCCTGACACTATCAGCCATTGGCACAACCCCAATGAAACATCGGGAACGATTTGATGACATCATCCATTGAAGGCTACTTCAATGAAGGTCAGATTGCCTGATATCTCAGCCACTGGCACAACCCCAACGAAGCACCGGGAATGGTCCGGTGACATCACCCATTGAAGGATACTTCAGCGAAGGTCAGATTGCCTGACATCTCATCCGCTGGCGACAACCCCAGCGAAGCATCAAGAACAGACCAGTGACATCAGCAGTTGAAGGCTACTTTAGCGAAGGTCAGATTGCCTAACATCTCAGCCGTTGTCATAACCCCAGCGAAGCATCGGGAACAGACCAGTGATATCAGCCGTTGAAGGCTACTTCAGCGAAGGTCAGATTGCCTGACATCTCAGCTGCTGACGATAACCCCAATGAAACATCGAGAATGGTCTGGTGACATCAGCCGTTGAAGTCTACTTCAGCGAAGGTCAGAGTGTCTGACACTATCAGCCATTGGCGACAACCCCACCAAAGCATCGGGAATGAACCGGTGACGAAAATAGTGTATCAATTTACCCTCACAGAGGACAGATGATGGAATCTGTTATAAAAATCCTTAGAGGGAGCATCGAGAAAAATTTGGTGGTGATCGAGAATTTGCAAGATGCCATTTGAGTAGGAGTCAAGAGAATTCACCAAAGGCTATCCTGAATGACGTCATCCCCAGCAGAAAATGGCACGGGCAGACAATGATAGCCTGGCATCAAGAATTATCACAGATAACGTTATCCCCAGCAGAAAATAACATAATCAACCAGTGATAACCCTACTCCCTCTGAGGTATCTAACATTCATAACATACCATGCCATGCGTTGTATTACATTTGCATCTATCATATTTTTAGTGTCTAGCAATCTTTATCTTGTTCACTCCATTGCATTGCATGAACATGATAAAGAGGGGCATCTGTAGACACTCAAAATTTTTCATTCTTGTTATACGCACTCAAAAATTTTACAATCGTGTTACTAACCCTGCAGGAGGGAAAAATTGTCAACTCAGCCCCGGTCTCAATACCGAGATGTCAACTTAGCCACGGTCTCAATACCGGGATGTCAACTCAGCCCCGATCTTTATACTGGGATGTCAACTCAACCCCGGTCTCAATACCGGAATGTCAACTC
This sequence comes from Panax stipuleanatus, assembly GCA_020205555.1. Lineage (NCBI taxonomy): Eukaryota > Viridiplantae > Streptophyta > Magnoliopsida > Apiales > Araliaceae > Panax > Panax stipuleanatus. The sequence goes on along the minus strand of CM035121.1, from coordinate 55,110,274 downwards.
AGCTCCGGTCTCAATACCAGGATGTCAACTCTGCCCCGGTCTCAATACTAGGATGTTAACTCAGCCTCAGTCTCAATACTGGGATGTCAACTCTGCCCCGATCTTAATACCGGGATGTCAACGCAGCCCCGATCTCAATTCGGGATGTCAACTCAGCCCCGGTCTCAATACCGAGATGTCAGGTCAACCCCGATCATAACCCGGGAGGTACAGGTCAATCCCGATCTCAATACCGGGATGTCGAATCAACTCCGGTCTGAATACCGGGATGCCAGGTCAACCCCGATCACAACCCGGGAGGTACAGGTGCCCTAGAGACAACCCTGGGAAGCCATATCAACCTTCGAAGACAACCCCGAAGCATCTCATCATCCCCAGAGATAACCTTGGGAAGGCCAAAGCAACCTTGGACACAACCCTGAGGACAAACAGAGTCGGATAGGATCAAAACCTCAGAGACAACCCCGAAAAATTAGCTGAAGACTGTGCCAGTACAGGAGACAACCCTTGGAGGGGAAAAATGGTCATTTTACCAACTTGAAGCTAATACAGTCAAAATAAAGCCGAATTGATGCTATCAAGGTCAGAAAGAAGCATAACATTGATCCCGAGTGAATACAGTGCAATACAGCTCAACGAACAAACTATGAAGAATCGAAGACCCAGTTATGAACCCGTCTTCTTGGGCTCGAAAAGGTTTAGTCCTATGTCATTGTGACCCTCTCGGCGAGGGCTTTCTGGAAAGGTATATCACGCCTCAAACGGACTCTCTGATCAAAAGTTAAAAAGTTTTGAATCTGACCTTGCGTTGCTTAAAGTGCACGTACTTCTAGGCAACAGGACCCACCACCCAGGGCTTGCTACGTGGCACCGCAGGTAGACCCGCGGCTGCCGCGGGTAGGCCCGCTTCCATCGGGTCTATAAATATAAGTGCACCCCAAGCTGAAAGAAGAAAAAAATAGGAAAATACTCTGAAACTCTACCCATTTTATTTCCTAGCTCGACTTCTAGTACTCCAAATCCAGATTTTATCACTCTAACACGTAGGTATACTCATATACTACCACATATCAAAAATTGAAAGGTGAAAACGCCCGTTTGAAGCCTACGATTTGGCAAAAAGCCGGTGTAGCAGTCCATTTTGAATATTTTTACGATCAGCAAGTTTCTACTACTTCATTGCGCATTTATACACTTGCACGTTAAGTTTCATTTTTTGATTTTGCCCGGAACTTAGTTTCGTGGCTATTTTTGCTTACGTTTTCGTACATTTTAGTACATAAATACGTTTTCTGTTATTTGCACAGCCCGGATCGCCGATCCGCGGCTTTTAACTGCTTTAATATATCTATATATATATACATATATACATATATATATACTCTTCCGAACTGGGTTATTAACTCGGGTTCTTTTTGGCTTTATTATGTATATATTTAACTATATATATACTAATTTTTCAATTCTGTCAAGCCCGGATGTCAAATCCGTGGTAGTTACTGCTTATATATATATGACTATATATATATATATATAAATTTTTTTAACATCATTTGGCCTAGATTTTGACTTCGTGTCCTTTTTATTGCTTTAATATATATATACTAACTGTATATATTAACATTTAATTTTTTGTTTGGCATCGGAGTGAAAACTCATCGCCCTTTACAACTTTTGTATATATATAATTATATATATATATATATATCATTTATTAATTGTGATTAAATATCTGTTGTAAATATTCATTTGATGTGAATCGGCACTGATATCGATTTGGGCGAACCAAATTTTTTAAATCTTGCCAATTTTATCATTCAAACGGTTCAAAATAGGTCCAACCAGAACTTAGAAGCTAGAATGGCTAAGATTTATTTAAATCTGGCTTTTTTCTAGTTTTATTCATTTGAAAGCAACCTTGCGACCCTTAGATCGCTATCTATTGGGAAAGAGAAGCTTTGGCTATGCGCATGCCAAGAATTGAGTGATGAATTCTTGGTTTTTGCGACGTCTGGATATAAATATCCATTTTCTACAAATATCTGTGTTGTGCAGGTTCGCTTGGCTTCCCTTTGTGAGCCTACGAATTGTGGGATTCATGATCACACTGATCAGAATCTGATTTCCACGATGGACAAACTCCACATTACAAATGTACCCTGTCAATTTTTCTATATAAAATGTACATCCGAAAGGCCTTAAAACGGTTATCCGGGTTTAAGGTCTCAACATAGTGAAATAACGGTTTGTCGTGCTAGACTCACTCCGATGACTGTCATGCCTATGAGAAGACCGGCACTTGTATACATGTTGTGGTCGAGGATGCTTCGCAGCCCGACAATCACCATTCAAATTGAGCCCAAAGGGTAAAAAGATTAAAAATAGAAGTATCAATATGCTTCAATTCCTACTTGAGCGAAAGGGTTTGAAAACCTGCTTTCAAAAATATCATTTTAATATCTTGTCTAACAAACCGTTCGTATATAGGTTAACGAAGCATGTCCATACTTTCAAATAAATCAAACGTAGGCCCAATTTCTTCTAGCATTCACACACACATTGAAAATAAAAAGAGAAATATTGAAAAGATGCAGTACCGTGTTTTCACGAGAGTTGTGGGGTGCCTAACACCTTCCCCACACTTAACCAAGCCCCCGAACTTAGAACTTCGGTTTCAAAGATGAAGTTTCGACAGTGTCCAGCAATTGGGCCTACTTTCAAACAAAACTCGGTTGAGTTGGTACAACCATTTCAAATCTACCAACTGGCGAATCTGTAAACCGTTCAAATCGTCGACATGATACATGTTGGCCTGTTCCTAAAAAACCTTCACCCTTTTTATAAAACAGATAAAATAAGGGTAGAAAAATAAAAGTTAGGAAGAGAGAAAAATTCGGGTCCAACTCGACCCACATTTTTTCCCGACGTCAACAATCAAAATACCTGATATAGAAGCAGGAATTTTCCTTGTTGGCTTCATGAATCCGGCATCCGTGAGATTTGGTAGCAGGATGGTGGATGTATGAACCGACTAATGCTTGTGCAATTTATTGTGAGTTGATCCATAGGAATAGCCTAATCCAACCTTCCCGATGATAAAAGTACAGTAATACGCGTTGTTGCACAGTAGCACACGGTATTGCACAGTATCTCTGATTATTAATTCTTAAGTAAGAAATCACTCAGTATTCAATAATTATCACAGTATTTACTGTTTAGTATCTCATATTATTGATTCAATAATTACTACAGTAACAAATGAATAGTATTTTACATTATTAAATCAATAATTATCACGACATACTAACTCATATTATTGAAATGATATTATTGAGTAGCATTATTGGCAATGTCTAGAAAATTCTATTGAGGAAAGGGGTTATGTTATCTAATTGCGCGCCAGTAAGAAGAAATCCTTATCGGAAAGTCTCTTCTTTCCTGGGAATGATCTGGTTGTCAATATTGTGAGCTTATAATATTAATTATGAATAATTATTATGTGGTGGATATTTGTTCAATTTTGATATAAATAGAGGAATTTTAGCATGAGACATTTATTGAAAGTTTGGCATATTTTCTATGAAACCATAATTATCTTCTTCGATAAAATATTCATTCAAATATATTATTATAATATTATATTATAATAGTATAATGTGATAATATAATAATATAATTTTATAATTTTATAATTTATAACTTTTTAAATATTAATATTATTATAATATATGATTTGCAGGCATGTGAATTTGTGAGTGGAAGTGAGAAGGTTTGCTTTGTATTCTTTTTCTTTTCCAAGTTGGTGGGCGGATATTTTCTCCTGCAATGCATTCATTTGTTTCCAAATTTGTGGGCATCACCCATAAGGAATTGAAAGTTAGACAGAGAAGGAAAAAAAGTTAGGCAAGTTCATTTGATTTTTACTCCGAGGTTGCACTATAAAAGGGGAGGTAATCCTTCATCCTAAAACACCAAAAACACAAGTGTTCCTACTGCAACATTGTGAGTATTTCTTTTGAGCATAAGAATACTTTGAGGGTAGCTTATAGTGCAAGATTTTCTCAGGATAATATTCGTTATACCAGTCAAATCTAGTTTTCTACTAAGGTAAAGGATATTATTTTTCTTGTAAAGGAAGTTATTTTCTTTCAATATTCGTAAAGGATATTATTTTATTTCAATACTCGTAAGGGATATCATTTTCTTTCATATTCCATATTATGTAAGTGATATTATTTTAATTTATATTCTTAAATTTAAACTTGCTATGGTAAGTATTGCTTCTATAATTCCTGAAATGATTAGAAATTTCTTAAGGTTTACGCTTCATCTAATATCATTTTACTGGAATATTGGTCTGAACTTTATTATTAAATTTTAATCTATTCATCCGTGGTACTATTCATACGATACTATTCATGGGTACTATTCATACGGTACTATTCATGGGTACTATTCATACGGTACTATTCATGGATATTATTCATACGGTACTAGTCATGGGTACTATTCATACAATACTATTCATGGGTACTATTCATACAGTACTATTCCTGGGTACTATTCACAACGAAATTTAATTTCCTTTTCTTTGTCCAAGTTATCTTTTCTGAATCTTATTCTTGAAATTGAATCCATGTTTTGATCTTCATGTTGACAATTTGGACATTCTTGAACTCTGGATAAATTGAATTATAAATCTCTAATATTTATCCTTGATCTCACTGGATTCATTCTTTATATCATTATCATAATTCTCAGACTTAAATTGTGGAAAACGTTATCTTTGGCCCATAGTGCAAAAATGAACTGTTGATTGATGAATATCTTTAGCCCGTAGTGCAAAGATGGACAGGTGTTTGGCATGATCATGACCATTGGTGATATAAACAAATATCCTTGGCCCGTAGTGCATAGATAATTCGTTGATTTGAAATAATTATTAATTGGTGTTACAGGGATAAAATATTGATAATGGACTTTTAAATCATAGAAGATGGTAGACATCATGCTTTACATGACTCTTCTAATGGATTGCTATTGCAGTTGTGATCTAAAACTTGTTGTCTATTGTATTCTATCAGTTCTTTCACTGTTGAGGACTAAGAATAATTTTTTATTCATTATCTTAGTCATAATATTTTTTATTAGGCTAGTTGAGCTCACCCTTTTCTTTTATTGTTCTCTTCAGAAAATGAGAATATAGCTAGGACTAGTCGAGGATTGGAGTGATGGTCCATGATAGTCTATAGCAGTCTTCATGATAGTGTGACAATAATTGTAATGAAGACTTAATTTGAGTGTGGATATTTTCGTATTATATCCAACACAATATTTTTATGGAAACTCACAGTTTGTGCGGTCGTATTTTGTACGATAGTTGAATAGTTGGAATAGGAAGATTTGTATTTGAATTCTGTACCATGTATTTTGGCTACTCAAAATGGGTTGTGTGGACCTATTTTGGGGGCGTCACAATCCATTTAAATCTTTACCAATTGACGACTATGTCTAAGTAACCCACTTAAAAATTAAACTTTCAAACCCGTCAACATTTATATCAGTTTTTCCAAAAATAACCCTTAAAATCCACGATTTGTAAAAAAAAGTCAAAAATGGAAAAATCCAAGCGTCGACAATGTTGATGGTGGTGGTGGTGGCGATAGTGAGCGATGGTGGTGGGTGGTGGTGGTTGTCCGATTGCACAATCAAAAATTACGTCCAAGTATACGCGATCAACAAGTAATAAAGTGATAATAAAGAGTTTCGTATCCACGAGGAATCCTATTTAACAAATCCCAACTACTAGTTTTATATCAATCCAGTTTTATTTAAACAACCGAATTTTGTGATTTTCCAATTAAAACTAAATCTGGATATACATATAAGTGTCGGGCTCCTTATGGGCATTAAAGCCATCGAAGTTACCCAAGCACTACAAACCACAATTTACTAAGCTGAGACCTTAAATTCAGATAACCATTTTAAGGTCCCTTTGATTTACATTTACAAAAAGACAGGCAAGTCGTATTTATAGTTTAAATTTGTCAATCATGGGAATCGGATCTAGATCCATATGGTTAATCGTAGATCCCGTGATTCTTAGGCTCACAAAATATCATCAAAAATCTTGCACAACAGATATATTGAAATAAAATACAAATTAAAATCTAGACGTCGCAAGACAAATGATTCATCAGTTAAATCCTTGCTTACGCGTAGCCAAAGCTTCTCGTTCCCTCTAGAAACGGATCTAGGGTCGCGTAGTTGCTTTAATATTAATAAAACTAGAAGGAAAACTAGATTTAAATAAATCTTAGCCATTCTACCTCAACAGTTCTAGCTTTACAGATTTAGAACTAATTGGAAGTTAGATATGGCTAGATTTAGATAAATCTAGACCACAAACTTTACATTAGTACATAATTATATTAAATGACCAGTTAAAACTGATATTTAATCACATTGAATAAATAATATATATATTACTTATATATATATTAAAGCTGGAAAGAGCCACGAATTTACAATCCAGGCGTGACTGATCAATGTAAATATATATATGCTTATATATATATATATATATATATTAAAGCTTAAAAGGCCACGGATTATGTGACACCCCCAAATCCAGGTACTTCGTTTCCACATAATTTGGTGTTCACTTTTTAACTAAAACATACATCTACCCAATAATAAAGAATTGCAAAGTAAATTACAACCTTCATAAACCTTAATAAAAATCTTCCTTGATAAAGGATTACAACTTGTCCAAATAAAAATTCCAGGGTTAACTAAACCTTAACATCTATCAAATAAATGCTGAAATATAAAACATAATCAACCAAGCCTTATTACAATAGAAACTTGACATAACAAGCCTTCTCTTATTCATCTTTCCTTTTCCTTTACTTGTTGACAGTATGTCAACATTCTTGTTCTCAACTGCAAGTGGTGGGAAAACATGCAAGAGTGAGCAAACAAAAGCTCACTTGAAATACAACAGTGATATGACATAATGAATCATTTCAAAAGAGTTTGAATAACTTTTACTTTCATCAATATAAAGAATTGGATTATAATTCTTTCATCAATACATAGAATTTGAATATAGAAACATCTGAGGGTCATTAGACCTTGAACTATTGTCCTAGGTTATAAATATTTCTATTTAAACCTATAACAGTCAATAAAACTATGGACCTTTAACTCATACTCAGGGGGATCAACCCTTTATACAATGAATTGTGCACAACGATCTTAACGCTTTCGTATAAGTATCCCCTAATAAATAGGGTTGTTCATTCTCAGTAATTGAATACAAGTCCGCACCAAAGAAAGTTTGGTTTGGATAGATAAGGGAACTTTGGAGTTTCAACTATCATCAACTAGGAGCAGTTGAATCGACTCGTAGTACTTTAATAGTTCAATAATACAAAAATCATGAACTAATTATAAGATATGACAATAAACTTTATAATAGATAGGCATGCTTTAGAAGTAACTCAAAGAAATTGAAAGAATAAGTGAATCTTGCTTGAACAACTAAGTCAAGATCATAATACCTCAATAATACTTCAATATTTGAGCATTAGGAATATTAGAGTATAACAACGCTTATACAATATAAATAACAAGTTCGAAATGGAAACTTGTTTAACTAGAAAACTTGCACAATAATAAGTTTAGAGATAGGAAACTTGCTTAACGTTAACAAGTTTAGGGTTTAGAAGGCTTGCCTTAAGCGCAATCTACACTTGAAAACAATTACAATCACTTCACAAACACCCTACACATTTATATTACATTCAAACCATCTATTAGTATCAAACGACAACATTTAAACCACCGAACTTCATATCCAAGTCCAATTCACAATGTAATTTACCACATTAGTAGCTAACTAGTCAAGTACGTGAATCTATACTCACGGCATACATTCATAAGCTTATAACTCAATGAACCGTGTTATGTACCTTAGGAAAGTAACACACACACACACATGTAACATAATCACATAACACTGCAATCAAACTTAAACACATCAAAAACATGTTAACTTATTATATATTTCACTTTCCAAGTCATAGACGCAAGTTAGCTAAACAAATTGGGCATGAAAACTCAATAGCCAAAAAGAAACTTTTTCGAAAAGATTGTTAACCCGCTGGGGCGGGTGTGTGCTCTGGTGGGAGGTCCTGGCTCGCGAACTGGTGGAGAAATAAGCCAATTTAGCGCATTCCTTCACACCGAATTCGATTTTTTCCAACATGATAAACATGAAACTTGATAAAAACAATATTTTAAACTTATTAACAGGCTTCTAACATTTAAAATCCATATAACACATAATCAAAATCAAGATTTCATGATTTTTGAAGAAAAAACATAATTTTAAGCGTTCTTGACAAAAATTGCTACTACGAACTCGTTTTTCAATCATTCAAGTAATTCCAATTGTAATAACTTCTATTCTTAATATAATAACATAACACATGATCAATTTTAACAATAACTCATAATCAAACATCAATTTGATAGTTTCAAAGGCCATTTTTCAGAAATTGATTCAAAGAAAATCACTATGAACACAATTCCTATTGTGTATCAAAAATTCATGGCTTGAATTGCTAACACCACCATATAACTCATATATAATCATGTTATATCACATATTACACATATCTCATGCTCACATCAAGGATTTAAAAAAATAATTTTCAACATCACTTCATAAAAGAGTACTATGAACATGATTTCATAGTGTTCATCATATACTTGTGAATTGAAACTCTTAAATAACTATAAAAATCATATGTAAACATATATATATACATATATATTTACACATCTCATACATATATCAAAATCAAGAACTTTCCCAAAGAGACTTCCACATAAAATTCTAAAATCATGAAAACATAGAAGAACATGCTTTGAAAACTTGTTTTTACAACAATTGTATTTTGAAAACCCTTTCATGGCATACAATTACATATGAAAAACATATGTATACCATATATACATATAACTTCATGATTATGAAAACCTAATTTGATAAAGAAGAATTACAACACATAAGAATTGAGTACAAGGGTTAGGGTATAACCTTACTAGTTTTTTTTGACTTAAGAGAGAGATGGAGATGATGATGATGATGATGGGGGCTTGCTTTGTCTTCTCAAAGCTTTCCCTTCTTCTTCTTCTTTTTCCTCTTCTTCTTCTTCTATGATAACTCTCTCTAACTCTCTTCTTCTTTCTTTCTTTGTTTAGACTTATGCTTTTAGAAAAACTAACGTATCTTTTAACTTAACATATATTATACAATATACAATATACATATACATATATAATCTATATGTAACTTATATTATTAATATAGCTAATAAGTAATATACTAATTGTTATACTAACTACCACTTATTACATAGGTTACAAAATTTGAAAAGCCCAAGTCCATGTTTGGCAAAAGCACATTATTTTTAAAAACTAACTTCTTGAGCTTAAGGCCTTGTTTGGAAGAAATAAGATTAAACAAGTACAAGGGCCTTGTTTGGTAAAACACTTTAAAACCATTTTCTAGTCTTTTAATAACTCTTTAAATCCATAGATTAAATACTACACTTATTTAATTAAATTACAACACTCTAATTCAATTAAATAAACTAACATTCACATAATACCAAATTGTCATACAATTTTAATTCCTTTATTAAACATAATTCATGTACCAAATTATTATCACTCAGCACATAACATTAAATCTAATTGAATTGTTCTCAATTAAATTAAAATTATGCTACACCATTGCTAACATATCAATTTAATTAAATATATAGCACTTAATTAAATCAATCCACACAATCACATAATTCATTTATTTAACTCAATAAATAAATCACATATAATATTTATTCACTCAATAAATATTAAAATTTAATATATAAAATCTCAATCGTTACAGATTAGCAATCCAGGCCAAACGAGTTAGTATAAATATATATATATATATATATATATATATATATATTAAAGCGAGAAAAAGTCACGGATTAGCAATCCAGGCTAATATATATATATATATATATATATATATATATATATATATATATTTATATTAAAGCTAAAAATGTTACAGATTAACAATTCAGGCTAAATAACACTTATATATATATATATATATATATATATATATATATATTAAAGCAATAAAAGCCACATATTTGTAATACAGGCCAAAATGGCACTTCTAAATATATATAGACTTATATATACATATATTGAAGCAAAAAAGGCCACGGATTTGAAATTCAAACAAAATCAGAAGCTATAAATATAAATATATATATATACTTATATATATGTTAAAGCAGTAAAAAGCTTCACAAGAAATCTCACAGTGTATAGCGCTAGAGGCTTTAAACCACTTGGTAGGCTTGAAAACTCCGTTTCCACCGGTTAAAACTTGATATGTTAGTATATATATGTATACAAGTGTTTTGGAAGAGTAAAATTAAAGTTTGGAACACTATAAATAGGGTTAAGAGCTGAAATAGGAATAATTTCCTCTTCTTTTTTTTGTATAGCTGGTGGGGGGTCTTATTTATAGACCAGGGAGCCGTGGCTCTACCTACTGCAGTCGCGGGTCTACCTGCGGCTCCCTGGTAGGCCTGGTCTAGCCGATCCAGTTGTCTCGAAGTACGTGCACTCCGACCAACATATTATCTGTTTCGAACCTTCATAACTTTCAATTTGGGAGTCCGATGGAGGGGTGCTATACCTTTCCGGAAAGCTGTAACGAATGAGACTTTTATATATTAATTTTAAATATTAATTAAATTAAATAAATATTTTAATTGATTTATTTATTGAGTTAAATAAATAAATTATGTGATTGTGTAGAGTAATTTAATTAAGTTCTATATATTAATTAAATGAATGTTTAATATTTAATGTAATTGATGTGTAATGATTTTATGGTATGGTTCTAATTTAATTCAGAAAATTAAATTAGATAAAGTATATGTGATAATTGTTACATGAAATTATAATTAGCGAGTAATTATAATTGTTATGTGGCAATTTTTATGTGGATAATTGATGTTAGGTTTTTTTAATTAAATTAGAAGGTTGGAATTTAATTAAATAAAGTGTAACATTTAAACTATGTGTTAAAGGATTTATTAAAAGAATAAAAAAGGGTTTAAAATTCGTTTTACCAAACAAGACCCTTAAAATTGTTTTTAAATAGTTTTGCCAAACGAGGCCCTTGCACCTGTTTTAAATCCGTTTTTGTCAAACGGGGCCTTAACTATTTAAAAAGCTAGCTTTGAAAATAAACTGTTTTTACCAAAGAAAGCCTTAAGGCTTTTGATTTTCAAATAATTGTAACTTATGTAATTATTATAGGATTTATTATATGCATTAATATGTTGTAAGTTACATATTATATATATATATATATATGTATATTATATCTATAACAGTTATAATATACGTTAGTTTAGAAACAAAACAAAGTTAGCCATATAGTCAGTGTTAGAACAAAACAAAGAATAGAAATAACAGAGAGAAAGGTTAGAGAGAAAAGAAGAGAGAAGAAGAAGAGAAAGAAAGGAGAAAGCTAGAGGAATCATCACCTTCATCTTCTTCGTATCACTAAACTTAAGGGTATAATTGCTATCTCATAGTTTTTTAGAATTTTATGTTTACGTTCTTCATAATTTAGTTGTAAGACTCCGAATTTTATGAAATAAAAGTATTCAATTTTCTTATAATTATTATTCTATTCAATAAATGGTTAAATTGATAAAAGGTTAAAGTTAAGGGTGATATGTGCAAATTTTATAAAGTAAGCAAGTTGGCATAAAATATTCGTTGTGTCGGGGAATATTCGTTTGGTAGGGGAATATTCTTTTTGTCAGAGAATATTCGTACGACGGCGCAGTCATTGGTGGACCCCACAACAGAATAACTGTCGGATATAGAAAGCAACAGTAATAATATTTTTAAAAATAACAGCAAAATTTTTACCGTTAAATTGTTAAAATACCCGGTGGTTAAAATACAATAATACACGTTGTTGCACAGTAGCACACGGTATTGCACAGTAATTTCTAATTATTGATTCTTACGTAAGAAGTCACTCATTCAATAATTGTTACAATAATTACTGTTCAGTATTTTATATTTTTGATTCAATAATTGCTACATTGATAATTGTATATTATTGATTCAATAATTGTCACAATAACCACTACACAATATTTCACATTATTAAATCAATAATTATCACACCTATTATTGAAATGATATTATTAGATAGCATTATTGACAATGTCTAGAAAGTTCTGTCGAGAAAAGTGGTTAGGTTATATAATTGCGCTTCAATGAAGAGAAATTCTTATTAGAAAGCCCCATCTTTTCTGGGAACGACCTGGTTGTCAATATTGTAATTCTATAATATTAATTGTGAATAATAATTTATGAATAAAATAAAATTGTTGATAAATATGATAAGTAAATATTTGATCAATTTTGTTATAAAGGGAGGAATTTTTGGTATGAGACATTCGTTGAAAGTTGACATTTTATCTTCTCCGATAAAATATTTATTCAAATATACTATTATAATATTATATTATAATAGTATAATGTGATAATATAATAGTATAATTTTATAATTTAAATGATGACATTTGTTTTATGGTATAAAAATAAAATGAGATGGAAGAGAAAAAAAATGGAATTGGAATTCTTTTAATAATTATAAATATTTTAATATATATATATATATATATATATATATATATTATATAAACATGTGGGTGGCTTTAGTTGGTCATTAATGGTGTGCTGGGAAAGCTTTCTAAAATGGGGTGCTAGAAAAATTCATTCATAGGTGAGTTTGTCAATATTGGTGTGCCACACCTTTCCTATAAATAGGGTGCTTAGTTATAAATAAAAATCACACCAGAATCAGAAAGTTTTCTCTCTATAATATTGAGCGTATTTCTTGTGAGTATAAGGATAGTTGGAGTGTTGATAACAGTGCAAGATTTTCGCAACATAATATCCGATATTCCAGTCAAATCTAGTATTCTACTAAGGTAAAGGATATTATTTTTATCGTAAAGGATGTTGTTTTTGTTCAATATTCGTAAGGAATATTATTTTCTTCCATACTATATATTATGTAAGTGACAATATTTCGTTTCACATTCCTAAATTTAAACTTACTATGGTAAGTATTGCTTCTATAATTCCTGAAATGATTAGAAATTCCTTGAGTTTTGCGCTTCATCTAATATCATTTCACCGAAATATTGGTATGAACTTTATTATGAAAATTTTACCTTTTTATGTCGGGGTATTATTCATTCAAGTACTATTCACGAGTTACTATTCATGAGTTACTATTCATTCGAGTATTAATCACGAGTTACCATTCACGAGTTACTATTTATGAGTTACTATTCATAGGGTACTATTCACGACAAAAATTGGTTTATTTTTCTGTCTAAATTATCTTTGATTTATGAATCTTACTCTTGAAATTGGATCCATGTTTTGATCATATTGTTCTTACTATGTCTATTCATCATATATAATATTTTTATAATCATGGTGATGAAAGTTCTCTTTGACTTGAGTGTAAGACCCTAAATTTTATAAATAAAGATTTAAATTTCTTTATATATTATTTTGAAATAGTAAGGTGTTGATTTGATAAATGTGATAAGTTATGGGTGAAATGTGCAAATATTTCAAAATAAACAAGTGGTTATAAAATATTCATTGTTGTCGGGGAATATTCGTTTGGTCGTGGAATATTCTTGTTGTCGGGGAATATTCATACGACGGCGCAGCCATTTGTGGGCCCCACAACGGAATAACTGTCGGATATAGAAAGTGACAGAAATAACCTATTTATAAAATAACGGCGTAGTTGTTACTATTAGTACTGTTGAAATATCCGGTGGTTAAAATACAGTAATATGCGATGTTGCACATTAGCACACGGTATTGCACAATATTTCGAATTATTGATTCTTACGTAGGAAGGCACTTACTCAATTATTGTTACAGTAATTACTGTTCAATATTTTATATTATTGATTCAATAATTGCATAATATTTTATTGGTTCAATATTTTCTACGTTGATATTTTATATCAATAATTGCTACTTTGCTATTTATATTAGTGATTCAATAATTGTCATTGCACAGTATTTCAAATTATCAAATCAATAATTCATATTATTTGAATAATATTATTAGATAGCATTATTGGCAATGTCTAAGAAAGTTCTGTCTAGGAAAAGGGTTGACTAATTGCGCGCCAGTAAGGAGAAATCCTTATCGGAAGACCCCCTCTTTCCTAGGAACGACCTGGTTGTCATTATTATAGTTCTGTAATATTATTTGTGAATAATAATTATTGATAAATATGATAAGTAAATATTTATTCAATGTGAATTTAAACGGAGGAAGTTTTCAGCAAAAGTGACAATTATTAAGAATGGATATTTTATCTATTCTGATAAAATAATTCATTCAAATATATTATTATAATATTATATTATAAGTGTATAATGTGATAATATAATAATATAATAGTGATGATATTTTTATAACAAATTCACGATATACGAATAAAATGAGGTGGAAGAGAGAAAATGAAATTTGAAATCCTTTTAATAATTATAAATGTTTTAATATATATATATATATATATATATATATATATATATATATATATATATATAAACATGTGGTGGAATTCATTATTTCAAAAGTGGAGGCTTTAAAATTTTGAGTGTGTTGAAGATTTTCAAGAGTGATGAGTATGAAAAAATCATCCGTATGTAAGTTTGAGTCATTTTTTTCGTTCGGAATTTGAAAAAAATTTCTTCTACAAAGTTGTAGAGAATTAAATTTTCTATGGAAAGGACATAGAATTCATATTTTTCTGATAAAATGGCTATTTATTATGAATTATTAAAGTTTCAAAAATAAATATTTTAATATATATATATATATATATATATAAACATGTGGTTTGAATTCTTTTTCTAAAATGGTGGGTGGAGTTGGTGAGGTGCAAGAATTGTCAAAAGTTTGCGCTTGAAAATCATATGTGGGATATTTTTTTTCCAATCTTGGTGTGCCACACTATTCTTATAAATAGGGTGCTTAGTTAGAAATGAAAATCACACCAGAATCAAAAAAAATTCTCTCTATAATATCGAGCGTATTTCTTGTGAGTATTTAGATACTTTGAGTGTTGATAGCAGTGCAAGTTTTCGTCCACATAATATCCGATATTCCAGTCAAAACTACTCTCCTGTTAAGGTAAATGATGTTATTTTTCTCGTAAATGATGTTATTTCTTTTTAATATTCATAATGAATATTATTTTCTTTCATATTCCATATTATGGAAGTAATAATATTTTATTTCATATTCCTAAATCTGAACTTACCACGGTAAGTATTGCTTCTATAATTCCTGAAATGATCAGAAATTTCTTGAGTTTTGCGCTTCATCTAGTATCATTTCACCGGAATAATTTTCTGAACTTTTTATGATAATTTACAACTTTTCATGACGAGTTACTATTCACGAGTTACTATTCACGATAAAAAAAATATTTTTTTTTATCTTTGATTGGATCCAAGGTTTGATCTTCATTCTTGAATTTTGCTCCACAATTGATTATTACGGAGTATTCTTGAACTTAGATAAACTAAATTACGAATCCCTAAGCTTTGTCCTTTATCTCACTGGATTCGTTACTTATATTATTTTTCATCATCCTCAGTCCTAAATGGTGATATAACTGAATATCTTTGGCCTGTAGTGCAAAGATGAATGATTACTTGATGAATATCTTTGGCCTGTAGTACAAACATTAATGATTACCTGATGAAAATCTTTGGCCCATAGTGTAAAGATGTATAGGTGTTGAGATGAACATGACCAACTGGTGATATAAATGAATATCTTTGGCCCGTAGTGCAAAGATGAATATTGGTTCGAGATGTATATTGATTGATGTTACTGGACTTTTAAATCATAGAAGATAGTAGACTTCATTCTCTACTTAACTCTTCTAATGAATTGTTATTTCCGCTGCAGTTGTTGATCTAAAACTTGTTGTCCATAATATTTTATCTGATTTGTTGAAGACTAACGATAATTTATTTTTCATTATCTTAGTCATAATATTCTTTAATGGACTAGTTGAGCTCATCCTTTTCTTCCATTGTTCTCTTCAAGAAATGAGAATATCGCGGGGACTAGTCGAGGAACTGTGTGATGATCAGAGTTAGATCTGTATAAGTCCTCACTATTCTATAAAATAGTGGGACAATAATTGTAATGAATAAGGAATGAATTTGAGTGTTTATATTTCGTATTATATACGATTTGTATTGAAGCTCATAGTTTGTGTAGTCGTATTTTACACGACCGTATGTTATTAAAGATTATATTTGGATTCTGTACTATGTATTTGGCGACTCAGAATAGGTTGAGTATTGAACCTATTTTGGGGGCGTCACAGTTGGTATCAGAGCTTAGGGATATGATCTCTGGTGGAGATCTGGGAATAGAACTAGGAGGGGAGAGACGAGTAAATCCTTCGCTAGTGTGTGTCCTACCTAAGCTTATTTGGTATTTAATTGGTCGTTTAGAACATAGGGTTACTATGTGATATGTTAATTTGTTTGATTAACCTTTGTTTTGTGGCAGTATTTGAGAATGACAGCAGAAAATCTAAACAATGGAGTGAATGATACCATTGAGATACCTTTAATCACCAACCCGGAGAACATGCAAAAAGAAGGCAATATTCCTTCTACAAATGACACCACCGATCAGACGATGAATGATGGAATGTTTAGAATCGTTTTGCAGTTCATGCAAAACCAGACGAGGGAGACTCGTGTTCATAATACATGTGGAAATAATAACAACTCGCGGCTTGTCACTGCCAAGCAGTTCAAAGAGTTGGGACCACCAGAGTTTTTGGAAAAGCCATACCCAATCAAGGCGAAAACGTGGGTTAAGCAAATTACCAAGATATTTGATGTCTTGGGATGTACGGAGGAGCAAAAGGTTCCATTCGCCACGTTTATGTTCCATGGCGAGGCAGATTACTGGTGAAAATCTGTGAAGCGTACCCAGCCTGCCGCACTCAAGATATCTTGGGAGGAGTTCCAGAAACTGTTAAATGACAAGTACTTTCCCGAAAGTATTCGTCATATGAAGGAGGTAGAGTTTATCAAACTAGAACAGAATAACATGACTGTGTCCCAGTACGAGGCTAAGTTCGCGGAGTTATCCCGGTTCGCATCTCATTTGGTTGATAATGAGGAACGTATGACGCAGATGTTTCTAAGAGGTTTGAAACCCGAGATTCGTCAGCACCTCATTTCTCACAAACTTTCTTTATATTCAGATGTGGTGAACAGGGCCTAATTGTTCGAACGAGATAATGATTATGTTCAACCAAGGGACAACAACCAAGGTCGTACAGGTGGCAGCAGTCATCGGAACAATGACAACCAGCAACGAGGAAAGTATCATGACAGAAACGGTAACCACTCTGGTGGTAATCGTGGCCATGATAATAGAAGAAGTGAGTCAGGGGGAGATTTCAAGAAGAGAAGGTACAACAATGAGAACGTGAAAACGTCAACAGCAGCACCAGCATCAACTATTTCTAGGGGATGAGAACGATCGCCGGTCGTATGCTATAAATGCGGGCAAGAGGGATACATTAGTCCCAACTGCACACAACAATCCAAGGTATGTTATAACTGTGGAAAAGAAGGGTACATAGCTCGAGTGTGTCCTGTAGCAAAACCAAGTCCAGTAGGGATGGTGACTCCAAAGGCTGTCCCTTACAAGGCAAAGTAAGTGGTTCCTGGAAGAGCTTTTGTCGTAACTGCCCAACAAGCGAGGAACCCGAATGAGGTTATTACGGGTAAGTTAATCATAAACTTTTGCGAAGTCTATACCTTATTAGATACCAGTGCTACCCATTCTTTTATTTCACCTGCTTGTGCTCAACGTTTGAACTTGACTTCTGAGAAATTAGACTTTGACTTATCTGTTGAAACTCCGTTGGGAGAAACCTTTGTTACATCCACAGTTTACAAATCTTGCTTGATTCAAATTGGTACCCTCACCCTACCTGTTAATCTTATATCTTTGAAAATACTTGCATTTGATGTGATTTTAGAAATTGACTGGTTAACCACTTATCATGCCAAAATTAATTATTTTCGTAAAGTTGTTAGTTTTCATATTCCTAACCAACCTGTTGTGCGAATTCAAACCACCAAACCACTAAAATCTATCAATGTCATTTCAAGTCATAAAGCTATTCATTTATTGAAAAACGGATGTCAAGCTTTCTTAGCCCATGTCACTGATCTAAACCAGAATACGTTAGGTTTGAATGATATTTCTGTTGTTAATGAGTTTCCTGATGTATATTTCCCGAAGAACTTTCCAGTCTATCCCCAGAACGTGAAGTTGAATTCTTTATTGACCTTGAGCCCGGTATAAAAAAAATCCATTTCTAAAACCCCATATTGAATGGTTCCTATTGAACTTCAGGAGTTAAAGGTCCAACTACAGGAGTTGTTAGACATCGGTTTTATACGTCCTAGTACATCTCCTTGGGGTGCTCCCATTTTATTTGTAAAGAAGAAAGACAGGAGTATGCGACTTTGTATTGACTATCGGGAGTTGAACCATGTTACCATCAAGAATAGGTATCCGCTACCTCGTATTGATAACCTATTCGACCAGTTGCAAGGTGCACAATTCTTTACAAAGATCGATCTTTGTTCTGGATATCATCAGCTGAAGATTAAAACCTAGGATATTCCAAAGACTGCTTTCAGAACTCGATACGGGCATTATGAATTCTTAGTTATGTCTTTTGGATTGACTAATGCTCCTGCTGCTTTCATGGATATGATAAACCGTGTATTCAAGGAGTATTTGGATCAGTTCGTGGTTGTCTTTATTGATGATATCCTCATCTATTCCAAAAACCGTGAAGATCATGAGAACCACTTGAAGCTGGTACTTCAAGGGCTTCGTGAAAACAAGCTATATGCCAAGCTAAAAAAATGCGAGTTCTTGCTTGAGGAAGTAGCATTCCTTGGGCACGTGGTATCAAAAATGTGGAGTATCTGTTGACCCAACAGAGATTGAAGAAATACAAAGTTGGGAGCAACCGAAGTTGGTAACGGAAGTACTTAGTTTTCTAGGCTTAGCTGGTTATTATCGAAGATTCGTGGAAGAATTTTCTCGAATCGCTACTCCATTAACTCAGCTGACTCGGAAAGATATAAAATTTGTATGGAACGAGGAATGCGAAAAGAGCTTCCAAGAGCTCAAGAAGAGACTCATTTCGGCACCTGTTTTGACGATATCATCTGGTTCGGATGGATTTGTCATTTAAGTGATGCTTCAGGCAAAGGGTTAGGATGTGTTCTCATGCAACATGGGAAAGTCATAGCTTATGCCTCGTGACAACTCAAGGAATATGAGAGGAATTATCCTACTCATGATCTAGAGTTAGCAGCTGTCATTTTCGCATTGAAGATCTGGAGACACTACCTGTATGGAGAGAAAGTGGAGATCTATACGGATCATAAGAGCCTTAAATATTTCTTCATCCAGAAGGAACTCAACATGCTGCAACGACGTTGGCTTGAGCTGTTGAAAGATTACGACCATACCATCCAATACCATCCTGGAAAAGCGAACATGGTAGATGATGCGTTGAGTAGAAGATCATATGCGGGAACGAATGTGATACTATCAAGGCCTATTTTGTGTGATTTACAAAGGATGGAGATTGAGTTCAAGACTCCGGGGACCCATGCCATGATGTCAAGTATACACGTGGAGCCAGTTTTGATTGATAAAGTTAAAACTGCTCAGACTACAGACCCAGAGCTGATGAATATGAGGAAGAAGGTGCAAGAAGATGCTATTCCATAAGTAAGGATTGATGAAGAAGGAATACTTCGAGTCAATTCCAGACTTTGTGTTCCAAATAATTCTGATTTGAAGTATAGAATCATGATGGAGGCACACAACACACCATTTGCAATCCATCCTGGAAGTACCAAAATGTATCGTGATCTTCGACATACATTTTGGTGGAGCAATATGAAGAGAGAGATCGCGGAGTTTATCTCGAGGTGTTTAACGTGTCAACGTGTTAAGGCGGAGCATCAAGTGCCAAAGGGTCCATTGCAACCACTTGAGATTCCAAAATGAAAGTGGGAACACATTACCATGGATTTCGTTACGGGTCTTCCCAAGGTTTCTCAAGGCATAGATGCGATTTGGGTTATTGTCAATAAATTAACTAAGTTTGCTCATTTCTTGCCTATACGAGAGACTTATTCCCTTGAACGTCTTGCTCGTATGTACGTGAATGAGATTGTGAGGTTGCATGGCATGCCAGTATCCATAGTTTCAGATCGTGACCCCAGATTTACTTCACAATGTTGGATCAGTTTACAAAAAGCTATGGGCACTGATTTACGATTCAGTTCGGCATATCATCCTCAAATAGACGGGCAATCGGAAAGGACTATCCAAACTCTTGAAGATCTATTGAGACTCTATGTTCTAGACTTCAAAGGGAGTTGGGATAAGTACTTACCATTGGTGGAATTCTCCTACAATAACAGTTATCAGGCAAGTATAGGCATGGCTCCATTCGAGGCGTTGTATGGACGAAAATGTCGTTCTCCAGTATGCTGGGACGAGGTGGGTGAAGCAATATTATTGGGACCGGAGTTAGTACGTATGACTACGGAAAAGATTCAAATGATCCGGCAACGGATACAAATCGCACAAGATCGACAAAAGAGTTATGCTGATCTTCATCGAAGAGACGTGGAATTCAATGTCGGAGACCATGTATTGCTATGTGTTGCTCCATGATAAGGAGTTACGAGATTCGGGAAGAAAGTAAAGCTCAATCCACGATTCATTGGTCCATTTGAGATCTTTGATCGAGTAGGAAAGGTGGCCTATTGACTCGCTTTACCTCCAAGCATGTCTCGTGTTCATAACGTTTTTCACATATCCATGCTACGTAAATATGTGAAAGACCCAAACCACATTATTGAATTAGAACCAGACGAGATAGCCGAAGATTTAACGTATGAGGAAATACCTATCAAGATCTTGGATAATAAGGAACATGTTCTACGCTCAAAGGTTATACCTCAAGTTAAAGTTTTGTGGAGGAACCATGATATCGAAAAAATGACCTGGGAGTTAGAATCGAAAATGAAAGCGAGGTATCCTCGCCTCTTCGACATACCAAGTACGTACGTCAATTTCGAGGACGAAATTTTATAAGGAGGGGAGGTTGTAAGACCCCAAATTTTATGAATAAAGATTTAAATTTCTTTATATATTATTTTGAAATAGTAAGGTTTTGATTTGATAAATATGATAAGTTATGGGTGAAATGTGCGAATATTTTAAAATAAGCAAGTGGTTATAAAATATTCATTGTTGTCGAGGAATATTCGTTTGGTCGTGGAATATTCTTGTTGTCGGAGAATATTCGTACGACGGCGCAGCCATTTGTGGGCCCCACAACGGAATAACTGTTGGATATTGAAAGCGACAGAAATAACCTTTTTATAAAATAACGGCATAGTTATTACCGTTAGTACTGTTGAAATACCCGGTGGTTAAAATACAGTAATACGCGGTGTTGCACAGTAGCACACGGTATTGCACAGTATTTCGAATTATTGATTCTTACGCAGGAAGGCACTTACTCAATTATTGTTATAGTAATTACTATTCAATATTTTATATTATTGATTCAATAATTGCATAATATTTTATTGGTTCAATATTTGCTACGTTGATATTTTATATCAATAATTGCTACTTTGCCATTTTATATTAGTGATTCAATAATTGTCATTGCACAGTATTTCAAATTATTAAATCAATAATTCATATTATTTGAATAATATTATTAGATAGCATTATTGGCAATGTTTAAGAAAGTTCTGTCTAGGAAAGGGGTTGATTAATTGCGCGCCAGTAAGGAGAAATCCTTATCGGAAGGCCCCCTCTTTCCTGGGAACGACCTGATTGTTATTATTGTGGTTCTATAATATTATTTGTGAATAATAATTATTGATAAATATGATAAGTAAATATTTATTCAATGTGAATTTAAACGGAGGAAGTTTTCAGCAAAAGTGACAATTATTGAGAATGAATATTTTATTTGTTCTGATAAAATAATTCATTCAAATATACTATTATAATATAACATTATAAGTGTGTAATGTGATAATATAATAATATAATAGTGATGATATTTTTACAAAAAATTCCCGATATATGAATAAAATGAGGGGGAAGAGAGAAAATAAAATTTGGAATCCTTTTAATAATTATAATTGTTTTAATATATATATATATATATATATATATATATATATATATATATATATCTGTGTGTGTGTGGTGGAGTTCATTATTTCAAAAATAGAGGCTTTGAAATTTTGAGTGTATTGAAGATTTTCAAGAGTGATGAGTGTGGAAAAATCATCCGTATGTAAGTTTGGGTCATTTTTTTCGTTCGGAATTTGAAAAAACTTTCTTCTACAAAGTTGTAGAGAATTAAATTTCTTATGAAAAGGACATAGAATTCATATTTTTCTAATAAAAGGGCTATTTATTATGAATTATTAAAGTTTCAAAAATAAATATTTTAATAGATATATATATATATATAGATATATATATATATATATATATATATATATATAAACATGTGGTTTGAATTCTTTTTTTAAAATGGTGGATGGAGTTGGTGAGGTGCAAGAATTGTCAAAAGTTTGGCCTTGAAAATCATACGTAGGATTTTTTTTCCAATCTTGGTGTGCCACACAATTCCTATAACTAGGGTGCTTAGTTAGAAATGAAAATCACACCAGAATCAGAAAATTTTCTCTCTATAATATCGAGCGTATTTGTTGTGAGTATTTAAATACTTTGAGTGTTGATAGCAGTGCAAGTTTTCATCCACATAATATCTGATATTCCAGTCAAAATTACTCTCCTGTTAAGGTAAATGATGTTATTTTTCTCGTAAATGATGTTATTTTCTTTCAATACTCATAATGAATATTATTTTCTTTCATATTCCATATTATGGAAGTAATAATATTTTATTTCATATTCCTAAATCTGAACTTACCACGGTAAGTATTGCTTCTATAATTCCTGAAATGATCAAAAATTTCTTGACTTTTGCGCTTCATCTAGTATCATTTCACCGGAATAATTTTCTGAACTTTTTATGAAAATTTACAACTTTTCAAACGAGTTACTATTCACGATAAAAAAATATTTTTTTTTATCTTTAATTGGATCCAAGTTTTGATCTTCATTTTTGAATTTTGCTCCACAATTGATGTGACGCCCCCAAATTCGGGTCTCCAGAACCTCAGACCTTGTAATACCCGAGATTTTCCTAATATTATTAAATAAATATATTAATGGAAATGAATATTTATTCGTATATAAATGATTTTTGTGTTAAAAGATGAGTTAACTCAATTGAATAATTATAATAATTGAGGAAAATGTGGAGTTTATAATAAACTCGTGAAAGCCTTGTGTGGCATAGTGATGAGGAATATTAGTGATGATATTAATTGACAAAGGACTTATTAAGTGAACAATTAATTAATTGTTAATTGGTGTTAATTGTTATCGTAGAATATTAATTAATTCCTATAAGAATATTAATGATAATTAATTGATGATGTGGGGATTATTATTATTGCAAATAATATAATAATAATGATCAATGTGTTTATAAATATAATAAGATTTATATTCATTTAATGTGATATTTAATCACATAAGTGTTAATCGATTATTATAGAAATTAATAATCAATGAGGAATGGATTAATTAATATTATCGTTAATTAATCAAAGAGATAAATAATTTATTTATTTGACATTATGAATAATAAAATAAATAAGTAAGTTATTAATATGATGAGATTATATTGATTGTTATGTGCAAATGTGCAAGAATTAAATATAAAGTATATGGAATACGACTATATTATATAGTGTAGAGAAACACTTAGGTGTGACCATGCAAGTATACATAAACTATGCTATATAGTGCAATGTGAATATATTACACATAGAGACCATGTATTAAGATTGATTGAAATATATAAGCTACATGTTTATGCTTGTGTGACAATAAATATGTGGGTATACATTGTATAATATATCATGAACATATTGTAAACTACTACCTCCGTCCCATAATAAGTGCTTTTTTAGGCTTAATATTTTTTTTCAAAATAAGTGATGTGTTAGAATTTTAATACAATTTTTATAATATTTTTTCGTATGTGCCCTTATGGAACCAATGGTATTTATTGCGTATTTATTTGGAAGTTGAAAGATTGAAGAAAGAGAAAGAGAGACCAAAAGGCAATAAAAAAAGTCTCAAACAAAATAAAGAAAGTATATTAAGGGTATTTTTGCCATTTTAACTTGTGTATTGGTATGTGTGATTTAAGCTAAAAAAGCATTTATTATGAGACGAAGGTAGTATTAGTTTTAATAAAGGAGACAATGTAATGTGATAACATCCGATTAGATTATATCCGGTATTAACAAAATGTACATGGATTATATGTGTCAATTTACACTTACTACATTATGTGAATTATTGTGACATTTCAATTAAAGACCTAAGTGTCTAATATATGTGTGTATATATAACCTAAGTATTAACACTAGTTTGTTTACAAATTGGAAATGCTGAGATTTCTATGCCTTGTCCCATATTAATAGACACAATCCTTATACACGTGAAACACTCAATGGCTAGCCTATTCTCCTTCTCCCAATTCTCAGCAATGTAGCTAGAAGTCATGGCATGGGGAATGGCCTCAACAGTGTTCTTCAACCACTCTACCAACTCTTCCTTAGCTAATATACAAAGCTTCAATCTATTGGTTCAATTTAATGGACAATTGCATTGTCTGTGTAAGGATTCTTCTATAAATAGCAGCAATGTTTCTTCATTTTCAATTTGCTGAGAGTTTGCATAAGTGGTGAGTGAAAGCAATATACATATATCAGTAGGAGAAGTTGGATTAGCAGCAAACTCTATTTGAATCCTAGCATAGGTATAATCCCTCTTCCTTTGTTCTTCATTTTCATTTTCTGTTTCCGAAATTTCTGTTTCAATTCTTGAATTTAGTTGGAGTTCATGAAATTGGGAATCGATTGGGCGATTGACTGTTATATAAGCATATATATGTGTTAGTAAGTTAAAGAGGTTAGTCTAATGGCATATGGGTATGTCGAAATCGATGAAATGGGAAGTTTGGGGTCAGTTTTTGGCTTCAGCGTGAACTGCAGAAACTGAGTCTGCATCGCGGCACTGTAGCGCCGATGCGCAGCGTTATCTGCGCGCTGCAGCGCCACAGTGCCTCAGTCCCAGTGTCCCAGCGCCGTAGCGCCAATCCAAGGCATTATGCCCGCGCCGAAGCGCCTCCTGCGCCGCAGCGCCAGATTGTGGCTGTTGTTGCCGCGCCACAGCGCCAATGTGCAGGCAGGCCCAGAATATCTGTTTGTCCAGTCCGAGAGCAGTGAAATTATAATTCATACTAAGTAAATGTAACATGATTTATGGAGTCTCTCTTGTGCAATACATGTTTCCATAGTTTACTTAACATAAAAAGAGAACTCATGATTTTGAAAACAACCCTTGACGAAGCATGTGTTATTTAAGTCCGAACTTGCTAGCATCTGCTCGTAACTTAACTAGGTGTGAGATATGATTTGCAATTGCCTATATGAACTAGATTGCTTTGGCTTGGTTTAAAATGACTGTTAAAGACTAACTCGGATATGTTTGCAAACTAAGTTTCATACACGTTGCATGGTTGTATTCTGAACTTATAGGGTTGCATGCTAGTATTCTTTATGTCGCTAGCATGATCTATATGAACACTCACATAGTTGGACACGACGTAAACTATTCAAGTATGATTTTCTAAGACAAATACAAGTAAGGACTATAGTTGATTATTAAACTATGTGGTTTGTTAATATATAGTTATACGATTTGATTGTGTAGCTAAAATAGAACTTGATGTATGTGCTTAATTTACATGTCAAGTATATGAATCCGATGTGTATAACTAATGTGTGTATATATATAAATATAAACGTTAATAGGATAACATAATTCTTTGAAGCAATATTAGGCTTTACGTGGATAAACTACGCTTAAGGCAAGTATCCTAACCGACGCATTTACTTTATGCAAGGAAATCTATGATTGTGCAAGTTTCCTGACTTACACTAATTTATAGGGCAAGTATCCTAACCGACGCATTTACTTTATGCAAGGAAATCTATGATTGTGCAAGTTTCCTGACTTACACTCATTTATAGTGCAAGTATCCTAACCCTTGTATTACTTTATTCAACGAATATTGTAAGCTAGAATCTAAACTTTATCTCTTTAAATGCAAGTTTTCTTACTCGTTCATTTGAGCTAGTATGTTTAAACTATTGTGAAAGCTATTATTCATGTTGAACTTGGTATTGTTCTTGAATATTGTGAAAGTGTTTATGCCACTTGATTCAGCTAGACTATATGCATGTTTATAAAACTATCCAAACCTTTTTATTGGTGCGGAAATCTTGAAAACTGAGTTGAACAACCTTTATGGTAAGGGAAGTGTTTATTATTGGAAGCCCCAACACACGCGTAAATATTACTGTGGTTATGCATAATATAGAGTATTGTAGACTGATCATCTATTATACTTGTTTCTTTTGGGTTATCAGTTTAATATTGGTAATTCTAATAGACGTTCAATAGTCCTTAGTGACTGCTCATTATAAATTATTTTATCTCGTTGGATACGTTGATAGCCTTTGAATTCATATATATCTGTTGATCTATATTGAATTATCATTTCATATTCTAAAGATGTGATTCGAGAATTGTTGATATTTGTTGTTCCTGATATTATTCTGAAACTCTGAGATTATACTTCGATATTTCAAACTCGTGATATAATACTCATCACCCCTGTTGTATATTACTTGCTGGGCAACTTGTGCTCATTCTTGCTTATTTTAAAATCTTTTAATTAAGGCGGAACAGGAAAGTGTCTCTGGGAAAGACAAGGGCAAGGGCAAGGCTACCGATTAGCTTGTTCTTTTATGTTTCAAATTATTATGTTGTATTAAGACTGTCTTCAGACTATGTTTAAGCTTAAGTAGGATTATGTAATAAGTCTTTATTCGATATCATTATGTAATCTATTAAGTACTGTAGGTTTCAAGACTTGGGGGAATAATTATAATAAATCATTGTATATTATTCTAAATTAGATCTTCCGCTGTGAATGTGTGATTTTAGTTATTATTGTATTACCATGAGCTCGTGACGAACCGAATTCGAGTGACCAAGTGGCGGTCCCGAATTTGGGGGCGTCACAGGTTGGTATCAAAGCTGTAGTTATAAACCTTAGGAACGAGTGTCCTTAGATTATAACTTAGGAGAACTTAGAAGTTAGAAAGGAGATAAAACTCATGTAGAGTTTTCCTTGAGAGACTTAGTTTGTTATGAAATGTAACTTCATTTTATACAATGAACTTATGTTTTATTTAACATTCTAATGGAGTTGTTGTTTCTTGTCTGTGTTTGTGATTGTAGATGGAAGATATGGGAGTACCCGCTAGAGTGGCTGAGGATGAGCCCAGGGATATTCATGTAGTGTACGAGGCACCCTTAAAGGCTGTGCCAGTACAAGCTGTGGCACCATCAGAGTCAGATGTTGAGGATGAGATTGAGATTGAGATAGAGTCTGATCCAGAGGAGGAGCCGATGGAGGATGAGCCGGTTGAGGACGAACCTTCAGAGGAGGAGCCCATGGAGGACTCCTATGAGCCTAACCTAGAGGAGCATATACTAGGCGAGTATGAGGAGCGGATCCTAGAGTTGGACTGCAGAGTCCAGGAGTTAGAGGAAGAGGCAAAAGAGAGGGAGTCAGAGTTCCAGAAACTGCGGGACGAAGACCACCACAGGAAACTGGCTATGCAAGAGTTGGAAGTAGAAATTGCTTATCGCAAAGAGGCGGGAATTTAGATGGGAACCCTATTTCACAAGGCAATGGCTAGGAACATGGATATAGCAGGGAAGCTAGAAGAGGTTGAACAGAGGGAACTAAGTGAGAAGACTGAGAAGGAAGCACTCCGCACTCAGTTGGAAGTAGAAGTGATGGATAGGATACACTTTGAGGAGAAGTAGGAGGCTGCCCATGAGAGAGTTAACGACCTGGAGGATGAGGTCCGATGTAAGAAGAGGAAAATAAACAAGATGGGGTACGTGTTCCGTTCGACATTCGAGAGGGTGCTTGATGGTGTGTACCACTACCCGGCAGAACAGGGACAGACTCTACACACTATGAGTCGAGATTTGGTAGCGTATATAACACAGTTAGAGTACAAGAGCGCTGTGGAGCGCGGGATGATGTGACGAGATTTCCTTAGACGGATTAGTAGTAGTCTAATAGTATTCTCTTTATGTATTGTATATACTATGTTGTAATCCCAATTTTTGTGTAAGATGTGGAATAGTGATGTAAACCCCAAGTTAGCTTTTGTTAGAGGGGTAGTGTGGTAGTAGGTTGGTATATTCCCCGTCTTTTGTGATATTAGGGGATATATGTGATGACATTTATAGTAGTATGCTAGGATAATCATGTAATGAAATGAAATGGCATATGAATATAAATGAAGTTTATTTCAGAAACGTGTTATAAATTTATTCTTTTA
Organism: Panax stipuleanatus; assembly: GCA_020205555.1. Taxonomy (NCBI): domain Eukaryota; kingdom Viridiplantae; phylum Streptophyta; class Magnoliopsida; order Apiales; family Araliaceae; genus Panax; species Panax stipuleanatus. The sequence continues at coordinate 55,081,348 of CM035121.1, read as the reverse complement.
GTATTAAAAGAAATACTTAAGTAATATACTTGAATAATAATAAAATAAAAATTTGTGATGCAGATAATAGCACCCAGACGTAGACTGACTGCACCTGAAGAATCAGTTAATAACGAGAGGGAGCAAGTAGATCCCATCCAGAGGCTAGTTGATCTGTTAGGAGAGGCTCTTAGGGGGGAGGAACAATGAACCTGTTCGCCCGAACCCTCAGGCTGTGGAAGTAACAACCTTTAAAGACTTTAAGAGTGTAGGACCCCCGGAGGTCGAGGGAACTACCGACCCAATCGTCGCACAAATGTGGATTAAGGAGATCGAAAAAGCTTTTACTATAGCTCGCATAGGCGAAGATCAGAACACGGTGTTTGCCACGTACATGATGAGGGGAGAAGCGAACTACTGGTGGGAAGCAAATCAGCAGAGAGCCGGAGAGGGGACAATAGCATGGGAAAGATTCAAGACGCTGTTCTTCGAGAAATACTTCCCGAAGAGCATAAAAAATAGAATGGAGGTAAAATTCCTAGAGTTAAAACAAGGTGAAATGACGGTGGCGCAATACGCTGCTAAGTTCAACGAACTAGCGCGATTTGTGGAGCACCAAGTTGGTGATGAGGAAAGGAAGGCTAGACAATTTGGACAAGGACTGAAGCCTTGGCTATTCAATAAGGTGTCAGTTCTTCAGATCGATTCTTTTGCAACACTGCTGGAGAAGGCTATTATCGCCGAGGGAGGAAGTGAAGCTTTGAGCTTGTATAACAAAGAGAGGAAAGGAAAGAACACTAGTAGTGAAAAATCGTGGAGGAAGCAGTGGCGGAGGAGGTAACTACGGGAAGAGAAAATGGGACAACAACAACCGAAATAATAACCAAGGTGGGAGTCACCAAGGAAGCTTTAAGAAAAGGACTGAAACTTGTAACAAACGTGGAAGAAGCCATCAGGGAGAATGCTGGAAGGGGAAAAGCACGTGTTATAACTGCGGTCAGGAGGGCCACATCTCGCCCAACTGCCCGAAGCCAAAGAATATTAGGGGATGTTTCGCTTGTGGATCAACGGAACACCAGATAGAGGACTGCCCAAAGAAAGGAAGTGGTGGAACTAGCGGAGGTCAGGGTGGAGGTTGCAAGTTGATGATTGGAGGACCAGCATAACCCAACCGATCGACCGCCCGAACATTTAACATGACCGTCCAAGATGCCGTAGCTGCAAAGGACGTAGTGTCAGGTATAATCCCAATCAATAATATAAATGCTTACGTATTATTTGATTCGGGTGCCACATGTTCTTTTGTATCTGAAGAATTTGCTAGTAAACTTAATTCACCCCTAGAAAGATTAGAAAATCCCTTGAACATAGAAGTTGCGAATAAGGAAGTGATCCTTGTAGAATACATTTATCAAAATTATCGTGCAAACATTAGAGAACATGAACTAAAAGTAGACTTGATTCCTATTAGATTGGGAGAGTTTGACGTAATACTAGGAATGGCTTGGTTGCATAACCATGCTGCGATAATTGACTGTCAGAATAAATGTGTGAACCTTCAGACTCCGAGTAAGTCTAAGGTAGTGTTTTATGGTAGCTCATTGCTTAAGCAATCGTGTTGCGTTACGGTGATGCAGGGCAAGAAATTGTTAAGAAAAGGATGTGTAGGTTATTTAGCTTACATCGTTGATACTCGGAAAAAAGGGAGTAGAAATTAAGGATATATCCATAGTAAATAAATTTTAAGACGTGTTTCCGGACGATTTGCCTGGTCTTCCGCCAGACAGAGAAATTGAATTCATAATAGATTTAGCACTGGGAACGGCACCGATTTTGAAAGCTCCATATCGTATGGCGCCAGTAGAAATGAAGGAATTGATGATACAACTGCAAGAGTTATTGGATAAGGGTTACATTCGACCGAGTGTGTCTCCTTGGGGAGCACCAGTGTTATTCGTTAAGAAAAAGGACGGATCGATGAGGCTCTGTATCGATTATCGAGAATTGAACAGAGTAACGATCAAGAACCGATATCCGCTACCGAGGATAGACGACTTATTTGATCAACTGAAGGGAGCAAAATGTTTCTCGAAGATCGACCTACGGACAGGATATCACCAAATGAAGGTACGGGATGAGGACATACCAAAGACTGCGTTTTGAACCCGTTATGGACATTACGAGTTTTTGGTAATGTCATTTGGTTTGGCTAATGCTCCGGAAACATTTATGGACTTGATGAACCGAGTTTTCAAGCCATACTTGGATAAATTTGTAGTGGTTTTTATCGACGACATTTTGATCTACTCGAAGACAGAGGAATAACACGCCGAACATCTGAAGGTTGTTTTGGAGGCACTAAGGAAAGAGAAGATGTATGCAAAATTTTCAAAGTGCGAATTTTGGATGGAGAAGGTTCAATTCTTAGGCCACGTGGTGGATAAGAATGGAATCTCTGTAGACCTTGCGAAAGTAGAAGTAGTAAGTAATTGGGAACAATCGAGAACACCGACGTAGGTGAGAAGCTGTTTAGAGTTAGCTGGGTACTATCGAAGATTCATCCAAGATTTTTCTAAGATAGCAACCCCGTTGACCAATTTGACTAGAAAGACGGTGAAATTTGTATGAACCGAATTCAAGTGACCAAGTGGCGGTCCCGAATTTGGGGGCGTCACAGACCTGGTACGTTACGATACGTCATTTCTATAACTTCTGTGGAAGATATAAACATAATTTGTTTATACATTAAACTTTACACATAATCCCCAAGGTCGAGAACCTTCACTTGATACCTGAATTTCATATCCTATCCGACATACAATGTCATTATCATACAATACTATTACAAGATTTATATATAATATAAACCAATGCTGGAACTGTCTTTGTCTTTGCCTGTTTTCGACGTATTCATCCTAATCTGCAATGTTTATCATGATATAGCAAGGGTGAGCAACAAGTTTGCCCAGCAAGTTTAAGTTTAATAAAGGATATATCATGATTGAAAGAATTGAACAATAAGCTGGCTAACGTTTAACAATATAACAATTGTGAAGTAGCATGAACAAATTTTCATAGCTGAACGAACAATGAACATGAATAAATCAACTGAACCAGATTGTAATGAAGGTGATCAGCCTTTCATACCTGATGAACATATGCAACATGCACAACGTGCGAATCAATAATCAATGGACGTGATATAATCAGCAATGATTAACCACAAGTATACTTTACAAAAATACAACTCGAGTTCAAGTTAGAGAACTTGCTCAATAAAAAAGTTATAGGAACTTGCCTGATTCGTTGACTACTGCTACGCAATTTAATTTAATCGTTTTATTGAAAAGACCTATCAGTTATAAGATTGATCTTTTAATTAGCATAACATACCTTATAAGTAAACTATCTAACATTTAAACACATAGTCAAATATTAGATAATCTTAACACCATACATATACACAAGTCTAAACCTAGCACACATCGAGTCTTTAATAATATTCAATATAGTATACTGAGTGGTTTTTCACAAACAACTAACAAATTAGTTTTCGTCTAGTCTACACTATTTTCACAGTGAGTTAGATCGGTTACTAATTCGTAGATCTCTTCCCCATATGAAGGAGTCGTTTAGCCCAGCTACTATACATCAACCATTAAAGGGTACGACTGTACTACCTTAGACTTAACACTACTAAATCATATAACTTGTGAATTAACACTTAGTCTTTTATTTTATAAGACTTTTATAATTTAGTAAGTTGAATATCTAATCCAGCAACCTGGATTCAGACTGAATTTCAATTTAGTAAACTATTTTCCAATAATTATTTCCATTTAAAATAATTTTTAATTCATTAATATCATATTTAGATGAATTAAATACCACTTAATTCCATTATCATTAATGTTTATTTACTATCAAATATTAATGAAATACATGTCATAATATTATATGTTATTTATAATATCACAAAATATTTTTAATACCTAAATATCAGATTTAATTAATTTTAAAATATTTAAAACCATTATTAAATAATTGTCATTAATATTAAAATATTAATGTATTTCATAACAAAATATTAAAAGTTATATTTTATAACTTCAAATATTTTTTATAACCATTAAATCATTTTATATGATTTTTAAAACATTAAATCTATTTTTCCATAATTTATTTAATATAATTATTAAATAAATTAATTACCATTAATATTAATTATTAATGAAATTTATCCTAAAATATTAAAATCATCCAAAATAACTTAAAATATTTCCTAACACTTTAATATATTTTTAAAGTATTAAAATTATTTTTAAGTAATTTATTTAATATAATTATTAAATAAATTTAATATCATTAATATTTAAATAATATGAGCATTATAAATGCTTGTAAAAATGAATATTCGTGTACTATATTTGAAATAAATCGAGCATTATAACTGCTTTATAAAATGAATATTCTACTATTCTATTTGAGATAATTTCAGCATTATAACTGCTTATAACATGAGTATTTTTACTAAATACTTGAACAAAATCGGAAATAGGAACTGCTTATAAAAGTATATTTTTTACTTTATAAGAGAAATAAATTGGACATTATAACTGCTTATAAATAGGACTTTTGTACTATTTATTTAAAATAATTTGGGCATTATAACTGCTTGTAAAAGTATATTTTTACTAAATATATAAAGAATAATGAACATAATAACCACAAGAGTAAATACCTCTTGGAGTTGCAAGCTTTAACTAATCATTTGAAATCTTGAAACTCAAAAACTTTCCTCTATTTCTCTCTCTAGCTAAAATTCTCCTCTTTCTCTCTCTAATTCCATTTTTGTTTTGGAAAAAATGAAGAGAAATGGCTCCTAGTTATAGGAAAACATAGTTTCAATAATTGCACGTTAGGGGCTCAACTTATTATAGTTTGCCCCCGGCTTATTATAGTTTGGTACCCTGGTTAATTACACTTTAGTACTTCATTAATTGTACTTTAGTCCCTAGGTGACATCATGATGACATCATCTTTTTGTGTTTCTTTAATGCTGATGTCATGCTTGCATCATCTGTATTTCTTTAAAGATGATGTCATGCTTGCATCATGCTTGTATCATCTCTTCTCTAATTGGTTAATTTAAGTTCACATGGATTGGAGGGTATTTTGATCATTTCCGAGATAATTTTAAAGGTAATTTGGTCAATTCGCCTCCAAAATGGTATTCTAATAATTTCTCACATAATTTTAAAGGGTAGTTCGGTTATTTCCCAAAAGGATATTCTAATAATTTCTCACATAATTTTAAGGGTAGTTTGGTCATTTTCTATGTTTTCCTTAAAATTTAACCCTTTGGTTTGATAAATAACATTAGGGTTTGCTAATCACCATTAAGGTTTACAAATTAGGGTTTATGATTCCCGAATAATAAATTAGGGTTTCCTAACTGCAGATTAGGGTTTCTACCATTAGGGTTTACTAAGGTTATACCTTATCTGATCAACATTTGGTCATCAATCCCTTACTATACACACACACAATAATAGATACAATTATAATAACTGTATTAACTATCAAATCCCTATTCTTAATTAGGGTTAGGATTTTCATCAACTGAATTAAAATTAGGGTTTTCCCATGTTACCCTTTACCTGATTCATACTCAACCCTTAATCGCATACTGTACACACATATAATCACAAAATCATATAAGTCATTCGCAAAAATTTTAAATCCACCAAAATCCTTCACAAAAATATCAAATCCATACACTTATTTTCTGTCTAGGTCTATTATTTAACCTTAATTTAATCATTTAAGATTTTAATAAATTGTCTAAATTCTCAGGTTGTCACATTCACCCCTTCTTCTAAGAATTTCGTCCCCGAAATTTACTTTACACCTTACATCTTTCATACTCATCACCACATGCTACCCAAAACATCACTCACCGGAGTTAAATTTTTCAAATCATGCTGAGGAGTCATATAGACTACGAGCTTTTATTTTCAAAAAGGTTATACAGAAATTCATCCGCTAACTGTCATGACTTACGGACACAGAGGTTAATTAGCCCGTTATGCCCTGTACTTATTAAGTACTGCTGGTCGAAACAATTTTTCCCCGTTCATCTTATCCACCTTAGGCGCACAAAATTTTCCCAAATTTTGGGATGCTTACCTCAGTCTTATCGGATTTCGCACCAAAACCATTTGGTTCAAGAAAATTTTCAAAGAACGCTCAGAATTTTCATAAACCTTGGTCTAGCTAAATCAAATAGCTTAGACTCATACCAATAATTCAATTTCAATCGAAATATTTATGTATAGCCAAACCCCTATTGGCAATTAATTATAAAAAATATTTTTAAAATGACGTCATGATACCGTACTGTATTTACAACCCGTTTGAGAATTCCGTCATTGTGTGACTTTGTTATAACACATCATACAATAGTGGGACAACGATTTTTAGATCGAATTCAACACTAAGTATTCCTGTATTTACAACTTCATCAACTTTTTATCATCTCTGCACCAGGTTACATGATGTATCAATGATAAATAAATCATATTTTGATATTTCAAATCATTGTTGTCTAGCCAAAACAATTAGCATAAGACTATTCTTTAAATGGTTCAAAAATCATTGTAAATCAGTTTTATCATCGCAACAGGTAACGATGTGTCAGTGTCCCGAAGTTCACACATATACACTAGTCACCGGGGTTTGAGAATAATAATTTATTTTTAAAAGGTACATAGTGCGTATTTAGCTTGATGTCAAAAATTTTGAAGTCTAGTATAGCTAGAAGATTTAGAATACCTACGCTTCCACTAATGATCCATTGCTTAATCAGTCTATCTATTCCTATTATTCTTAATACTCCATTCACACTTAATTATACCCAGTTTATCAAACTTACCACACGTTATGAGTTCAGGAACTTTCCACAATCATATGAGTTTAAGAACTTGTCCTAGACAGACCATTAGCGTCCATTTGCTGAGGGGTTCAAAACATTTCATATAATTATGAGTCACGAACTTACCATAAGTATGAGTTTTAAGAACTCGCAACTTAACCTTATGTCCTCTACCTATACTCTATCTATCTGTTATACACATGAGAAAAGATCACTTTCTCAACATATATATAGCAAATAGCGCGACACAAACATTTCAATAATTATCACTATCAGAAACTAAGTGGTCGTCAAAGCAAACACAATCCCCTGCCCATACAAAGAATTGGCCAACTCTAATCAATATAGGAAGCTAAGCGGTTTTTACACCAAGGACAAATTCCCTGCCCATACAAAGAATTGTTCAACTTAACCACTATATCAATCAGGAAGCTAAGCGGTTCTAAAACCAAGTACAAATTTGCTGCCCATACATGGAATCATACAACTCAGCTGCTGACATGAGTCCTCAATTAAAATCCCCACTTAATATCCTAGCCGCATTCTTTCTCCATACGAGTTGTGTTCAATCCGTATTGCATCAACCCCAACCCTTTTTCTGAGTTGGCACAATACCAATTCATAGTACAACAAAAACACAGCAACTTTGTCATAAAATTTTTAATCATTCGATTGATCCTCCTCCCTACTATGACCTTATCAGATCACGGTGTGATCTCATCGTGTATATTACGATTCATTCCTATGTTAAGATTGTTTTGTTATACGATCTTCTTTCCCCGTATTTTTAGTCTTTCAGACTTTATCTATTCATTACTACTGTTCATCTTTATTCTCAGAGTTTGGTTACTTTAGCTCTTTTATAATTTATCGAGATTTGTCTTTGAATCTTATCAACGCACTAACTCTATTTGAGTTAGTTCTTATCCTTACCCCACTGCGGTTAATAGCCTAAAGTAACCCTACGTATGGTTTATAACCTACAGCTTTGATACCAAATGTGACGCACCCAAATCTGGGTCCTAGAACCTCGGACCTGGTACGTTACGATACATCAATTCTATAACTTCTGCGGAAGATATAAACATAATTTGTTTATACATTAAACTTTACACATAATCCCCAAGGTCGAGAACCTTCACTTGATACCTGAATCCCATATCCTATCCGACATACAATGTCATTATCATACAATACTATTACAAGATTTATATATAATATCAACCAATGTTGGAACTGTCTTTGTCTTTGCTTGTTTCCGACGTATTCGTCCTAATCTGCAATGTTTATCATGATATAGCAAGGGTGAGCAACAAGTTTGCCCAGCAAGTTTAAGTTTAATAAAGGATATATCATGATTGAAAAAATTGAACACCTGAATCCCATATCCTATTCGACAAACAATGCCATTATCATACAATACTATTACAAGATTTATATATAATATCAACCAATGCTGGAACTGTCTTTGTCTTTGCCTGTTTCTGACGTATTCGTCCTAATCTGCAATGTTTATCATAATATAGCAAGGGTGAGTAACAAGTTTGCCCAGCAAGTTTAAGTTTATTAAAGGATATATAATGATTGAAAAAATTGAACAATAAGCTGGCTAACGTTTAACAATATAACAATTGTGAAGTAGCATGAACAAATTTTCATAGCTGAACGAACAATGAACATGAATAAATCAACTGAACCAGATGGTAATGAAGGTGATCAGCCTTTCATACCTGATGAACATATGCAACATGCACAACGTGCGAATCAATAATCAATGGACGTGATATAATCAGCAATGATTAACCACAAGTACACTTTGTAAAAATACAACTCGAGTTCAAGTTAGAGAACTTGCTCAATAAAAGAGTTATAGGAACTTGCTTGATTCGTTGACTACTGCTACGCAATTTAATTTAATCGCTTTATTTGAAAGACCTATCAGTTATAAGATTGATTTTTCAACTAGCATAACATACCTTATAAGTAAACTATCTAACATTTAAGCACACAGTCAAATATTAGATAACCTTAACACTATACATATACACAAGTTTAAACCTAGCACACATCGAGTCTTTAATAATATTCAATATACTATACTGAGTGATTTTTCACAAACAACTAACAAATTAATTTTCGTCTAGTCTACACTATTTTCATAGTGAGTTAGATCGGTTACTAATTCGTAGATCCCTTCTCCATATGAAGGAGATGTTTAGCCCAAGCTACTATACATCAACCATTAAAGGGTACGACTGTACTACCTTAGACTTAACACTACAGTATCATATAACTTATGAATTAACACTTAGTCTTTCATTTTATAAGTCTTTTATAATTTAGTAAGTTGAATACCTAATCCAGCAACCTGGATTCAGACTGAATTTCAATTTAGTAAACTATTTTCCAATAATTATTACAATTTAAAATAATTTTTAATTCATTAATATCATATTTATATGATTTAAATACCATCCATCATCATTAATATTTATTTACTATCAAATATTAATGAAATACATGTCATAATATTATAAGTTATTTATAATATCACAAAGTATTTTTAATACCTTAATATCACATTTAATTGATTTTAAAATATTTAAAACCATTATTAAATAACTGTCATTAATATTAAAATATTAATGTATTTCTTAACAAAATATTAAATGTTATATTTTATAACTTCAAATATTTTTTATAACCATTAAATCATTTTATATGATTTTTAAAACATTAAATCTATTTTTCAATAATTTATTTAATATAATTATTAAATTAATTAATTACCATTAATATTAATTATTAATAAAATTTATCCCAAAATATTAAAAGTCATCCAAAATAACTTCAAATATTTCCTAACACTTTAATATATTTTTAAATGATTTTTAAAGTATTAAAATTATTTTTAAGTAATTTATTTAATATAATTATTAAATAAATTTAATATCATTAATATTTAAATAATTTGAGCATTATAAATGCTTGTAAAAATGAATATTCGTGTACTATATTTGAAATAAATCGAGCATTATAACTGCTTTATAAAATGAATATTCTACTATTCTATTTGAGATAATTTCAGCATTATAACTGCTTATAACATGAGTATTCTTACTAAATACTTGAAGAAAATCGGACATAGCAACTGCTTATAAAAGTATATTTTCTACTTTATAAGAGAAATAAATTGGACATTATAACTGCTTATAAATAGGACTTTTGTACTATTTACTTAAAATAATTTGGGCATTATAACTGCTTGTAAAAGTATATTTTTACTAAATATATAAAGAATAATGAACATAATAACCACAAGCGTAAATACCTCTTGGAGTTTAAAGTTTTAACTAATCATTTGAAATCTTGAAACTCAAAAACTTTCCTCTCTCTTTCTCTCTCTAGCCAAAATTCTCCTCTTTCTCTCTCTAATTCCATTTTGGTTTTGGAAAAAATGGAGAGAAATGGCTCCTAGTTATAGGAAAACATAGATTCAATAATTGCACGTTAGGGGCTCGACTTTTTACAGTTTGCCCCCGGCTTATTATAGTTTGGTACCCTAGTTAATTACACTTTAGTACTTCATTAATTGCACTTTAGTCCCTAGGTGACATCATGATGACATCATCATAATGACATCATCTTTTTGTGTTTCTTTAATTTTAAGGGTAGTTCGGTTATTTCCTATGTTTTCCTTAAAATTTATCCCTTCGATTTGATAAATAACATTAGGGTTTGTTAATCACCATTAAGGTTTACAAATTAGGGTTTATGATTCCCGAATAATAAATTAGGGTTTCCTAACTGCAGATTAGGGTTTCTACCATTAGGGTTTACTAAGGTTATACCTTATCTGATTAACATTTGGTCATCAATCCCTTACTAAACACACACACAATTATAGATACAATTATAATAATTGTATTAACTATCAAATCCCTATTCCTAATTAGGGTTAGGGTTTTCATCAACTGAATTAAAATTAGGGTTTTCCCATGTTACCCTTTACCTAATTCATACTCAACCCTTAACCACATACTGTACACACATATAATCACAAAATCATATTAGTCATTCGCCAAAATTTTAAATCCACCAAAATCCTTCACAAAAATATCAAATCCATACACTTATTTTCTGTCTAGGTCTATTATTTAACCTTAATTTAATCATTTAAGATTTTAATAAATTGTCTAAATTCTCGGGTTGTCACATTCACCCCTTCTTCTAAGAATTTCGTCCCCGAAATTTACCTTACACCTTACACCTTTCATACTCATCACCACATGCTACCCAAAACATCACTCACCATAGTTAAAATTTTCAAATCATGCTGAGGAATCATATAGACTACTAACTTTTATTTTCAAAAAGGTTATACATAAATTCATGATCATTCGCTAACCGTCATTACTTACGGACATAGAGGTTAATTAGCCCGTTATGCCCTGTACTTATTAAGTACTGCTGGTCGAAACAATTTTTCCCCGTTCATCTTATCCACCTTAGGCGCACAAAATTTTCCCAAATTTTGGGATGCTTACCTCAGTCTTATCGGATTTCGCACCAAAACCATTTGGTTCAAGAAAATTTTCAAAGAACGCTCAGAATTTTCATAAACCTTGGTCTAGCTAAATCAAATAGCTTAGACTCATACCAATAATTTAATTTCAATCGAAATATTTATGTATAGCCAAACCCCTATTGGCAATTAATTATAAAAAATATTTTTAAAATGACGTCATGATACCGTACTGTATTTACAGCCCGTTTGAGAATTCCGTCATTGTGTGACTTTGTTATAACACATCATACAATAGTGGGACAACGATTTTTAGATCGAATTCAACACTAAGTATTCCTGTATTTACAACTTCATCAACTTTTTATCATCTCTGCACCAGGTTACATGATGTATCAATGATAAATAAATCATATTTTGATATTTCAAATCATTGTTGTCTAGCCAAAACAATTAGCATAAGACTATTCTTTAAATGGTTCAAAAATCATTGTAAATCAGTTTTATCATCGCAACAGGTAACGATGTGTCAGTGTCCCGAAGTCCATATATACACACTTGTTACCGGGATTTGAGAATAAAAATTCATTTTTAAAAGGCACATAGTGCGTATTTAGCTTGATGTCAAAAATTTCGAAGTCTAGCAGAGCTAGAAGATTTAGAATACCTACGCTTCCACTAATGATCCATTGCTTAATCAGTCTATCTATTCCTATTATTCTTAATACTCCATTCACACTTAATTATACCTAGTTCATCAAACTTACCACACGTTATGATTTCAGAAACTTTCCACAATCATATGAGTTTAAGAACTTGTCCTAGACAGACCATTGGCGTCCATTCGCTGAGGGGTTGAAAACATTCATATAATTATGAGTCACGAACTTACCATAAGTATGAGTTTTAAGAACTCGCAACTTAACCTTATATCCTCTACCTATACTCTATCTATCTGTTATATACATGAAAAAAGAATCACCTTCTCAACATATATATAGCAATTAGCGCGACACAAACATTTCAATGATTATCACTATCAGAAACTAAGTGGTCGTCAAAGCAAACACAATCCCCTGCCCATACAATGAATTGGTCAACTCGGCCTCTAATCAATATAGGAAGCTAAGCGGTTTTTACACCAAGGACAAATTCCCTGCCCATACAAAGAATTGTTCCACTTAACCACTATATCGATCAGGAAGCTAAGCGGTTCTAAAACCAAGTACAAATTCGCAGCCCATACAAGGAATCATACAACTCAGCTGCTGATATGAGTCCTCAATTTAAATCCCAACTTAGTATCCTAGCTCCATTCTTTCTCCATACGAGTTGTGTTCAATCCGTATTGCATCAACCCCAACCCTTTTTCTGAGTTAGCACAATACTAATTCATAGTACAACTGACACACAGCAAATTTGCCATAAAAATTTCAATCATTCGATTGATCCTCCTCCTTGCTATGACCTTATCAGTTCACGGTGTGATCTCATCGTGTATTACGATTCATTCCTATGTTAAGATCGTTTTGTTATATGATCTTCTTTCCCTTATTTTTAGTCTTTCAGACTCTATATATTCATTACTACTGTTCATCTTTATTATCAGAATTAGGTTACTCTAAATCTTTTATAATTTATCGAGATTTATCTTTGAATCTTATCAACGCACTAACTCTGTTTGAGTTAGTTCTTATTCTTACCCCAGTGCGGTTAATAGCCTAAAGTAACCCTACCTAAGGTTTATTACCTACAGCTGTGATACCAACTGTGACGCCTCCAAATCCGGTTCCCCAGAACCTCGGACCTGGTACGTTACGATACATCATTTCTATAACTTCTGCGAAAGATATAAACATAATTTGTTTATATATTAAACTTTACACATAATCCCCAAGGTCGAGAACCTTCACTTGATACCTGAATTCCATATCCTATCCGACATACAATGTCATTATCATATGATATTATTACAATATTTATATATAATATAAACCAATGCTGGAACTGTTTTTGTCTTTGCCTGTTTCCAACGTATTCGTCCTAATCTGCAATGTTTATCATGATATAGCAAGGGTGAGCAACAAGTTTGCCCAGCAAGTTTAAGTTTAATAAAGGATATATCATGATTGAAAGAATTGAACAATAAGCTGGCTAACGTTTAACAATATAACAATTGTGAAGTAGCATGAACAAATTTTCATAGCTGAACGAACAATGAACATGAATAAATTAACTGAACCATATGGTAATGAAGGTGATCAGCCTTTCATACATGATGAACATATGCAACATGCACAACGTGCGAATCAATAATCAATGGACGTGATATAATCAGCAATGATTAACCACAAGTATACTTTACAAAAATACAACTCGAGTTCAAGTTAGAGAACTTGCTCAATAAAAGAGTTATAGGAACTTGCCTGATTCATTGACTACTACTACGCAATTTAATTTAATCGCTTTATTGGAAAGACCTATCAGTTATAAGATTGATCTTTCAATTAGTATAACATACCTTATAAGTAAACTATCTAACATTTAAACACACGGTCAAATATTAGATAACCTTAACACTATACATATACACAAGTCTAAACCTAGCACACATTGAGTCTTTAATAATATTCAATATAGTATACTGAGTGGTTTCCCACAAACAACTAACAAATTAGTTTTCGTTTAGTCTACACTATTTTCACAGTGAGTTAGATCGGTTACTAATTCGTAGATCCCTTCCCCATATGAAGGAGTCGTTTAGCCCAACTACTATACATCAACCAGCTACTATTCGTAGATCCCTTCCCCATATGTAACGACCAGGAATTTTAAGCTTCTTATTAATTTTATATGTGATTTAAAAATTTTGAGAGTTAATTTTTCAAACTTATTTAAACCTTATGTGGTTATGTGCTTATGTGATTTAACCTATGCTAATAAATGCTAGGATTTTTATTAAAGGGAATCACTAATGGTTATTTAAATTAGTAGATTAACCCTGAGACTTTTATATCAGAATATTGATAAAAGTGTTAGTAAATTATATATTCAAATTTCTTGAATATAGTGTAGAGAGTTAATCGTGATTAATTATTTTTATTTGAGTGATTAATTGATAACATATGAAATTATTATTGTTGTTGATTAATAATTATTATGGATAAATAATAATGAGTAATTAATTGAGAATGTGATGATTAATTATTATTATGAATAAATAATAATTAATGAGTAAGAGATTAATAAATATAATAATATTATATTTACTTGGTTAATTGTTACATGCAAGTATATGTTATATTAAACCTTTGGTATAAGGTAGCTACCTTTATATATTATATAAAGTACAATGGACATATTAATGTGGCTATGTATTATACATATAAACTATATAGTCAGATTAATTTCATTGTGTAAGTTACATAATATTTTGCTTATGTAACATGACGTGACCTTAATATATACCCTATTGACATATAGTAAGTTCAATTGTTAATTAATATTGAATTCTATAAAGTTATTATAATTGTAATAATAACTGTTATGATAATAAACAATGATAATACCCAATTGCTTTATATTCGGTGTTAATAGAAAATGTACATGAATTATATGAGTGGTATATATATACCTACTTGATACATTATTTTATTGAGATAATATTGTAACACCTATTTAAATGTATATAGAATAATTACTTATAACCTATGTATGTGCTATGTGTATATACAGTATATTATCTAGTGTATTTATTATGTAACCATGTATGAGACTTATATAATTATACACCCATTGCAAGAATGCTGAGATTGCTTTGTTTGTCCCAAATTATGTGCCCAATTTCTCCCTTATTTCTCATACGCGTGAACCCACATGCTAGCTACTCTACTCTCCTCCTCAAACTCAGTAAAGCTATAGCAATCATCAATGGGGGAGTGGGAATAATGATGAGATATACCAACTCCTCACCCACTATTTGATAACCATTAGCTAATTGCATCTCCCATTAGTTTGATTTAAGGAACAATGTCAAGAACCGGGTAAGAAATTGGCTATATATAGAGCCCTCTCCTTCTTCTTTGTTTTGCTGAGATTTTATGAAAGTACAGAATTGATAAGTGGAGCTTGTATTCTGACATTTTTAATTGAGTTAAGGGAGAGAAATATTGCAGCTAGTCCATTCCATAACAGAGGTATAATCAATTGCATTCTTGTTTTTCAATTTATGTGAATTTGCTAAGTACTTGATTCTTGACTTCATTTGAATTGATTGTTAATTGGTTTGGAATATGATTAAGTGGTATATAAGTTGATATATATGCTAGAACTGTGTATGGTATGATTGAATTATTATTCGTTGGAATTTTCTGTGTTGGATTTATGGTAACTGTCGAAAACTGCACTGCCTCAGGCCTGGCCGCCAGCCTGCGCAGCTGCGCCAGTGTTGCACTGGCCAGCGGCGTAGCTGCGCCAGTGCCTGCCTGCAGAAAATTTTTCTTTTTTTGCTTTCTGCTCATGCTAACTTGATGATACCACTTTGAACAGGCTTGAATACTGATTTACTTATTGTGTATGAGTTCTTTAATACAACATACACATTGGTGAGCATGCTAGCACATATTAGGGAAGGAAACCTCATGTTTTGTAAAATAAACTTATGATTTAAAACATGAACTTTGAGACCGTGTGACATATGTGCATTCTAATTTCATGAACATAACCGTATAGATTATGTTGACATGAAATGAACGTTTGTTCACGCACTAGCATATGTGTTTGAAAGACTTAAAGGTTTACAAAGGAAAACTTATATTTTGAAAATGAAACTTGTAGCTGTGAATGCGAGCTTTGTCATATAAGTAACATGCATGTATTCTAATGTTATGAGCATGATAGTAGGTTTATATTAACTTCAAATGCATGTTTAAAATGTTGAACAAGTTAGCATACGAGATTGATGAATTTAAGATATTTTCAAAGGAGAGACTGAAGACGTTTTTAAATAAGAAACTTAAGAACTTTGAAAAGAGAACTTAACCAAGACTTGTGTCTTTTAGATTGTGACCACTTAAATACATATAACTTATTTTATGCATTCTAATACCTGTGAGTAATGGTTACGAGATGCGCTACATGTACCGTATTGTCTTTTTGACTTAGTGTACTTTGCAAATGGAAACTTAGAATGTGGAAGCTAATTAGCATTGATTACCATGTGAATTGTATTATGATCATGCAAGCATGTTTATTAGGATGTCATTATGCCTATAGACATATTAACATGAACCGCACTTGGTTAAACACAGATTTTAACTATGCATGCATACTCATAGAAAGTGGATTCTTAAGGCATGAGTTATGACGATTAAAGTGTACACTTGTAGTATACGCACAAGCATAACTACTTAAGTATTGTTTGACCTTGTTATGTAATAACATGACTTTAATAACCAATCTTGAAGCATGAACTTATATTGTTTAAAGTATGTGAATATCCGACATACAAACATGTGATCTTGAAGTGGACATAGAATGAATATATTAGCTTTCGAACTTGAGTTAGATAAACTTGATAAACATATGTGTTGATTTATATCAGTAACTGGAAGTGCTATGTGTTCAAGCCTATGTTGATGCTTATGAACTAGACAATCTAAAATTATTAAATCTAAGACAGGATTAGATTAACTTACGTGAACTACGTGATAGAATTATATAATGACTAGAGTCTTGTATGTGTGAACTTATATTAGTTTATATATACTAATTGGAGAGGCCGACTTGTTAATGCTAGGTCGTTCCAACGCAGTTTTATTAAAGCTAGAATTTATTTGTAGCTGAGCAAACAGGCAAGTTCCCGAACTTCACTCTTTGATTGTGCAAGTTCTTTTGAACCCGTTATTGTATTATTTGCAAGTTCCCTATCTTCCTCAAGTTATATTTGAGCAAGTTTCCTAGACCCTTGCATTACTTTATTCAACAGATATTGTAAGCAAGTTTCCTAACTTCAGTTGATTGTTATATTGAATGCAAGTATCCTAAATTCTTGTACTACCTTATTCAATGAACCGTGTAAGCAAGTTTCTAAACTTCACTTGTTTTTAGTGAAAGTTTCCTATCCTTCTCATATTGTATCAAGCAGGTTATTTTTGAGTATTGTGAAAGTTCCCCGAACTTCACACTTTGGTTATTTTGCAAATTCCCGAACTTCATTTCTTTATTATACAAGTTCTCTAAACTTATACAAACTCGTATATTGTGCAAGTATCTTATCTTTGTGTTTACTTTAATCAAAGAACGTTGTAAGCAAATGTCCTAACCTATGCATTTACTTTAAGCAAGGGATCTATTATGGTGAAATTCCCCGAATTTCACTCTTTGATGTTGTAAGTGTCTAAGCCTATGCATTTATTTTATGCAAGGAAATCTAGTATTGTGCAAGTTCTCCGAACTTCACACGCTGAGTGTTGTGCAAGTTCCCCGAACTTCACACGTTGAGTATTGTGCAAGTTCCCCGAACTTACACAAATTCCTATATTGTGCAAATTCTAAACTTCACTTTGTGCAAGTTCTCTATCCTTCTCATATTGTATTGAGTAGGTTATTGTTGAATCGAAAATTGTTTACTTAATTGCTTGAACTTTATTTCCAAGCATGTTATTTAGTGGTTTAATTACTTATCAATTATTCCACATCGATATTATTGATGTCCGCACCTAGTGCATTTGAGCTCGTACAGTCTTGGACTTGTACATTATTCAAGGTTCTAAATTTCTTGAACCATGTCAGTAAGAGTCTGAACCTTTGCTCGGTCAGACTAGTGTATGAAGTTTTCTTTGAAGCTATCCAAACCAATTGATGGTAAGGATTCTTAGACGGAATAAAACACCCCTCATATGTAGGAGTGTGCCCAGGTATCTAATATATATGATACGAGTAAGCAGATTTAAGTGTTATGCATATTCACGTTGTGCCCGAGGCTGATCTCCTCGAGGTACTAAGTTTCAGTAGCCAGAAGCCAGTAATTCTAAAAAGGGTCAATTAGCTATTGAACCCATTGGAAAGTTATAGTTCAAAGTCTACTCGACTATTAGTCATTCTAAAGGCAATTATTATCTTTGTTTTTAATATTCATATTGTTAAATTGTTCAGATGTTCATAGTGTTGAATCATGCAGGTTGTTGAACCTTACAAATATTCATATTATTAAATCATTCTATTATTCGTACTGATTCGTTCAGATATTCATATTGTTGAATCGTTCAGATATTCATATTATTGAATCGTTCTAATATTCATATTGTTGAATCTTTAAGATATTCATTTTGTTGAAATCGTTGTCAGATATTTTTCCATTCATCATGATATATCCTTTATTATTGTATCTAAACTTGCTGAGCAAACTTGTTGCTCATTCTTGCTATATCATGACTTATATTGCAGTTAAGCCCGAGCCCTCAGGGAAGGACAAGGGTAAAGAAAAGATTTAGGATGGTTTGCAAGGAGTAGACTTTATCTTTATGTCTAGTTTAATTACTGTTGATGTAATATGAACCCTAATGTTTATTCTAGGGTATGTTTGTATTGATGTATTAAGGTTATCGAATCTTGGGACTAGTAACACCTTTTGAATGAACGACGTACGTTTATTATATTCCGCTATTTTTAGTTATCGTATGTTGTTAGAGGTGGATGTTAGTATTGTATCGTGGCGACCGGACCAGGGTCAGAGGACCCGGATTCGGGGGTGTCACAACTTGCTCAATAAAAGAGTTATAGGAACTTGCCTGATTCGTTGACTACTGCTACACAATTTAATTTAATCGCTTTATTGGAAAGACCTATCAGTTATAAGATTGATCTTTCAATTAGCATAACATACCTTATAAGTAAACTATCTAACATTTAAACACACAGTCAAATATTAGATAACCTTAACACTATACATATACACAAGTCTAAACCTAGCACACATTGAGTCTTTAATAATATTCAATATAGTATACTGAGTGGTTTCCCACAAACAACTAACAAATTAGTTTCCGTCTAGTCTACACTATTTTCACAGTGAGTTAGATCGGTTACTAATTCGTAGATCCCTTCCCCATATGAAGGAGTCGTTTAGCCCAACTACTATACATCAACCATTAAAGGGTACGACTGTACTACCTTAGACTTAACACTACTATATCATATAACTTATGAATTAACACTTAGTCTTTCATTTTATAAGTCTTTTATAATTTAGTAAGTTGAATACCTAATCCAGCAACCCGGATTCAGACTGAATTTTAATTTAGTAAACTATTTTCCAATAATTATTACCATTTAAAATGATTTTTAATTCATTAATATCATATTTATATGATTTAAATACCACTTAATTCCATTATCATTAATATTTATTTACTATCAAATATTAATGAAATACATGTCATAATATTATATGTTATTTATAATATCACAAAGTATTTTTAATACCTTAATATCACATTTAATTGATTTTAAAATATTTAAAACCATCATTAAATAACTGTCATTAATATTAAAATATTAATGTATTTCATAACAAAATATTAAATGTTATATTTTAACTTAAAATATTTTTTATAACCATTAAATCATTTTATATGATTTTTAAAACATTAAATCTATTTTTTAATAATTTATTTAAGATAATTATTAAATAAATTAATTACCATTAATATTAATTATTAATGAAATTTATCCCAAAATATTAAAAGTCATCCAAAATAACTTAAAATATTTCCTAACACTTTAATATATTTTTAAAGTATTAAAATTATTTTTAAGTAATTTATTTAATATAATTATTAAATAAATTTAATATCATTAATATTTAAATAATTTGAGCATTATAAATGCTTGTAAAAATGAATATTCGTGTACTATATTTGAAATAAATCGAGCATTATAACTGTTTTATAAAATGAATATTCTACTATTCTATTTGAGATAATTTCAGCATTATAACTGCTTATAACATGAGTATTCTTACTAAATACTTGAAGAAAATCGGACATAGCAACTAGCTTATAAAAGTATATTTTTTACTTTATAAGAGAAATAAATTAGACATTTAACTGCTTATAAATAGGACTTTTGTACTATTTACATAAAATAATTTGGGCATAATAACTGCTTGTAAAAGTATATTTTTACTAAATATATAAAGAATAATGAACATAATAACCACAAGAATAAATACCTTTTAGAGTTGCAAGCTTTAACTAATCATTTGAAATCTTGAAACTCAAAAACTTTCCTCTCTCTTTCTCTCTCTAGCCAAAATTCTCCTCTTTCTCTCTCTAATTCCATTTTGGTTTTGGAAAAAATGGAGAGAAATAGCTCCTATTTATAGGAAAATATAGTTTTAATAATTGCACGTTAGGGGCTCGGCTTTTTACAGTTTGCCCCCGGCTTATCACTAGTTTGGTACCCTAGTTAATTACACTTTAGTACTTCATTAATTGCACTTTAGTCCCTGGGTGACATCATGATGACATCATCATGATGACATCATCTTTTTGTGTTTCTTTAATGCTGATGTCATGCTTGGATCATCTGTATTTCTTTAAGGATGATGTCATGCTTGCATCATGCTTGCATCATCTCTTCTCTGATTGGTTGATTTAAGTTCACATGGATTGGAGGGTATTTTGATCATTTCCCAGATAATTTTAAAGTTAATTTGGTCATTTCGCCTCCAAAACGGTATTCTAATAATTTCTCACACAATTTTAAGGGTAGTTCGGTCATTTCGCCTCCAAAAGGGTATTCTAATAATTTCTCATATAATTTTAACGGTATTTCGATCATTTCCTATGTTTTTCTTAAAATTTAACCCTTCGGTTTGATAAATAACATTAGGGTTTGCTAATCACCATTAAGGTTTGCAAATTAGGGTTTAGGATTCCCGAATAATAAATTAGGGTTTCCTAACTGCAGATTAGGGTTTATACCATTAGGGTTTACTAAGGTTATACCTTATCTGATCAACATTTGGTCATCAATCCCTTACTATACACACACACAATAATAGATACAATTATAATAACTGTATTAACTATCAAATCCCTATTCTTAATTAGGGTTAGGATTTTCATCAACTGAATTAAAATTAGGGTTTTCCCATGTTACCCTTTACCTGATTCATACTCAACCCTTAACCGCATACTGTACACACATATAATCACAAAATCATATAAGTCATTCGCAAAAATTTTAAATCCACCAAAATCCTTCACAAAAATATCAAATCCATACACTTATTTTCTGTCTAGGTCTATTATTTAACCTTAATTTAATCATTTAAGATTTTAATAAATTGTCTAAATTCTCAGGTTGTCACATTCACCCCTTCTTCTAAGAATTTCGTCCCCGAAATTTACTTTACACCTTACATCTTTCATACTCATCACCACATGCTACCCAAAACATCACTCACCGGAGTTAAATTTTTCAAATCATGCTGAGGAGTCATATAGACTACTAGCTTTTATTTTCAAAAAGGTTATACAGAAATTCATCTGCTAACCGTCATTACTTATGGACACAGAGGTTAATTAGTCCGTTATGCCCTGTACTTATTAAGTACAGCTAGTCGGAACAATTTTTCCCCGTTCCTCTTATCTGCCTTAGGCGCACAAAATTTTCCCAAATTTTGGGATGCTTACCTCAGTCTTATCGGATTCCGCACCAAAACCATTTGGCTCAGAAAAATTTTCAAAGAACGCTCAGAATTTTCATAAACCTTGGTCTAGCTAAATCAAATAGCTTAGACTCATACCAATAATTCAATTTCAATCGAAATATTTATGTATAGCCAAACCCCTATTGGCAATTAATTATAAAAAATATTTTAAAAATGACATAATGATACCGTACTGTATTTACAGCCCGTTTGAGGATTCTGTCATTGTGTGACTTTGTTATAACACATCATACAATAGTGGGACAACGATTTTTAGATCGAGTTCAACACTAAGTATTCCTGTATTTACAACTTCATCAACTTTTTATCATCTCTGCACCAGGTTACATGATGTATCAATGATAAATTAAACACATTTTGATATTTCAAATCATTGTTGTCTAGCCAAAATAATTAGCATAGACTATTCTTTAAATGGTTCAAAAATCATTGTAAATCAGTTTTATCATCTCAACAGGTAACGATGTGTCAGTGTCACGAAGTCCACACATACACACTAGTCACCGGGATTTGAGAATAAAAATTTATTTTTAAAAGGCACATAGTGCGTATTTAGCTTGATGTCAAAAATTTTGAAGTCTAGCATGGCTAGAAGATTTAGAATACCTACGCTTCCACTAATGATCCATTGCTTAATCAGTCTATTCCTATTATTCTTAATACTCCATTCACACTTAATTATACCTAGTTCATCAAACTTACCACACGTTATGAGTTCAAAAACTTTCCACAATCATATGAGTTTAAGAACTTGTCCAAGACAGACCATTGGCGTCCATTTGCTGAGGGGTTCAAAACATTCATATAATTATGAAGTCACGAACTTACCATAAGTATGAGTTTTAAGAACTCGCAACTTAACCTTATATCCTCTACCTATACTCTATTTATCTATTATACACATGAGAAATAAATCACCTTCTCAACATATATATAGCAAATAGCGCAACACAAACATTTTAATGTTTATCACTATCAGAAACTAAGTGGTCGTCAAACCAAACACAATCCCCTGCCCATACAAAGAATTGGTCAACTCGGCCTCTAATCAATATAGGAAGCTAAGCGATTTTTACACCAAGGACAAATTCCCTGCCCATACAAAGAATTGTTCAACTTAACCACTATATCGATCAGGAAGCTAAGCGGTTCTAAAACCAAGTAGAAATTCGCTGCCCATACAAGGAATCTTACAACTCAGCTGCTGACATGAGTCCTCAATTGAAATCCCCAATTAATATCCTTGCCCCATTCTTTCTCCATACGAGTTGTGTTCAATCCGTATTGCATCAACCCCAACCCTTTTAATGAGTTGGCACAATACCAATTCATAGTACAACTGACACACAGCAACTTTGCCATAAAATTTTCAATCATTCGATTGATCCTCCTCCCTGCTATGACCTTATCAGTTCATGGTGTGATCTCATCGTGTATATTACGATTCATTCCTATGTTAAGATCGTTTTGTTATACGATCTTCTTTCCCCGTATTTTTAGTCTTTCAGACTCTATCTATTTATTACTATTGTTCATCTTTATTATCAGAATTAGGTTACTCTAGATCATTTATAATTTATCGAGATCTGTCTTTGAATCTTATCAAAGCACTAACTCTATTTGAGTTAGTTCTTATCCTTACCCCACTACGGTTAATAGCCTAAAGTAACCCTACCTAAGGTTTATAACCTACAACTTTGATACCAACTGTAACGCCCCCAAATCCGGGTCCCCAGAACCTCGGACCTGGTACGTTACGATACATCATTTCTATAACTTCTGCAGAAGATATAAACATAATTTGTTTATACATTAAACTTTACACATAATCCCCAAAGTCGAGAACCTTCACTTGATACCTGAATTCCATATCCTATCCGACATACAATGTCATTATCATACAATACTATTACAATATTTATATATAATATAAACCAATGCTGGAACTGTGTTTGTCTTTGCCTGTTTCCGACGTATTCGTCCTAATCTGCAATGTTTATCATGATATAGCAAGGGTGAGCAACAAGTTTGCCCAGTAAGTTTAAGTTTAATAAAGGATATATCATGATTGAAAGAATTGAACAATAAGCTGGCTAACGTTTAACAATATAACAATTGTGAAGTAGCATGAGCAAATTTTCATAGCTGAACGAACAATGAACATGAATAAATCATCGGAACCAGATGGTAATGAAGGTGATCAGCATTTCATACCTGATGAACATATGCAACATGCACAATGTGCGAATCAATAATCAATGGACGTGATATAATTAGCAATGATTAATCACAAGTATACTTTACAAAAATACAACTCGAGTTCAAGTTAGAGAACTTGCTCAATAAAAGAGTTATAGGAACTTGCCTGATTCGTTGACTACTGCTACGTAATTTAATTTAATCGCTTTATTGGAAAGACCTATCAGTTATAAGATTGATCTTTCAATTAGCATAACATACCTTATAAGTAAACTATCTTACACTTAAACACACAGTCAAATATTAGATAACCTTAACACTATACATATACACAAGTCTAAACCTAGCACACATCGAGTCTTTAATAATATTCAATATAGTATACTAAGTGGTTTTCAACAAACAACTAACAAATTAATTTTCGTCTAGTCTACACTATTTTCATAGTTAGTTAGATCGGTTACTAATTCATAGATCCCTTCCCCATATGAAGGAGTCGTTTAGCCCAGCTACTATACATCAACCATTAAAGGGTACGACTGTACTACCTTAGACTTAACACTACTGTATCATATAACTTATGAATTAACACTTAGTCTTTCATTTTATAAGTCTTTTATAATTTAGTAAGTTGAATACCTACTCTAGCAACCTGGATTCAGACTGAATTTCAATTTAGTAAACTATTTTCAATAATTATTACCATTTAAAATGATTTTTAATTCATTAATATCATATTTATATGATTTAAATACCACTTAATTCCATTATCATTAATATTTATTTACTATCAAATATTAATGAAATACATGTCATAATATTATAAGTTATTTATAATATCACAAAGTATTTTTAATACCTTAATATCACATTTAATTGATTTTAAAATATTTAAAACCATTATATTCAGACTGAATTTCAATTTAGTAAACTATTTTCCAATAATTATTACCATTTAAAATGATTTTTAATTCATTAATATCATATTTATATGATTTAAATACCACTTAATTCCATTATCATTAATATTTATTTACTATCAAATATTAATGAAATACATGTCATAATATTATAAGTTATTTATAATATCATAAAGTATTTTTAATACCTTAATATCACATTTAATTAATTTTAAAATATTTAAAACCATTATTAAATAACTGTCATTAATATTAAAATATTAATGTATTTCATAACAAAATATTAAATGTTATATTTTATAACTTAAAATATTTTTTATAGCCATTAAATCATTTTATATGATTTTTAAAACATTAAATCTATTATTCAATAATTTATTTAATATAATTATTAAATAAATTAATTACCATTAATATTAATTATTAATAAAATTTATCCCAAAATATTAAAAGTCATCCAAAATAACTTAAAATATTTCCTAACACTTTAATATATTTTTAAAGTATTAAAATTATTTTTAAGTAATTTATTTAATATAATTATTAAATAAATTTAATATCATTAATATTTAAATAATTTGAGCATTATAAATGCTTGTAAAAATGAATATTCGTGTACTATATTTGAAATAAATCGAGCATTATAACTGTTTTATAAAATGAATATTCTACTATTCTATTTGAGATAATTTCAGCATTATAACTGCTTATAACATGAGTATTCTTACTAAGTACTTGAAGAAAATCGGACATAGCAACTGCTTATAAAAGTATATTTTCTACTTTATAAGAGAAATAAATTAGACATTATAACTGCTTATAAATAGGACTTTTGTACTATTTACATAAAATAATTTGGGCATAATAACTGCTTGTAAAAGTATATTTTTACTAAATATATAAAGAATAATGAACATAATAACCACAAGAATAAATACCTTTTAGAGTTGCAAGCTTTAACTAATCATTTGAAATCTTGAAACTCAAAAACTTTCCTCTCTCTTTCTCTCTCTAGCCAAAATTCTCCTTTTTCTCTCTCTAATTCCATTTTGGTTTTGGAAAAAATGGAGAGAAATAGCTCCTATTTATAGGAAAATATAGTTTTAATAATTGCACGTTAGGGGCTCGACTTTTTACAGTTTGCCCCCGGCTTATCCTAGTTTGGTACCCTGGTTAATTACACTTTAGTACTTCATTAATTGCACTTTAGTCCCTGGGTGACATCATGATGACATCATCTTTTTGTGTTTCTTTAATGCTGATGTCATGCTTGCATCATGCTTGGATCATCTGTATTTCTTTAAGGATGATGTCATGCTTGCATCATGCTTGCATCATCTCTTCTCTGATTGGTTGATTTAAGTTCACATGGATTGGAGGGTATTTTGTTTATTTCCTAGATAATTTTAAAGTTAATTTGGTCATTTCGCCTCCAAAAAGGTATTCTAATAATTTTCCACACAATTTTAGGGGTAGTTCGGTTATTTCGCCTCCAAAAGGGTATTCTAATAATTTTTCACATAATTTTAAGGGTAGTTCGGCCATTTCCTATGTTTTCCTTAAAATTTAACCATTAGGGTTTGATAAATAATATTAGAATTTGCTAATCACCATTAAGGTTTATAAATTAGGGTTTAGGATTCACGAATAATAAATTAGGGTTTCCTAACTGCAGATTTGGGTTTCTACCATTAGGGTTTACTAAGGTTATACCTTATCTGATCAAGATTTGATCATTAATCCCTTACTATACAGACACACAATCATAGATACAATTATAATAACTGTATTAACTATCAAATCCCTATTCCTAATTAGGGTTAGGGTTTTCATCAACTTAATTAAAATTAGGATTTTTCCATGTTACCCTTTACCTGATTCATACCCAACCCTGAACCACATATTGTACACACATATAATCACAAAATCATATAAGTCATTCGCAAAAATTTTAAATCCACCAAAATCCTTCTCAAAAATGTCAAATTCATACACTTATTTTCTGTCTAGGTCTATTATTTAACCTAAATTTAATTATTTAAGATTTTAATAAATTATCTAAATTCTCGGGTTGTCATAATTGATTATTACGGAGTATTCTTGAACTTGGATAAACTAAATTACGAATCCCTAAGTTTTGTCATTTATCTCACTGGATTCGTTACTTATATTATTTTTCATCATCCTCAGTCCTAAATGGTGATATAACTGAATATCTTTGGCCTGTTGTGCAAAGATGAATGATTACTTGATGAATATCTTTGGCCTGTAGTACAAAGATGAATGATTACCTGATGAATATCTTTGGCCCGTAGTGCAAAGATGGACATGTATTGAGATAAGCATGACCAACTGGTGATACAAATGAATATCTTTGGCCCGTAGTGCAAAGATGAATATTGGTTCGAGATGTATATTGATTGATGTTACAGGGATAAAATATTGATGATGGACTTTTAAATCATAGAAGATAGTAGACTTCATTCTATACTTAACTCTTCTAATGAATTGTTATTTTCGCTGCAGTTGTTGATCTAAAACTTGTTGTCCATAATATTTTATTTGATTTGTTGAAGACTAACGATAATTTATTTTTCATTATCTTAGTCATAATATTCTTTACTGGGCTAGTTGAGCTCACCCTTTTCTTTCATTGTTCTCTTCAGGAAATGAGAATATCGTGGGGACTAGTCGGGGAACAGTGTGATGATCAGAGTTAGATCTGTAGAAGTCCTCACTATTCTATAAAATAGTGGGACAATAATTGTAATGAATAAGGAATGAATTTGAGTGTTTATATTTCGTATTATATACGATTTGTATTGAAGCTAATAGTTTGTGTGGTCGTATTTTACACGATCATATGTTATAAAAGATTGTATTTGGAATTCTGTACCATGTATTTGGCGACTCAGAATGGGTTGAGTATTGAACCTTTTTTGGGGGCGTCACATTGAGTGAAAAGATGGGTAGATTATTGGAATAACCATGACTATGGGTTCTCTTTGACCAGTAGTGCAAAGATAAATTATTTACTGGTATGATCATGACCATTGATCTTACAATTGAATATCTTTAGGTTGAGTGCAAAGGTGAATTGATCAACATGGTTATAAATATTGCATCTATAAATTCTGAAATGATTAGATATTTCTTTGAGATTTGCGTTTCATCTAATATCATTTCACTTGAATTTGTATTTACCTAAATCTTCTTATTAGATTTTAAATCGTTATCTTTGAAATATGAAGCTTGAATATCTTTGGCTCGTAGTGCAAAGATGGATAGGTGTTTGGCATGATCATGATCATTGATGTTACGGTTGAATATCTTTGACCCGTAGTGCAAAGATGGACAGATGTTTGGCATGATCATGACCATTGATGTTACTGTTGAATATCTTTGGCCCGTAGTGCAAAGATGAATTGACTAACATGATTATTACTAAAGGTTTTAGACTAGTATAATCATGATTACTGATGTTACAAATGAATATATTTGGCCTGAGTGCAAAGATGAATTTATTAGCATGATTATGTAAAAGAACTGTGATTTGGTATAACCATGATCTTTGGTGTTTCAGGTAAAGACAGGTGATGAAAATTATCTTCGTCCTGGGTGCGAAGATGAATTTATCAACATAATTATGATCATGAGCTATTTACATGATTGTGGGCAGGAATGGTTGATTGATGTTACAGGGATGAAATATTGTTGGTGGACTTTTAACATGGAGAAGATAGTAGACATTATGTTCTACTTGACTCTTCTAATGGATTGCTTGTTCCGCTGCAGTTGTTGATCTAAAACTTGTTGTCTATTGTATTCTATAATATTTTTCCCTGTTGAGGGCTAAGGTTCTAAAGATCTGATTCATTACGGATGAAGGCTATTGATAATTTAATTATCTTTAGTCATAATATTTTTTACTGGACTATTTGTGCTCACCCTTTTGCTTCACAATTTCTTTCAGGTAATAAGAGTGTAGCTGGGTCGAGCGGGGATAACAAGGGAATAAAGTGATGGTCCGTGACCATTGAAGCTTCTTAATACATTATAAAACAGCATGACAATATATAATTGTATTGAGAACTTTAAATGTGTGTGTCGTATTTTATACGTCATTTAACAGTTGATTTTGGTGACCCGACTTAGGTGAGGGGAACCATACTTTAGAAGGGTGTGTTGCCACTATCATACAAGATGTCTAACCACATACAACTTCATGTTATTATAAGACATGGTTGTGCACATCCACTTATTGATTATATCTATGAGCACTACCTATATAATATTGGAGTATGGTTGGAATATAATTCTCAGTTTGAGACAATTGAGATAATTATATGGCAAGAGAATACCCACCATTGGAATGAACAAGATAGTAATCTTCTCGTTCTTCTTTGGGGTCTATTGGGTCAACCAAGGTTAATTCTCAAGTCTTATGATATCTATCATAACTTAGAAGCATGTCCTCCCATGAACGAAAGTTTCCTTGAGCATTTTACAAAGATTTTAATTTCTAACATAGTTATTGACTGTACCTTTATGTAACGTATCATTAATAAAGAGTGTGGGTACTGTATTCTTATAAAAACTCACACTTTATGTGTGGTCCTATTGTGTACGACAATTGGATATAAAAGATTTGTATTTGAATTCTGTACCATGTATTTCTTGGTGACTTAGAATAGGTGGGTTGTGTATTGAACCTATTTTGGGGGCGTCACATTAGTTCCTTGTAAAAATAGTTCTTCATGAACATTGTGATTTTTATGTATGTAGGAGATATTGTGTATATAAATTGTTTATAATTGATTAGTATGATAATTTGGATTATTTAATTCATGCATATATGATGAACATGAGGAATTCATGTTCATTAACAGTTATAGTAAAGTATTTTGAAAATATATATAGTTTTCTTTTAAAATCAAAAATTTATGTTTGATTGTTAATTGTTGTTTAAATTAATTGTGGAGAATGATAGCATGTTTAGAAACTAATTGATTATGCTTGAAATTGTGTGAAATGGCTTATAAATAAATTCACAATGTTCAAATTAATGAAGAGCACTTAACAATGGTTTTTCTTCAAAAAAAAATCATGAAATTAGAGTTTTGATTATGTGTTTTGATGATTGAATATATTAAAATATGTTAGAAGTTTTAAATTATGTTTTCTATAAAGTTTTATATGTAATTTGTTGGCTAAATTCAGAACTCGATCTGAAGAAATAAGTCAAATTGGCTTTTTCTCTACACAGTTCGCGAACCAGTTTGCTATCGCTGCAGGGGGCCCGCCTCGGGGGGCCTATCTAGGCCATAATACTCGCCCCGGCAGGTGGTGGTGCGGAAAAGAAAATTTTTTGGTTGTTGTGTGGCTTTTGGTTCATATCATGAAAAGCAAACCTAATGTGATGTACTTGATAACATGTTAAGCATACATTAAAATGCTAAATGAATAGTAATGAATTATATTATGAAAATATAATATGAATAATTATAATTAAAGTAAAGGTTTAATTACAATTATAATTTGTTAAATTATAATAGTCTAATTAATTTCAATCAAAGTAAATGTTTAACTTAAATTATAATTTGTTTAATTATAATTTAATTAATATAGAATGTAATTATAATTTGATTAATTATAATTAAAGTGAATGTTTAATTTAAATTATAATTTGTTTAATTATAATTTAATTAATATGGGTACATAATTATTAGTTGATTAATTATGTGAGTATGTAATGTGAACATGTGATGTGAATAACTATGTGATAGTTAATTATTAATTTAATAATTAAAGAGGAATGAGTTAACCTAATGAGTTAACTAATTATGTGAATTAGTTATGGGATAACTAATTTAGATTATTATGGTTAAATATATATGTGTAGGATTTATTATGGAACGTGATAGTAATTGAAGCTTGCTCTTGAGGCAAGTCTTCTATCCCTAAATTTGTTAATTATATGCAAGTGTTTTGAATTCAAATATTTATTGTATTTGAGATTGTCCTTTTATTTCTGTAATGGACAAGTATTTTTTAGTTCATGATTTAATTAAAGTGACCTTGACTTAATTGTTCAAGTAAGGTCTATCTTATCTTTCGTAGGCTTTAAGTTTAAATTCTAAAGCATAAGTTATTTTATAATTCGTTACTATTGAATTATTCTTGATTGTGAGTCGATTCAACTACTCTTTAGTTGATGATAGTTGAAACTCCAAATTTTCTTTTAGCTATCCAATCCAAACTTTCTTTGGTGCGAACTTGTATCAAATACTGAGATGAACAACCTTATTTATTAGGGGAGGTTACTATACGAAAGCATTAAATGTTTGTGCATAATACATGGTACAAAGGCTGATCCCCCAAAGTACAAGTTGAGAGTCCATAGTCTAAATGACTGTTAAAGGTTTTAAATAGAATTATTTATAACCTAGGACAAAGTTCAAGGTCTTATAACCCTCAGATGGTTTTAATATTCGAAATTCTAAATATTGATGAAAGAATTATTATTCAATTCTTTATTGTTGATGAAAGGAAAATTATTCAAATCTTTTGAAGTTATTCAGTTATGTCATCATTAATATTGTTGCTACTCCCAGTGAGCTTTTGTTTGCTCATTCTTGCAATTAAATAACCATTGCAGCTAAAGTCAAGAATGTTGATGTACCGTCAACGAGTAAAGGGAAATGCAAGATGAACAAGTGAAGACTTGTTTAGATTATTGGTTACAATATGTAATAAGACTTTATGTTATGATATTTTACTTCCGCATTATTGTTTATGTCAATGTTAGATAAACCCTGGGATTATTTTGGATAATGTTGTAATCCTTTTTATAAGGAAGATTTTTATTTAATCATAAGGTTGTAATTTATTTTGCATTCCTTATTATTGGGCAGTAGTTTTATTTTATTTAGATAGTGAACACCAAATCATGTGAAAATGAAGTAGCCGAATTTTGGGGTGTCACAGGTTGGTATCAAAGCCATATGTTATGAACCTTAGGTGGGGGGAAAAACCTTAGATAGTAGCCTTATAGGAAGATAGAAAAGATAGATGATAACTAAAGATAATAAACTACCCTATGTGCTTTGTGTTTACGTTTAAGTATTCGAAGAGTGTCGATGACTCGATATCATGTAATAATTAAACTTTAAAATTTTCTTGTCAGGATGACGAACGTTGGAGAGTCCAGTCAGGCTAGGGAGGAGTTACCCCAGATGCCGAGGGACGAGGAGCCCCGAGACATCCATGTTATCTGGGAGCAGTTGGTTCGGAGAGAGCCATCTCCATTGATCACCATAGCTGGTCAGGAGCATGAGCTTACATCTGACCGAGATGATGAGGACGAGGATGAGTCAGAGGAGGAAGAGGAGGAGGAGGATCCTGAAGAGGAATTCCCACCTCACTCGACTAGTGCTGAGATGTACAAGGAGGTCTACGATCGCAACGTGGAGCTACGTAGCCGAGTCGGAGAACTCGAAGTAACCATACAGCAGCGGGACGAGATGATCGAAGAGCTGGACATTGAGGTTGGAAACGTGAAGTGGGATCTAATCCACGTGGAGAGTGAAAGAGACGATGCACTGGCAAAACTAGCAAGGCTGAAGAATGACATCCAGGAGGATTCAGCAAAGCGCATCAGAGCGGAGGAAACAAGCTTGAGGGCTACTCAACGTGCCGATTGAGCTGAAGAAGAGGCTCAAGCAAAGAAGGCCAAGCTAAGGGAGACGGAATACACTTTCCACGGCTATAGATAGGGCCCAGGATCGTGTCTTCTATTACCCAGCTCAGTTCCAAGGTTTACCATGGTACGTGGTGGATCGCAGAACGGTGTTCCGGGTGATGGAAGATGAACCAGAGAGGCTGTGCGACGTCTTAACATGCCTAGATGGTAGAGTCTTTCATTATATATTTCTTTATTTATAAATAAATGTAAATCCCAGAATTTGAGATAATAATGGGATGAGATAATGATGTACTCCTGTAACTTATTCAGTTCAGGAAAGATGATGTAAATAGCAGGAATGCTATCTATTCTATGTTTTTCAAAACTGCGAATGAATAAATAACGAAGTTATTTGACGTGTTATGTGTTCAAGTGTGGATTATTTAAATATTTTTAAATTGAACTTGAATATTTAAGAAATGAGTAAAGGATCTAATAAGAATACTTCTTAACAGAAAGATGCCTCCTAGAAGAAGACCTACAGTCAAAACCCAGAGGGATCGACAAACAACAATAGCAATAATAATAACGATGGGACGAATCCCAATTCGGTTCAGCAGTTGGTGAACCTGCTGACAGAAGCGCTTGCGAATTAGCTGCAAGTGCAGGGTACGACGTTTAAGGAATTTAAGGCAGTAGGGCCGTCAGAGTTTCAGGGATCGGTAAACCCGATAGATGCCCAGACGTGGGTAATGGAGATGGAGAAGGTCTTCGGCGTAGCTAGAGTTGGCGAGGACCAAAGACGGCTTTCGCGACCTTTATGTTGAAGTTGGATGCTAGTTTTTGGTGGCAGGCTAATAAAACGAGGGAAGGAGAAGGAGTTATAGCATGGGACCATTTTAAGGAGATGTTTTTTGAAATGTACTTCCCCGTTAGCTCACATGACCAGATGGAGGTCCAGTTTCTAGAGCTTAAACAGGGAGGGATGATGATGTCGGAATACGCCACGAAGTTTAAAGAGCTGGCCAGGTTCGCTACATACCAGGTCAGTACTGATGCTAGAAAGGCGAGATGGTTTGAGCAGGGACTTAAGCCCTAGCTCTACACCAAGGTCTCCATATTCCAGGTAAATATATTTGTAGCTATGCTGGAAAAAGCCATCCTCGCTGAAGGTGGAAGCCACGCGGTGACCAAGTTCAATCAAGACCAAAAGAAGAAGAAGAATGAGATAGAAACCAAGGCTGGTGGTAGCGGGGCTATCAACCAGGGAAGGAAGTGGAACGACAACACCTCTGCTGGAAGTTAACAGGGAAACCAGCAGAAGAAGAAGATTGAAGCATGTGCGATATGCGGGAAGAATCACACTGGATTGTACATGAAGGGGAGACATGTGTGCTTCAACTGTGGTCAGGAAGGCCACATTGCGCCAAATTGCCCAAACCCGAAGAATGGAGCTTGATATACATGTGGATCCAAGGATCACATGGCTAGAAGTTTCCCGAAGAAGCCAGCAGCAGGGTCAACAGGGAATGGAGGAAATGGCAGCGGCAACACTCTGACTATCGCTGGACCACTGCAAGCCGTTCGAACCACTGCCCCAACATTCAACATGACAGGTGTAGGATGTTGTGCAGTCAAAAGATATGGTGTCAAGTATTATTCCGGTCAATAGTATAAATGCATATATATTATTTGATTCGGGTGCTACTTGTTCATTCATATCTAATGATTTTGCTAAGACCCTAGACTTACCTAAGGAGGAATTAGTTTACCCCTTGAACATAGAGATTGCAAATAGGGAGGTTATTCCTGTTAGGTTTGTATACAAGAACTGTAGATTGGACAGTAAGGGTCAGGAATTAAAGGTAGATTTGATTCCAATAAAACTTGGGGAATTCGATGTAATACTGGGTATGGATTGGTTGTTTAACCATGGGGCGGTAATCGACAATCAGAAGAAGTTGGTAAACCTTACAACTCCATCGAAGTTAGTGTTCTATGATAGCAAATCGCCTAGACATGCGAGTTGTCTGATGATCATGCAAGCCAAGAAACTTTTGACGCAAAGCTGTGTAGGATATCTAGCCTACATAGTAGATACTCGTAATGAGAGCCCGAAGGTAGAGGAGATATCAGTGGTTAGGGAATTTGTGGACGTATTTCTGAATAATTTGCCAGGACTTCCGCCAGATAGAGAAATAGAGTTCGTGATCGACTTAGCACCGGGAACTGCTTCCGATTTCGAAAGCTCAGTACAGAATGGCTCCGATCGAGATGAAGGAACTGATGGTTCAACTACAAGAACTGCTGGACAAGAAGTATATTCAGCCGAGCGTTTCACCGTGTGGAGCGCCGGTATTATTCGTGAAGAAGAAGGATGGATCAATGAGGCTATGCATTGATTATAGGGAGTTGAATAAAGTTACGATCAAGAATAGGTATCCTTTACATAGAATCGATGACTTGTCCGATCAACTGAAGGGTGCTAGATACTTCTCGAAAATCGATTTGAGAAGTGGATATCATCAGTTGAAGGTGAGAAGAGAAGATATACCGAAGACGGCTTTTAGAACTCGGTATAGACATTACGAGTTCTTGGTGATGTTATTTGGTCTAACGAATTCCCCAGCTACATTTATGGACTTAATGAATAGGGTGTTTAAGCCATTCCTAGATAAGTTCGTGGTGGTGTTCATAGTTGACATCCTGGTTTATTCCAAGACTGAGGAGGAACACACTGAACATTTGAGGCTGACCTTAGAGTCGCTGAGACAAGAGAAGCTTTATGCAAAATTCTTGAAGTGCAAATTCTGGTTAGAACGTGTGCAATTTCTTGGCCACGTGATTGACAAAGATGGGATTTCGGTAGATCCATCGAAGGTTGAAGCTGTGATGAATTGGGATTAGCCGAAGACACCATCTGAAGTGAGGAGTTTCTTGGGATTGGCAGGTTACTACCGAAGATTTATTCAGGATTATTCCAAGATCGCAACTCCGTTGACGAATTTGACTCGTAAAATAGTTAAATTTGTTTGGACAGAAAAGTGTGAGGATAGTTTTCAGGAATTAAAAAAGAGGTTGAGTACTGCGCCTGTGTTGTCTTTACTGGATAGTACGGGGAATTTTATAGTATACAATGATGCCTCATATAAGGGATTAGGCTGTGTGCTGATGCAGGGTGGCAAAGTCATTGCGTATGCGACGCATCAGCTGAAGGATTATGAAAAAGGGTATCCGACCCATGATTTAGAATTGGCAGCAATAATGTTTGCTCTGAAGATTTGGAGACACTACTTATATGGTGAAAAGTGTGAGATATACACGGATCACAAGAGTCTGAAGTATATTTTCACCTAGAAGGATTTGAACATGCGCCAAAGAAGATGGTTGGAACTAATAAAGGACTACGACTGCGAGATACTTTACCATCTGGATAAAGCTAGCATGGTTGCCGACGCTTTAAGCAAGAAGGGTCAGGAGAAGCTAAACATGTTAAATGATCAGGATCATTTGATAGAAGAGATGGCTAGATTGGAACTGGAAGTGAAGTATCCGAAGGAATCGGATGAGAAGTTGTTTCAAGTAACTAGTGGTTCTACTCTGGTAGACAAGGTGAAAGAGGCACAATTTCATGGTGAGGAGTGAGAGAAGATCTGGAAGAGAATAGCCGATGGTGAAGAAATAAATTTCAGGATCGATAACGAAGGACTGTTACGATTTGAAGGAAGAATTTGGGTACCGCCAGTATGGGACGTCAAAGAGGAGATTCTGAGCAAAGCTCATAGTTCGAGATATTCGATTCACCCTGGGAGTACAAAGATGTACCAGGATCTCAAACACCATTTCTGGTGGCCGAATATGAAGAAGGACGTCGCTGAATGCGTTGCGAGATGCTTAACGTGCCAGAAAGTTAAAGCAGAACACCAGAGACCAAGTGGATTGCTGCAACTGTTAGAAATTTTAGAATGGAAGTGGGAACATATCACGATGGATTTCGTGGTTGGACTTCCAGCGACTCAGAAGGGTTTCAATGTGATACGGGTTATAGTGGATCGACTGACGAAGTCAGCGCATTTCTTACCGATCAAGATTAAGTTTAACTTAGATCAGTTAGCAAAGCTGTACATGAAGGAAATTATTTCTCGACATGGTGTTCCGGTGTCGATTATGTCTGACAAAGATCCGTGTTTTACGTCGAATTTCTGGAAACGTTTACAAGAGTGATTGGGAACGCAATTGCTAATGAGTACTGCGTACCATCCTCAGACTGATGGCCAGAGCGAGAGAACGATTCAGATGCTAGAGGACATGCTGAGAGCTTGTTTTATGGACTTCAAAGGAAGCTGGGATGATCATCTACAGTTGGTGGAGTTCGCTTACAATAATAGTTTCCATGTGAGTATTGGCATGCCGCCTTACGAAGCATTGTACGGCAGGAAATGTAGAACTCCATTGTGCTGGGACGAGGTCGGTGAACGTTAACTGTTGGGACAAGAATTGGTGCAACAAACCGTCGAAATCGTGAAACTGATCAGAACCAGATTGGTTGCTGCTCAAGACAGACAGAAGAAGCATGTCGATCAACATCAACAGAATCGAGAGTTTGTAGCAGGAAGCTTCATTTTCTTGAAGGTATCTCCCTAGAAGGGGAAGATTAGATTTGGTAAAAAGGGGAAGCTAAGTCCCCGATTTATTGGACCTTTTAAGATACTGTGAAAGGTTGGCGAAGTGGCTTATGAGGTGGCATTACCTCTGAAGCTAGACAATATACACAAAATTTTTCATATTTCTGTGTTGCGACCGTACAAACACGACTATAAACATGTAATAGAATACGAACATTTACAGTTTGATAAAGACTTAACTTATGAAGAGGTTCCTGTTCAAATAGTTGATAGAAAAGAACAAGTTCTTAGAAGCAAAGTGATACCTTCTGTTAAGGTAATCTGGAGGAACCACAGTGCTGAAGAAGCTACGTGGGAACTCGAAGATGTAATAAAGAAGACGTATCCCCAATTATTTGCTTAACTATTTGTGTAAACCCTTATATACCGATTCTGGGGACAGAATCTTTTTAAGGGGGGAAGAATGTAACAAATGAGATTATTTTTTGTGATTCTAGGGACAAAATCCTTTTAAGGATGGAAGATTGTAACGAATGAGAATTTTATATATTAATTTTAAATATTTATTGAATTAAATAAATATTTTAATTGATTTATTTATTGAGTTAAATAAATAAATTATGTGATTGTGTAGAGTAATTTAATTAAGTGCTATATATTAATTAAATGAATGTTTAATATTTAATTTAATTGATGTGTAATGATTGTATGGTATGGTTCTAATTTAATTGAGATAATTAAATTAGATGAAGTTTATGTGATAATTGTTACATGAAGTTATAATTAACGAGTAATTGTAATTGTTATATGACAATTTTTATGTGGATAATTGATGTTAGCTTTTATTTAATTAAATTAGAAGGTTGAAATTTAATTAATTAAAGTGTAACATTTAAACTATGTGTTAAAGGATTTATTAAAAGAATAAAAAAGGATTTTAAATCCGTTTTACCAAACAAGACCCTTAAAACTATTTTTAAAGAGTTTTGCCAAACGAGGCCCTTGCACCTGTTTGAAATTCATTTTTGCCAATTGGGGCCTTAACTATTTAAAAAGCTAGCTTTGAAAATAAACTGTTTTTACCAAACAAAGTCTTAAGGCTTTTGATTTTCAAATAATTATAACTTATGTAAATATTATAGGATTTATTATATGCATTAATATGTTGTAAGTTACATATTATGTATATATGTTATATGTATATTATATCTATAACAGTTATAATATACGTTAGTTTAGAAACAAAACAAAGTTATCAATATAGTCAGTGTTACAACAAAATAAAGAAAAGAAATAACAGAGAGAAAGGTTAGAGAGAAAAGAAGAGAGAAGAAGAAGAGAAAGAAAAGAGAAAGCTAGAGGAATCATCACCTTCATCTTCTTCCTATCACTAAGCTTAAGGGTATAATTGCTATCTCATAGTTTTTTAGAATTTTATGTTTATGTTCTTCATAATTTAGTTCCCTGTAAAAATAATTCTTCATGAACATTGTGATTTTTATGTATGTAGGTGATATTGTTTATATAAATTGTTTATAATTGATTAGTATGATAATTTAGATTGTTTAATTCATGCATATATAATGAACATGAGAATTCATGTTCATTAAAAGTTATAGTGAAGTATTTTGAAAATATATATAGTTTTCTTTTAAAATCAAAAATTTATGTTTGATTGTTAATTGTTGTTTAAATTAATTGTAGAGAATGATAGCATGTTTAGAAACTAATTGATTATGCTTGAAATTGTGTGAATTGGCTTAAAAACAAATTCACAGTGTTCAAATTCATCAAAAACACATAACAATGGCTTTTCTTCAAAAAAAAATAATCATGAAATTAGAGTTTTAACTATGTGTTTTGATGATTGAATATATTAAACATGTTAGAAGCTTTAAATTATGTTTTCTATAAAGTTTTATATGCAATTTGTTGGCTGAATTCGGAATTCAATATGGAGAAATAAGCTAAATTGACTTTTTCTCTACACAGTTCGCGAACCAGTCTGTTGCCGCTGCAGGGGGCCTGCCCCGGGGGGCCTATCTAGGCCAAAATACCCGCCCCGGCGGGGGGTTGTGCAGAAGAAGAAAAAAATTGGTTGTTGTGTGGCTTTTGGTTCATGTCATGAAAAGCTAATCTAATGTGATGTACTTGATAACATGTTAGGCATACATTAAAATGCTAAATGAATAGTAATGGATTATATTAATAAAATATAATATGAATAATTATAATTATAGTAAAGGTTTAATTGCAATTATAATTTGTTAAATTATAATAGTCTAATTAATTTCAATCAAAGTAAATGTTTAACTTAAATTATAATTTGTTTAATTATAATTTAATTAATATAAAATATAATTATAATTTGATTAATTATAATTAAATTGAGTGTTTAATTTAAATTATAATTTATTTAATTATAATTTAATTAATATGGGTATATAATTATTAGTTGATTAATTATGTGAGTATGTAATGTGAACATGTGATGTGAATAACTATGTGATAATTAATTATTAATTTAATAATTAAAGAAGAATGAGTTAACCTAATGAGTTAACTAATTATGTGAATTAGTTATGTGATAACTAATTTAGATTATTATGGTTAAATATATGTGTAGGATTTGTTAAGGAACGTGATAGTAATTGTAGCTTGTGCTTGATGCAAGTCTTCTATCCCTAAACTTGTTAATTATATGCATGTGTTTTAAATTTAAATATTTATTGTATTTGAGATTGTCCTTTTATTTCTGCAATGGACAAGTATTTTTTAGTTCATGATTTAATTAAAGTGACATTGACTTAATTGTTCAAGTAAGGTATATCTTATCTTTCGTATGCTTTAAGTTTAAATTCTAAAGTATAAGTTATTTCATAATTTGTTACTATTGAATTGTTCTTGATTGTGAGTTGATTCAACTACTCCTTAGTTGATGATAGTTGAAACTCCCAATTTCCTTTTAGCTATCCAAACCAAACTTTCTTTGGTGCAGACTTGTATCAAATACTGAGATGAACAACCCTATTTATTAGAGAAGGTTACTATGCGTAAGCGTTAAATGTTTGTGCACAATACATCGTACGAAGGGCTAATCCCCCTAAGTACGAGTTGAGAGTCCATAGTCTAAATGACTGTTAAAGGTTTTAAATAGAACTATTTATAACCTAGGACAAAGTTCAAGGTCTTATGACCCTCAGATGGTTTCAATATTCAATATTCTAAATATTGATGAAAGAATTATTATTCAATTCTTTATTGTTGATGAAAAGAAAGTTATTCAAATCTTTTGAAGTTATTCAGTTATGTCATCATTAATATTGTTGTTACTCTCAGTGAGCTTTTGTTTGCTCACTCTTGCAATTAAATAACCATTGTAGATAAAGTCGAGAACGTTGACGTACCGTCAACGAGTAAAGGGAAAGGCAAGATGAACAAGTGAAGACTTGTTTAGATTATTGGTTAAAATATGTAATAAGACTTTATGTTATGATATTTTACTTCCGCATTATTGTTTATGTCAAGGTTAGATAAACCCTGGGATTATTTTGGATAAAGTTGTAATCCTTTTTATAAGGAAGATTTTTATTTAATCATAAGGTTGTAACTTATTTTGCATTCCTTATTATTGGGCAGTAGTTGTATTTTATTTAGATAGTGAACACCAAATTATATGGAAATGAAGTACCCGGATTTGGGGGTGTCACAAAAGCCCCTTTCGAGAGCTACACAATGACATGGGATTTGAACTTTTCTGAATCCGGGAAGATGGGTCCATGGCTAGATCTTCGAGTCTTCACAGTCCGTCCGTTGAGTTGTCTTGCGCTGGTTTCACTCGGGATTGACGTTATGGTACTGCATGACCCTCATGGTAGTGATTTGACTTGATTTAACTTGATTTTATGTTAAGTAGGTAAAATGACCATTTTTTTCCTTCCAGGAGTTGTCTCTAGGATTGAAAGGATTTTCGACTATTTCTCGGGGTTGTCTCCGATGATTGATCCCAGCCGAATCTGTTCTTCTTTAGGGTCGTCTCCGTGGTTTGGTTTGATATCCCAGGCTTGTCTCTGGGGTTGATTTGATGCTTCGGGGTCGTCTCCGAAGGTTGTCTTTGTCTCCCGGGGTTGTCGCCAGGGTTGGACTTAATCTCCCGGGGTTGTCGCTGGGGATGAATTTGATCTCCCGGGGTTATTGCCGGGGTTTAACTTGATCTCCCAGTGTTGTCTCCGGGGTTTGACTTGATCTCCCGGCGTTGTTGCCAGGGTTTGACTTGATCTCCCGGTGTTGTCGCCGGGGTTTGACTTGATCTCCCGGTGTTGTCGTCGGGGTTTGACTTGATCTCCTGGTGTTGTCGCCGGAGTTTGACTTGATCTCCCGATGTTGTCACCGGGGTTTGACTTGATCTCCCGGTGTTGTCACCGGGTTTGACTTAATCTCCAGTGTTGTCGCTGGGGTTGGATTTGATCTCCCTAGGTTGTCGCCAGGGTTGAATTTGATCTTTTGGACTTCCAGGGTTGTCTCTAGAAGGTAAAAGATGGTTTTGCACTCCTACAGGGTTAGTAACAGGAATGCAAAATTTCGAGTGTCTACAGATGCCCTTCTTTATCATGTTTATGCAATGCAATGGAATGACCATGATAAAGACTGCCAGACACTACAAATATGATACATGAAAATGTAATGCAATGCATGATATAATATGTTATGATATGCATCTGCGGTGTTAGCTGCCACGGTATTCTATTTTCGACTGCTCCCACCACTTCTGCTGAGGATGGAGTTGTCTATGATGGTTTTCACTGAACTCTTTTGATTCCTACTCGAACGGTAGTTCGCAATGCTTTCATCATTGAACTTTCTCGATGCCTACTCGAACGGTAGTTTGCAAAGTTTTCATCACTGAACTTTCTCGATGCTACATTGGGTTGAAGCCAATGGTTTACAATGTCCGTTGATGCTACCAA
This sequence comes from Panax stipuleanatus, assembly GCA_020205555.1. NCBI lineage: Eukaryota > Viridiplantae > Streptophyta > Magnoliopsida > Apiales > Araliaceae > Panax > Panax stipuleanatus. The sequence continues at coordinate 55,038,777 of CM035121.1, read as the reverse complement.
GACTGATTCTACAAAATGTTATAGAGATGTTTTCAGGATCCTTGCTGGGGAGATTTCTCTATGGCTGATATTGTTGGACCTCTCTGAATTTGACGTTGGGGCTGTCACCAACATTCTTTATCTTCAGATACGCTTTCTAACTTTTCCTCCGCTAGGGATGTTCCTCTTATGACGAGTGACCTCATTGGGGATTCCTAATTCCTATCCTAATGATAGCTTACACCGATTTATATCATCGGATCTTTCCTGATGCTACGTTGGGGTTATCGCCAACGGTTTGGATTGTTGTTCGGTTGATGTCGATGTTTTTGTCAGGGATAGAATTCTCACTATCTATTCAAAAAATAGTTGACAACGATTTGACCATCATCGAACCTCCTCGATGCCTACCCGAATGGTAGTTTACAACGATCGACTGAACTAATTTGATGCCTACTCGAACGGTAGTTTGCAGAGTTTGACCATCACTGAACCTCCTCAGTGCCTATTCGAACTGTAGTTTACAGAGTTTGACCATCACCAAACCTCCTCGGTGCCTACTCAAACGATAGTTTACAATGGTCGGTTGAACTGGTTTGATTCCTACTCGAACGATAGTTTACAGAATTTACCATCACCGAACCTCCTCGGTGCCTACTCGAACGGTAGTTTACAACGGTCAGTTGAATTAACTTGAAGCCTACTCGAATAGTAGTTTGTAGGGTTTGACCATCATCGAACCTCCTCGATGCCTACTCGAACGGTAGTTTAGAACGGTTGGTTGAACTGACTTGAAGCTTACTCGAACGGTAGTTTGCAGGGTTTGACCATCATCGAACCTCCTCGATGCCTACTAGAACGGTAGTTTGCAACGGTCGATTGAACTGATTTGATTCCTACTCGAACGGTAGTTTGCAACGGTCGGTTGAACTAATTTGATTCCTACTCGAACGGTAGTTTGCAGAACTTGACCATCATCGAACCTCATCGGTACCTACTCGAACGGTAGTTTACAACTGTCGATTGAACTGATTTGATTCTTACTCGAATGGTAGTTTGCAGAGTTTGACTATCAACGAACCTCATCGGTGCCTACTCGAACGGTAGTTTACAACGGTCGATTGAACTAATTTGATTCTTACTCGAATGGTAGTTTACAGAATTGACCATCATCAAACCTCCTCGATGCCTACTCGAACGGTAGTTTACGACGGTCGGTTTAACTAATTTAATTCCTACTCGAACAATAGTTTGCAGAGTTTGACCATCACCGAACCTCCTCAGTGCCTACACGAACGGTAGTTTACAACGATGGTTGAACTGATTTGAAGCATCAGCTGAGGATTTGTATAACAAATTCCATCATCGGTTCTCCCCGAGAAGGATAGTTTTTCGCAATTTTCATCATCGGATCTTTCCCGATGCTACGTTGGAGTTGTCGCTAACGGTTCATAATATTAGATAATTTGACCCTCATTGAAGCAGTTCTGAAAGGCTTTCATCATCGGCTCTTTCCCGATGCTACGCTGGAGTTATCGCCTAACTGTTTGCGATGTCAAACATGCCTAATATCGATGTTGGGGGTATTTTTTTGATAAGTCATACCCTCAGACAAGTTTGGATAATTTGTACGCATTCAAAATCCACTGTTCACAACACCGGACCTTCCCGATGCTTTGACAGAGGCAGCTTTTAGCAATTGTCATCATTGGCATTCTAAATACCACATCAGGGTTTATACCAATGGCTTACATGAAGATTTTCTTTCATCAGGAGTTTGACACCCGGATTTAAGGTTTCAGGCCTGTTATGCTCAATTGCGTAGCACTTTTTTCCTTGATTTAACTTTTCAGCTTCTAGGAACTCCGCTTTAACCTTATTTGGACCAAACCGGAGGGGGTGGGAACCACCTTAGGGTGCCATATGTAGAGTCGCGGCTCCCTACGGATCAATTTTAGTCCCCCCCGTGGCTTTCACAAGTCATTTTCAAGTTGAACTATATAAAAAATCCGAAAATTCTTCTTCAGATCTACTGAGTTCGGGTTGCTTATTGCAAATTCCATCACCATACAATTATTCTGGACAACTCTGGTAATGTGTACATCCTTGTTTTTCAAGTTTTGACCGTTATAACGTTAGATTTCATATATAATGCTTCTAAACACAATATAGTGAATATGCATGCTCATATGACTTTATAAAAATTTTCAGACTTAGTAAATATGTATGTTTTATAATGCTGAACGTATTGATGTGAAAAAAACTAATTTTTGAGACAGTCATTTGGCGCCCTTTTTGGTCAGTTTATTCATCCTATTTGAGGACAAATGAGCCTGAATTTTCAAATAAAAATACACATGGTAATTTAGCTGCCATGGGGAGTTTGATTTTGATGTTTTTCATATATATGAAATGCTCATGATTTTGGATTGGTGTGCTACTGAATGGCCACCTAGTCATGCCTATGTGCATACGGATAGTCCATTTTACAAAGGAAACTCTGGCAAAAAAAATTCATGAGCCAAAGCATTTAATGAACATGCAATTTTAACTATACTGGGGATGTATGTTAACTAATGCATGCTTTCAAACTTAGAATATGCATGAAACAATGATTTATTTTTAATAAGTTGTATGTTTGAGACTTACCTCACCCTTTTTGAGGTGATTTAGATATCTGGTTCAGGTTATGGATTTAGATAGACTAGGCAGCTCTAGTAGGGTCTCTGTAGGTGTGAGAAGAAGGAGAGCTTCTAATGTCCCTCGGCCTCGTCCAGCCCGGCAGCCTCGTCGGTTGGCTGAGTCAGTGATTCGTCCTATCCAGGTTAACAGGCCAGATGATATGGACAATGAGGAGGATGTCCCTGTTGGGGACCTCGCTCCTGCTACTGCTCCACGTAGGGAGCTTCCAGCCATCACTATGGCGATTCCGGAGCTTTTGGATGATTTGAGGCGTCATCCTTCGATCTATCTTCATGCCAATGAGGTGACCGAAGTTTTTATTCTAGAATTTTCTTCCTTTTTCCATTTCAAGACAACGGTTTAATCTGGATTTTCAATTTGATGTAGGTTCCCGGCTTTACTCATCCCAGGGGGAACTGGTTTAGCGTCCACTCCTTGTATCATACTCTTCATCCGGAGTACCAGGCCATCATTAATTCTTGGGGTTTCGAGGCCTTCTTCTCTATTCCTCCCCGTCGTTGCCCTTGGGGTTATCTACGGGCTTTATCTGAGCACTAGTTCCACCAGACTCAGTCCCTCCACTTGTTGGACTGTGAGATTATGATGACACCGATGGATTGGCAGTTCATCACGAGTTTACAGGTGAGCCAGTATCTTTGGTGGCTAACATTTCACCTGCAGCCGTTTAATCCCTTTTGAGAGTTCCTACGACAGCCATTAAGGGTCGGACAGTCCGTTCTGGGCCCTTGAGTGTTGATGCCCAGAGTGGGGCTTTGACTGAGCCTCTACCTGATGATCAAAGGGTTAGAGATCGCATTCTTCGGCGACTGTTCTTGGTCATTATCAAGGGTTGTTTTATAGCAGATAACTTCTCGACGGTCTCTTTTGCTCTGGTTAACGCTACTCGAGAAGTGGAGCGCATCGGGGATTTTTACTAGGACACCTTCACCTTCGCCTATTTTCTTCGTGGGTTGCGCCTACGCTCGAGGGCGTGACAGAGGCTTGGCTGGGTTTTTATCCCTTTCTGCTATTGAGTAATTTCTCTTTCACCTTTCAATCTCCCTCATTTAGGTTTAATAATCTTTATCACTAAGGACATTTAATTTTTGCACTTCCAGTTTTGGGCATATAAGAGGCTCCCTTGCCTGCACCCGACTACTACTCTAGGTCTAGAGACCTATCCTTGAGGACGGCGATGGCATTATTCCACCTTTATAGAGGTCCTTGTGGCAGAAGGATTCACCCATTCCCGCTTGCAGTTAGAGCTATTGACCGTTGATTCCATCACGTGGGTTACTTACACCCCTGATTATCTGACAGTCGATTCGGAGGATGGATTTTTGAATAGATTAGAGTTTATATTGTCCACTCGTCGGATTCCCCTTTTAACTGATGGAGGCTGGGAGCTCTACTTGGGAGAGCGGGCTATCAAGAGTGTTACAAGAGATATTCGTATTCCATTCCCTCCTCCTGCCAGGCATCATTGGCCCCTATCTCAGCCAGTCACAGACATTTCCTTGATGGGCTTGGATGGTTTTACCCTATCAGAGGTCCTCACAGTCATGAGGCATTTTATCGCTGGTGGAGTCCTTGCACTATTGAGGCTTAGACTCGTGCCACTCAGTTCATGGCAGACATGGTTCTTGGGTCTGTTATGATGACAGACTGAATAGCTTGCCTTCGAGAGCCTACTCATTTGGAGTAGATTTCCAGTTTGTCCCAACGGTTGGAGCGGGCACAGTTTTTCATCAGGCACCTTGGCAGGGATCCTTCGGAGGCAAATTCTTTTGATCCTTCCAGCTCCGGCGCTGGCCCCTCAGGTGGTCCATATTCTAGCAGTTTTACTGGTACAGATCCTCCTCTCTATCGTCCCCACATCCCTTTTGGAAGAGATTCAGTGACTCAAGAGGAGTTGCAGCAGGTTGATCGTCTAGATGTAGATATCATAGACTTCTTTTGATAGATTTCTCATTATATCTTTTGATAGGCCTCTGTTAGATATTGGGCGGTTGTGCCCCATTTCTCGTTATCTCTTTTAATAGGCCTCTGTTAGTCATTGGGCGGTTGCGCCCCATTTTCCTGTACTTTTTATATTTGCATTTTAGTAGCAGATAGAGATGATGCTTTCAGTAGATAGTGTATGTATGATAATTCCTATCTATTGCATCCTATTGTCATTTATCATTATCATCTATTATAATGCATGCATTATGTCATGGATATGCATTCATATAGGTGAGTTTAGCATTGACCCCTGGATGGTCTCATGATACGGTTCTACAGATGTCTTCATCTACCGTCAGCCGTATTGAGTACATGCCACCTACATTGATAGCATCTTCTTTGAAATCTTGGTTTACAGCTTGACTCCCACAGATAGGGCGACATTTGATCAGATGTTGGGGCATTCCATGACCATCTTGGCTTTCCAGGTCTCACTGGGCTTCGTAGATAGTATGTTGTCCTATTGGATACCTGAGCAACAGGTTTTAAGATTTGGCATCTATAAGCTGACTCCTATATTGGAGGAGTATGAGCGCATCACTGGTTTGCCATTGGATTGGCCTTGTGCTAGGATGGCCATCAGTGATATGAGACGACAGTTTATGACGTTGACTAGTTTGAGGCACAGAGTCGTCACGAATGAGATTACTTCGGGGCATGTGGTGTCCCTGGACTTCCTGATTGATCGATTTGGCCGGCTAAACAGCTATGTACGATATTCAGGAGATTTTACTATCACTGCAGGGGATTGGCAGATTGCACGCGTAGATATTTTATTGATGTGCGTCACAACGTACCTGTATATGCCGCTGTATATGAATCACTTGGATATCGGCCTGATCACAGTGGTTCATGCTTTTAGACAGGGTTACCATCCTACCCATAATACTGGCAGAGACCTTGAGGTCGGCTACATTCTGCCATACCCATCATGTGGGGTTCTTCAGAGGTAGTGCCGTTTTATTGTACTTGTGGTTTATGACACAGTTGAGACCCATTGGCACTTTTAGACATCATAGGTACTATTTTACTCATGAGATAGCCATGTCCTACTTCTTTTAGCCGACTGAGCATACAGATGCAGCATCGTGGTTGGCCTTTCTGACGGCGATCGAGCATCCATTTATGATCTTGCCATGCTCAGGACACAGCTCCCCTTATAGCTTCATTAATTATGCAGTTGGCATGGATTATCTACCCATGGCGGGTTTGAGAGGGGTGACCACGTATCATCCACTGGCTGTCATGGGACAGTTTGATCAGTTTCAGGATATTCACCACTTTGAGGGGGCTTTGGATCAGCAGCTATCAGCTTCGTCTTTTCATCAGCAGCTTTGGTCAATGACACCCTGAGTATTCCTACTGCGGTGGATCCATCTCTTATAGATTCGTTAGCTCGGATGACCTTTGAGAGGGATCAGGTGAGAACACTGATGTTAACAGCTCTTTCTGGCAGGGATGCTGTTTTTATAGAGATGGACGATGCTCGAGCCACTTAGGACGCAACTTTTGTTGAGAGAGATGAAGCTTTAGTTGCCCGGGATGTTGCTTTTGTTGAGCGGGATGAGGCTCTAGCTACCTGGGATGCTTACATTGCTGATAGTACTGCACATAGATCTTATAAGCATAACATTGTTGTAGATATGAGTTGTTGTAGATATGAGTTTATTGATGGATGATCATGGTAGCACTATGCAGATGGCTGTAGATCTTCTAGCTCATATGGAGACCTCAGGGCAAGAACTTACAGATGAACCTCCATCTACTGAGAGGGAAGCCATGTTGGACTTGCTATCCCGTTTATCAGCGGGCTTATAGACTAGCTTTCATTTTCCTGCATAGACTAGGTCAGCCATTTTTATCATGTACATGATACATTGTATATATTAAACAGTATTATATGGAAGAGAAATATAATTTGATTCATGTAGACACTCAAAATTTTGTTTTCTTGTTACTAACCATATAAGAGGGCAAAAGCATCTTTTTCCACTCTGGAGAACAACCTCGGAGGATTACAACATCAAACCAGAACCCCGGAGATAGCCCCTGGAAATCATCAAGCCAACTTCAGAGATAACCTTGAAGAACAGAGTCGGATGGGATCAAAACCTTGGAGACAGCCAAGAAAAACAGTCGAAATTTGTGTCAATCCTGGACATAACCCCTGGAAGGGCAAAAGAGTCATTTTACCAACTTGACATCAAATCAAGTCAAAATCAAGCCAAATTGATGCAATGAGGGTCAGAAAGAGCCATAACATCAATCCCGAGTGAAAACAACACAAGACAGCTCAACGGACGGACTGCGAAAAAATAAAGATCTGGTCATAAAGCCATCTTCCTGGATTCGGAAAAGGTCAAATCCCATGTCATTGTGTAGCTTTCGAAAAGGGCTTTTCAGAAAGGTATAGAATGCCTAAATCGGACTCCCGGATCAAAAATTATGAAGGTTCAAGCAGGCTGCGCATTGGTCGAAGTGCACGTACTTCAAGACAACGGGACTCACCAGGTGGGGCCTACCACAAACAGCCGTAGGTATACCCGCGACTACCGCTGGTAGACCCGCTGCTACCGCGGGTAGACCCGCTACCATCGGATCTATTAATAAAACCCCCCACCAGCAAAGAAAAGTGAGGAAAAAAATAGAAAAATGCTCTAAAACTCCGCCAATTTCGACCCTTAGCTCTACTTCTAGTACTCCAAACTTCGATTTATTCTTTCAATACGTTTGCATACGTATATTCTACAACATACCAAAAATCAACCTGTGTAAACATCCATTTGAAGCCCATCGAGTGGAAAAAAGCCCGTGGAGCAGTCCATTGTAAGTTTTTTTATGATCAGAAGTGATTTCCTACTTTATTACGTATATGTGAACGTGCATATAAAGTTTCATCTTCTGATTTTGCCTGGATCTCAGATCCGTGGCCGTTTTAGCTTAATTTTTAGTATATATAAGTATATATATATATATATATATATATATATATGTATATATATATATGTATATATATATGTTTTTCTATGTTTGCACAGCCTGGATTGTTAATCCGTGGCTTTTACTCGCTTTTATATATATATAACTATATATATGTATATTTGTACTATTTTGTTCTGCCTGGATTGTTGATTCGTGGCCTTTTTCAACTTTATTATACATATAACTGGCTATATATATATATATACGAACTTTCAATTCAGTCGGGCCTGGATTACTAATTCGTGGCCCTTTTACTGCTTATATATGTAATTATATATATATATATATATATATATATAATTTTTCTGACTTCGTTTGGCCTGGATTGCAAATTCGTGGCCTTTTTACAGCTTTTATAAACATATATATATTTACATTTCTGTCAAGCCTGGATTAGAAATTCTTGGCACTTTACAGTATATATATACACACATTTCAGTCGAGGCTGGATTGCAAATTCGTGGCTCTTTACACCTTTTATATATATATATTTACATTTCTGTCGAGCTTGGATTAGAAATTCGTGGCTCTTCACAGCTTCTATAAATATATATATATATATATATATATATATACACACACACACATTTCAGTTGAGCCTGGATTAGAAATTTGTGGTTCTTTGCTACTTATATATATATATATATTGACATTTCTTCGTCGGGCCTGGATTGGAAATCCGTGGCCCTTTACAGCATATATATAATTATATATATTCTTTACACAATGTGATTAAATATTTGCCTCAATTATTCATTTGATATGAATTTTTTTTAAATGTAAATTTGGTGAATTAGATTTATCTAAATCTAGCCCTTTCTAACGGTTCAAAATAGGTCCAACCTGAACCGGAAAGCTAGAATGGCTAAGATTTATTTAAATCTAGTATTTTTTTAGCTTTGTAAATATTAAAGCGACTACGTGACCCTAGATCCATATCTAGCGGAAATAGGAAGCTTTGGCTACGCGCACGCAAGGATTTAACTGATGAATCCTTTGTTTTGCGACGTCTAGAGTACAATTCTCCTTTTATGTGAATATCTGTGATGTGCAGGTTTTCTTGGCCCTTTTCTGTGAACCTAGGAATCGTGGGATTAATGATCAAACTGATCTAAATCTGATTCCCACAATGGGCAATTCCACATTGTAAACATATCCTGACTATTTTTCTGTAAAAATGTACATCCGAGGGACCTTAAAATGATTTTCTGGATTTAAGGTCTCAAACATAGTGAAATATGGTTTGTAGTGCTAGAGTCACTTCAATAGATGTCATGCCCATAAGAAGACCAACACTTGTATATACATTATGTGGTCGAAGATGTTTCGCATCCTGACAATAAACATCCAAATTGAGCCAAAGGCTGAATAGAATAAAAATGGAAGTATCAATATGCTTCAATTCCTACGCGAGTGAAAGGGTTTGAAAACCACCTTTCAAAATATTATTTTTATATCTTGTTTAAAAATGGACTTTTCACACAAATCAAACCCTTCGTATATAGGTCCAACGAAGCATGTCACTACTTTCAAATCAAACAACGTAGGCTCAATTACTTCCAGCATACACACACACATTGTAATTAAAAAGGGAAATATTGAAAAGATGCGGTAACCGTGTTTCACTGAAGTCGGGGGGTGCCTAACACCTTCCCCACGCTTAACGAAGCCCCCGAACTTTAAGAATCTTGGTTTTAAGGCCAAGTTTTGACAGCGTCTAGTAATTGGGCCTACTTGGAAAAATCAAACAAAACTCGGTTGAGTTGGTACAACCATTTTAAAATATACCAACTGGCGACTCTGTAAACCTTTCAAATCGTCAACATGATACATGTTGGCCTTTTCCTAAAAATTTCACCCTTTATAAAACATATAAGACAAATAAGGGTAGAAACAACAAAATTTAGGAAAAGGAAGATCTGTCCAAATGCGATAAGATTTTTTCTCGACGTCGACAGGTGGCGACTCTACTGGGGACAGTAAAGGGCTTAGGCCGCGCTCAAATCTTTTCAAAATTTCCCTTTTCTATCTGCATATGTGTGGATGTTGCGTTTTACATTGAATGGATGTGAATGAATGCTTTGCTGCTTTAGGTTAGTGCTTCACACAAATGTCATCATTTCATATGGTGAGACACGATGTATGTGAATGTATGTTGTGTGATTCCTCCACCAGGAGGCAAACCCGTCAGTGTTTGATTACTGGACTCAAAGGAGATTAATCCTGCGAGGCTCAAGAAAGGCACCACTCAAATCCGCTCCAATTGAAAGATCGAATTAATTTCCCCTTAAGTAGATTGCGATGATCTGGGGACCTTCATGCCGAAAAGCAGCGAGAGTAGCCTAAGATAGGTCAGCCTCTGATAAACAAAATCTGAAGGGAAGTCTCTTCATATCTTTCCCTTTCAATTTCATGTAAAGTTTGATTCAATGTAAATTACAATTCCATGTAAATATAAAGAAAAGAAAAAGAAAAGAAAATGTAAATGTACATTCTCTTTCCCGTTAATTTTATTTTTGCACATATTTCAAATCTTGTCATACTATCTTGTCAGCAAAACAACTAACAACTGTTTTGCTTAAAAACATTTAAAAAAAAAACCCCTACAAACTAACACATTGCATAACATGCATATTGTTAGTGTCTATCAAGGCTAGACTACCTACTCGTCTTGTAGGTAAGATTGGTCCCATTGCCAGATCAAAATATAAAAAAGCACAAAGCCTATCCACCGACATGGCTGAAAGTGCCCAACACGAATCTGGTAACGTATCTAGAAAAAAGTTTGAGGGACTTAAGAATCAAATAAAAGAGTTGGATATCCTTCTAAAAGAACAAAGTAAAAGCACACCAATCAAACAGAGTCCTCCTCACAGGGTGGCAGCCAAAGTGCTGACAAAATGGGGGGAATACAGATACCCAAACCTAAATCTAGTCAAAGAACCAACAAAATCCCTGAAATCACAAATCTCAGGGAAGATCGGGAAACTGGCGATATCCAAAGGAAAGTCCAAAAAATGGAAGAAACCATCCGTTCAATAAAAGGAACTGGAACCTATGGAAGTGTCAATTACTCAGATCTCTGTATTTTTCCAAGGGCTCGTTTTCCAGACAAGTTTCAAGTCCCAGATTTTGAAAAATACAACGGGATGGGAGATTACCCACCTGAAGGTATATATTGGAGAACTCGGATCCTATGTAGAGGATGAGAAGTTGAGAATGTAGTTATTTCAGAAAAGCCTAACTGGAGAAACCATAGCATGGTACGCAACACTTGATAATGCCAAAGTTCACAGCTGGGAAGATTTAGCCCACGCCTTCCTAAATCAGTACAGTTTTCAGTCACAAATGGCACCAGATCGATACCAAGTGACTAAAGTCAAAAATCAGAGTACTGAGTCTTTCCGTGAATATGCCCAAAGATCTGTATGGCAGCATAGGTCAGCCCGCCTATGACAGAAACTGAAATGGTGATGACTTTCATAGACATCCAAGAGGCACCTTACTATGAGAAGATCCTAGCTAGAATAAGAAAGTCATTCTTAGAGATGATCAAACACGACAAAATAGCAGAGATGGGCCTGAAAGCAGGCAAGATTAAAGATCTCACTGCCTTGGAAGCAGTCGCCGAGCATATACAGTCTGGCAACTATGCGAATGCTCCCAATAGGGTACCCAAGAAAGGCGATGAGGAATTATCCCTCGTTTTACAGAGGAAAGCTAGGAGACCCAACCATAGTCCCCTCATTTGGAAGAAGGAAGACAATCTGTCATTTCAACAACCGGCCGTATTCAACCAATACCAGGACAGAAAGGGAAAATTTGAAAGAACAGAAAATCAGGTGTTCACTCCACTTAGCGATTCCCTTAAAAATGTATTGGTGATGTTAGTGGATCACAAGAAAATTATCGAACTGGCTCCACCTCTGGATCCAAGAACCAAAAGATACAATCTAAGACAGAGATGTGCTTACCATTTAGCGTCTCCAGGACACGATACACAATATTGTTGGTCCTTAAAATATAAAATCCAAAATCTGATCCAAAGCGGCGAAGTTGTGGCCCAACAACCTGACCATCCAAATGTCAGTACCAACCTTCTAATGCAGCATAATACGGAGGGAGTAAACATTATTGGGTCAGGAAGTGTCAAAATGTGTCCAAATCGTAAATACATACGAAGGATGGAGGAATACCCCCAAAGAAACAAAACAAATGTCCTAGAGTTGGAAAATTCAGAGGAGGGTATGATAGTGATACAAAAATTGGATACGATCTAGCATCAAGTAACTCTGTTGGCTAATCTGATAGTGCGCCAACATTAGGATACAAGGCAGCTTTTCACTCAAATATCAAAAAGCTAAGAGCAAAAGGAGGTTATTTAGAATGTAAGCCTATCTCCCTCCAAGATCAGCCAGCTAAATGAAAAAGGTCAAAGCTTGCTGAATGGACGAGAAAAGTGGAATGATAAAATTACTAGAAGATCTTGCCAAAGGAAATTTTTTTTGGAGGAATGCGAATTCCCAAATAGGAAATATCAAGAAACATTCCAAATAATAGAAAACCCTCGAAATCCTACGGCACTAAGAGTCGGGGAGAGTAGGCGGAGAAAGGTATTCACACCTTTGGGGGACTCGTTGGAAAATGTGTTAGCATTGTTTGTTGTGCAGAAAAAGATTACTGAGTTGCCGCCTCCTGCAAATCGCGAGATGAAAAGTTATGATTCCACCAAGATATGTCTATACCATTCTAACTCACCTGGACATGCAACTGAGGAATGCTGGTCTCTAAAGCATAAAATTCAGGTTCTCATTGAAAATAGATAACTGAATATTGAAGTCCCCATGACTAGAAAGGGCAAAAGGGAAATAAAGATCTTAAGATGTCCTCTCGAGACAGGCAGTTCAAAAGAGGTGACGGCTATGAGCACCAATCCTGGCAGAACACAAGGTGGAATGATCTTAATGTTAGGAGTGACAGAGGAGACAAGAGAGTCCTCTAAGGAAATTCATCCGCCACCATCAAATATTTTGTTGCCCAAAGCCAGCAACCACATTCTTGATTTTACCCTCCTGCATGATGAGGAGGAAATACTGATCCTTCCCAATGTGGAAAAAGCCAAAAAGGAAAGTTCCTTGCTAGAAATACAACAACAGTTCGAGAGTGATTTCATAGTCAAATCCTCTTAAGCCCATGAAAAAGATAAAGGAACATATGAAGAAAAAAATGGTAAAGTTGTCAGGGAAGCCACCCCATCGAGGAATATAGAGTTCATCTCTTTTTGCGACGAGTTCAGTTTGACCCTCCTTAAGGGATATGCTGATTTAGGAGGTGATCAAGTTATGGTTGTGATTAAAGATATCCATGACTAGGAGGTAACCTTTGTCACGAGCCTCGAAGGCAACATAACTACTGACAAGTGGACTATCAGGCCTCAGCTAGCCAAGAAGACATAGATCCAGAGAAAAGTTGCGAGTTCCAAGAGATGTTGGGAAGTTATCACTTTCTTAGCGTTATGCATTTTATTTTCCATGCATGTAAATAATCAAAAAATCAAAAAAATCAAAAAATCAAAAGCAATCAAAAAATTAAACCAATCAGGTCTTGTCCAAGCTTGAACTACGAATGACCTGATCTCCCCAATCTATGGGAGTACGTTGGCAGCCATCTATGGTGCGGTCAAACCAAAATAAAAATCCAAAAACCCACAAACCAATCTCAAAACTGAATAAACCCTTGCAACCATTCAGGCCAAGCCTGAACTACGAATGACCTGATCTCCATCAATGGGAGTACGTAGGCAGCCATCTATGGTACGGTTTAACACTCAGGATAAAAAAATTAACTCAAAGAAAAACCAGTCTTAAGAAACCAAAGTCCACACCTAAGAAAAACCCTTAGAGTTAGCGACCCATATTGAGAGGACCTAACGACACCTCAATGTTGTCCATCAAATACGAAGCAAGTCTCGAAAAGAAGAAACATCAATAAATCAAGACGACCAATCATTGGGATGAAATGGCAATCATCATAGGATGCAACCTATCAACAACTCATCACTCCTGAAGTGCTAGAATACTTGATCCCCTATGACCCACAGAAGCACATGGGCTACCGTCGTGGCAAAGTCTATCTCATACCCGATGACCTATTCCCTGAGAAAAAGGCCACAGATTAAACCTCATAGATCAAACCAAATCTGGTTGAAGACATCACATCACCAACCATCACAAGTCCTTGAGTCCAATTCAGTGGAATTCGCAGGCCTTTCGATATCAACCATCAAAGTTAATTGCGCCCACAAATCATAAACAATAATTGGGGCATCCAAACATTAAGGTCCATATCCACTACCTGTTCACCATGTGGGTTATGAGGTAAAAGACTCTTATGATCTTGGCGTCTTATCAGCCCATCTGTCAAACATACAACAAAGCAATCACCCCAGATGACAAGCAAGACCGGGGCAATTTCAGAATTGGAGACAATCTGATGTTGGGACCCCTACAACAAGATTGGAGCAATTTTGGAAATCATAACAACTCAACATTGGGGCATTTATCAACCATCCAATGAAAATGCACCAATCGGCACCATCAGCATGGTCTATCATCATCAAAGCTTCCATTATTGGCAATCCGATATGATCAATCAGTCTTATCCAATCATAATTTTCTTAAAATACTGTGATCCACTGATAAGGTACGACTCTTTCATCTCTTTATGTGTTTTCGGTCTCCATTTACATGCATTGGCAATGGTATACATGTTCAGTATAGATAAATCTTACGTTTGAATCTTAGAAAAAGGTTTTTAAAAAGAGAAGATTTTTGCTTAAGTTGTTATAAATTGGATTAATTCTGATAAGCGTCCGTGGAGCAAGAATTAAGGGAAAGATTAGAGAATTAAGATAATTCAACCTTCTGATTAGGCACGACATCCTAGTTTAAAGCACTTTGTGGAACAAACTTGACCTCATATGTATGTCTGTACTTTCTGATAGCCCTATCTCTTAGTTGTGGGGTATGAAAATATGGCGATAGGGATGACAATTAGTAGCCAGCCTAATGTCTCGAATCGTGGCCTGGGTTACTCGAGTTATTAAGCCTGAGGGGTGTCTTTACACTTGGTGTCCTAAAGCCATCTGGTTTCGTAGTCACCGGCCCAACGCTCGTTACATGGGTAACTCAGTGCCTAAGAAAATGAGCATTACAAGAAGAAGAAAGTAAAACCTGAGCATATCTGAATCGTGGCCTAGGTTACTCGAGTAATTAATCCCTAGGGGTGTCTCTACACCTGGTGCCCTAAAGCAGTCTGGTTTTGGAGTCACCGGCCCAACACTCGTTGCACGGGTAATTTAGAACCTAAGAAAATGAATCTTGTACAACCTCAGGCGAGGATCAAATAGAGTGACCGGCTGACTTATCTCGAAGTGTGGCCTTTGTTACTCGAAAAAGTAAACCCGAAGGGGTGTCTTTACACCTAGTGCCTTAAAGCGTTCGGTTTGGGAGTCATTGGTCCAAAACTCGTTACATGGGTAACCCTGAATAGCCTAAGAAAATGAGACAAAGTTAAGCGAGGAAAGCAGAAAAATTTTGCAAGATAATAATGAGATCATCTAAAGTCATAGAAGAGAAACCCCTGCTAAGGGTTGCGTCACTTATAGTGCACATGTCATATGATGTTAATTTTGTGAAGAGCGATGTCTAGAGCAAAGATGAGGTGTCTCTGATAAAGGGAGATAAGTCATTTGAATTTGATCCTACCCATGAAAAATGACCATGGATGCTTAAAAGTTTTCTTGCGATTTCATAACTTGTCAAATGAAAATTTTGATTTCCTTAGGAAAAATTCATTTTTATATTCAATTTCCAGATCTTTAGCGATAAGATAAAAGCTCAGTGAATACAAGCATTCAATTTCATAAACTTTAACTTCAAATGCCTCATTCACAAGATCATACTAATCTCGACGGCCCGACCCATCAAGCTTTTGGCGCATTTTGTTATTTGTCCAATGTGCAGGATATTGCTCACTCTGGAAGTAGTCAACAAATTGAGTTTCTTCTATGAACCCCAGTAACAACATGTGAAAGGGCTAGGGCATTTCGCCATTCAATGAAATGGAAGGAGTCTACGGTGGGACCAAGCATCTCATCAAAAGAAAAGGGAGAACTCCTAATAAAAATCACGGTGACATAAGCTTGCCCCGACAAAAGAAAGGAAAAATTCTCAAGAGAGTCCTTAACTCAAAAAAAATAGATGCTCGATGATAAAAGGTCCGACAAATGAAATTTACATCATCAAATATGTCAACTTGCGCCAAGACTTCACAAGTCGAGGCCTCTACACCGAAGTTCAAATTTGGGCAATGAGAGAATGGGCTACATCCTTTAGGATGTCAGCAACACCCGGGTCATCAGCTAAGCCAGTATCTAATCCATCAGGGTCGCAAGTAAAGAGCTCACCCTTTTTCATAATCAATGATCAAACCGTTGGCGTCAATCCAGCGTAGCATCGGGGAAAGATCTGGTGATGTAAGCCGTTAAACACTACTTCAGCGAATATATCAGGATATCTCCTAAGAATGCCATCAATGTCTGAATCGCTAGAGGTACCAGCACCAGATCTAGATTCAGAAAGAAAAATAGCAGCCTCTACGAGATCCCCACCAAAGACGACATGTGAAAGGGGAACATCCGAATCTGCTCTGCGAATGACAAAAGGAGCCATACGGGAGTTGAAGCTGATAATCCTATCAAAATCCATGCCTTAAAAGAAAATTTAAATCATCTCAAAAAGGGTAAAGCATGGTTCTACATCAATTCAATTTAGTATACGCATCAACCTAGGATAAATTAAGATCATCACATCATGCCTGGTTTGCACATGTACAACGAGCGCTATATCAACTTATATCTCCATTTAAAAGTTAAGCATGCATACCCAGTAGAGTTAAATATGCATACACATTAAATACCCAGACTTGAGGAAAAATTCTACTGTTGAAAACTATCGTTCGAGTAGGCATCGAGATAGTTCGGTGAGATAAAACTTTGTAAACTACCGTTCGAGTATGCATCGAGACAGTCCGGTGATCAACCGTTGTCAACTAGCATCAAGGTAGGCACCGTTGTCAACTACCAGCAGGGTAAACACCATTGTAAACTACCAATGTAAACATCAGGAAGATCCGATATTTCAATACATCATCCCCAATAGAAATATAGAAAACTGTTCAGCATCGACAACACCGATAGAAATCAAACCGTTGGAGTCAACACCAGCATAGACATCAGCAACACTGATAAAAGTCAACCGTGGAGATCAGCCCCAACATAGGCATCATCCAAAATCGGTAAGGGTAAGCGATTTACGATGCGATATGCAATGCGATATTCGATTTGCGATGCGATTTGTAATGCTATTTGCGATATGATATGCGATTTGCGAAGTACGAAATGCGATTTGCGAAAACATTTTAACATTCAATACATTGCGTTTTGCATCATTAAATATATATCTTATCATATTTCAAGTGTCTAGTAATCGTTGTCATTACATTACATAAACATGACAAAGAGGGGCATCTGTAGACACTCGAAATTTCATTTTCCTGTTACTAACCATATAGGAGGACAAAAGCGTCTTTTTCCACTTTGGAGAACAACCCCGGAGGATTACAACATCAAAACAGAACCTCAAAAATAGCCCCAGAAAATCATCAAGCCAACTTCAGAGATAACCCTGAAGAACAGAGTTGGCTGGGATCAAAACCTTGGAGATAGCCTCGAGAAACAGTAAAAAATCGTGTCAATCCTGGAGATAACCCCTGGAGGATAAAAGAGTCATTTTACCAACTTGACATCAAATTAAGTCAAAATCAAGCCAAATTGATGCAATGAGGGTCAGAAAGAGCCATAACATCAATCCTGAGTGAGAATAACACAAGACAGCTCAACGGACGGACTGCGAAAAAATGAAGATCTAGTCATAAACCCATCTTCCTGGATTTGGAAAAGGTCAAATCCCATGTCATTGTGTAGCTTTCGTAAAGGGCTTTCTGGAAAGGTATCGCGCCTCAATCGGACTTCCAGATTAAAAGTTATGAAGGTTCAAGCAGATTGCTTATTGGTCGGAGTGCACATACTTCGAGATAAAGGGACCCACCAGGTGAGGCCCACCACAAACAGCCATAGGTAGACCCGCGACTGTTGCGGGTAGACCCGCTACCATCGGGTCTATAAATAAAAACCCCCACCAGCAAAGAAAAGAGAGAAAAATAGAAAAAACGCTCTAAAATTCCGCCCATTTTGACCCTTAGCCCTACTTCTAGTACTCCAAACTTCGATTTTATTCTTCCAATACATGTTCATACGTATATTCTACAACATACCAAAAATTAACCGGTGAAAATGTCCATTTGAAGTCCACCGAGTGGCAAAAAGCACGTGGAGCAGTCCATTGGAAGTTTTTTTACAATCAGAAGTCATTTCCTACTTTATTACGTATATGTGAATGTGCATATAAAGTTTTATCTTCTGGTTTTGGCCAGATCTCAGATCCATGGCCGTTTTAGCTTAATTTTTAGTATATATAACTATATATATACGTTTTTTTTGTTTGCACAGCCTGGATTATTAATCCATGGCTTTTAATTACTTTTATATATGTAATTATATATATATGTATATTTGTACTATTTTGTTCGGCCTGAATCGCTGATTTGTGGCCTTTTTCAGCTTTATTATACATATAACTGACTATATATATACTAGCTTTCAATTCAATCAGGTCTGGATTGCTAATTCGTGGCCCTTTTACTGCTTTTATATATCTATAATTTTTCTGACTTCGTTTGGCCTGGATTGTAAATTTGTGGCCTTTTTACAGCTTTTATAAACATATATATATATATATATATATATATATATATATATTTACATTTGTGTCAAGCCTGGATTAGAAATTCGTGGCTCTTTACAGCTTTTATATATATATATATATATATATATATATATATATATATACACACACACATTTCAGTCAAGCCTGGACTGCAAATTCGTGACTCTTTACAGCTTTTATAAATATATATATATATATATATATATATATATTTACATTCCTGTCGAGCCTGGATTAAAAATTTGTGGCTCTTTACAGCTTTTATAAATATATATATTTACATTTCAGTCGAGCTTGGATTAGAAATTTGTCGCTCTTTACAGCTCTTATATATATATATATATATATATATATATATATATATATATATATTTACATTTTAGTTGAGCCTAGATTAGAAATTCGTGGCTCTTTACTGCTTTTATATGTATATATATTTACATTTCTTCATCTGGCCTGGATTGGAAATCCATGGCCCTTTACAGCTTTTATATATATAATTATATATATTCTTTACTCAATGTCATTAAATATTTGCCTCAATTATTCATTTGATATGAATTTGTTTTAATATAAATTTGGTGGATTAAATTTATCTAAATCTAGCCCTTTCAAACGGTTTAAACTAGGTCCAACCTGAACCGGGAAGCTATAATGGCTAAGATTTATTTGAATCTAGTATTTTTTTTAGCTTTATAAATATTAAAGCGACTACGTGACCCTAGATCCATATCTAGCGGAAACGAGAAGCTTTAGCTACACGCACGCAAGGATTTAACTCACGAATCCTTTGTTTTGCGATCTAAATCTGATTCCCACGATGGATAATTCCACATTGTAAATATATCTTGCCAGTTTTTCTGTAAAAATGTACATCCGAGGGACCTTAAAACGGTTATCCGGATTTAAGGCCTCAAACATAGTCAAATATGGTTTGTAGTGCTAGAGTCACTTCGATGGTTGTCATGCCCATAAGAAGACCAACATTTGTATATACATTCTGTGGTCGAGGATGCTTCGGTTCCCGACAATAAACATCCAAATCGAGCCAAAGGTTGAATAGAATAAAAATGGAAGTATCAATATGCTTCAATTCCTAAGCAAGCGAAAGGGTTTGAAAACCACCTTTCACAATGTCATTTTTATATCTTGTCTAAAAATAAACTTTTCACACAAATCAAACCCTTCGTATATAGGTCCAACGAAGCATGGAACTACTTTCAAATCAAACAAACATAGGCTCAATTACTTCCAGCATACACACACATTGCAATTAAAAAGGAAAATATTAAAAAGATGTGGTAACCGTATTTCACGGAAGTCGGGGGGTGCCTAACACCTTCCCCCCGCTTAACCAAGCCCCCAAACTTTAAGAATCTCGGTTTCAAGGCCAAGTTTTGACAGCATCCAGTAATTGGGCCTACTTGCAAAAATCAAACAAAACTCGGTTGAGTTGGTACAACCATTTCAAAATATACCAACTGACGACTCTGTAAACCTTTCAAATCATTGACATGATATATGTTGGCCTTTTCCTAAAAATTTCACCCTTCATAAAACAGATAAGACAAATAAGGGAAAAACAACAAAGTTTAGGAAAAGGAAGATCTGTCCAAAAGCGATAAAAAATTTTCCCGACGTCGACATTCACTTCCCTTTTGGATATGTATTGTCATTGCTGACTGATTACCACTTTTTTTAGGACTTGTTATCTTGATGTATCATGAACTCTTCCTTGATGGATTGACATTGAGATGTCGGAGATACCTCAGAAGGGCCTGTTGATTAGGGAGGCTTGATAGTATTTGGGTTTTATATGAGGTTTGGTGTCTTGGGACTGGTTTACAATAGGGTTTTGTTTATGTTTTTTTCTTGAAGGTTAAACTGCACCATAAATGGCTGCCTACGTAATCCCGTGGATTGGGGAGATCAGGTCATTCGTAGTTCAGGCTAAGTCTGTATAGTTTGGTAGATGGATTTTCTGTTTTTTGGTTTTTTCTTGGTTTATATATTTTATTTTTTTCTTGGTTTGACAGCACCATAGATGGCTTCTTACGTACTCCCGGGTAAAGGGGGATCAGGTCTTTCGTAGTTCATGCTTCTAGTGAAAACCTGAATTGATTTGACCTTTTTTTTTCTTTTTTTCACAGGACCAGGATGATGGATTGCAGGTGCTTCAGACATAGTACCTCCTCATGGTGTTTGAATTGATGAGCTGGGGAAATTCTTTCCCATCCATTTCTTGCAATCTGATGGCTCCTTCTGTCAACACTTCTTTGATAATGAAAGGGCCTTCCCAATTTGGGGCAAACTTTCCTTTGGCTTCATCTTTATTGGCAAGGACTTTCTTCAGTACCAAGTCATTTTCTTTGAATTGTCGGAGTCGAACTTTCTTGTTGTATGACCGAGCAATTCGTTGCTGATATAATTGTCCGTGAAATATGGATGTAGCCCTTTTTTCATCTGTCAGGGATAACTGGTGGTATCGCTCTTACAACCACTGTTCTTCTTCCATCTGAGCATCTATTAATACCCTCAATGAATCCATTTCTACTTCTATAGGGAGTACTGCTTCCATGCCATAGACTAATGAGTTTGGGGTAGCCCCGGTAGAAGTGCGCATTGATGTTCTGTAGGCTAGTAAAGTCAGAGGCAATAAGTCAAGCCATCCCTTGTGATTGGCGGACATTTTTTGCATTATTTTCTTGATATTTTTGTTGGCTGCTTCGACAACACCATTCATCTTGGGACGATAGATGACGGAATGGAGATACTTGATCTGAAACTTGCTGCATAATTCTTTCATCTTCTGGTTGTTTAGATTCTTGGCATTGTCAGACACGATCACCTCTAGTTGTCCATATCGACAGATTACATTATTTCTAATGAAACTAATGATTACCTCTTTGGTCACTTTGGGAAAAGAGGAAGCCTCTACCCATTTGGTGAAATAATCAATCATAGTGAAGATGAATCAATGACGATTATTGGATTTGGGTTCTATTGGCCCAATCACGTCCATTCCCTACATGGAAAAGGGCCATGGTGAACTCATATTGTGCAATTCGTTCGAAGGAGCGTGGATGTCATTTCCATGGACTTGGCATTGGTAGCATCTTCTAACGTGATAATCACAGTCAGCTTTGAGAGATATTCTGTAATGCCCTGTTCTCAATATTTTCTTGGCAAGTAAAGGACCGCTCATATGTGGACCACAAACTCTACCGTGGACTTCATCCATCAGTCTTTGGGCTTGATCCTTATCTAGGTATCTTAAAAGGCCTATTCCAGCATCCCTTTTATAAAGCGCGTCTTCGCTCAGATAGAATTTCATAGAAATCTTATGAATCCGCTTTCTTTCAGCTTGACTTGCCTTGATAGGCGTAGATCCATCTCGAAGATATTCTTTTATATCTTGGTACCAAAGCTGTTTGATAGGAGGTAGTTCATCTGATATTTCTCTAATGTAATTCCCATATATCGGGGCCTTTTGGCTTACAAATTTGATGTCAGGAATTCCCATCCTATCATATATGTGGATCAAGGAAGCCAACATTGCCAATGCATTAGCAAAGTCATTCCTACCTCCAGGGATGTGGATGAAGGTTATTTCTTCAAACTCCATGGCTATCTTAATAACTTATCGATGATATGGAAGCAAATGCAATTCTTTGGTATGATATGCCCAAGTGGTTTATTTTATAACCAACTCAAAATTCCCAAAGACCAATAACCGTTTGATATCCATGGATTGGGCTAGTTTCAACCCCATTATACAGCCCTCATTCTCAGCTGTGTTGTTGGTGTTGACAAACTGCAACTTGATGGCTATAGGATACTGTTCTCCTGTAAGAGATATAAGAACTGCCCCTGCTCCGGCACCTTCCATGTTCATGGCTCCATCAAAATATAATTTCCAACATTGGACTGTATCTTCTTGAGGTATTTGTTGAATTGGCATTATTCCATCATCCGGGAAATAAGTTTCCAAGGGTTCGAAATCCCCTGATGCTGCTTCGGCCAATTGATTCGCAATTCCTTGACCTTTGACAGACTTTTGAGTCACATAAATGATATCGAACTATTGGAGGATCAACTGCCATTTGGACAATCGATAATTCAACACGGGTTTGCTGAATACGTACTTCAGCGGATCCATGTGGGATATGAGATAGGTCATGTGCCCATGCAGATAATGTTGTAAAGTCATGGCGGCCCATGCTAACGCACAACATGTTTTTTCAATCAAAGTGTACTTCTGCTCGCTGCTACTGAATCTTTTGCTGAGGTAATAGATAGCTCTTTCCTTGCTTCTATCACTCTTATATCCCAGCATACAACCCATAGCATTGGCATTAACTGACAGGTACATAAATAGGGGAACCTCATCCCTTGAGGGTACCAAGACAAGTGCTTTGATCAACTACTTCTTGATGGAAAGGAAGGCTTTTTGACAATCTTCATTCCATTTCGTGGAGGAATTATTCCTTAACAGCTTAAAGATGGGTTCACACATTGTCGTGAGTTGAGAGATGAATCTGCTGATGAAATTGATTCTTCCCAGGAATTCCTGTATTTCCTTTTCTATTCGGGGCAAGGGCATTCGGTGATGGCTTTAATCTTAGCGGGATCCAGTTCAATGCCTCTGTTTCTCACTAGAAATCCCAATAACTTGCCTGATTTGACACCAAAAGCACATTTGGCCGAATTCAGCTTTAGGTTGTACTTATGTAACCGGTTGAAAAGCTTTTTGAGATGGTTGACGTGGTCATCCTCCTTCCAGAATTTGACGATGATATCATCCGCATAGACCTCTATTTTTTTGTGCATTATGTCATGAAAAAGGGCCATCATGACTCGCTGATAAGTGGCACCGGCATTGATAAGGCCGAAAGACAAACGTCTATAACAAAAGGTTCCCCAGAAAGTGATGAAGGCTATTTTCTCCCTGTCTTCTTCAGCAACCATGATTTGATGATACCCGGCAAACCAGACAACAAAAGAATACATGCCATACTGCGCCATGTTGTCTATTAGTATGTGGATAAAAGGTAATGGGAAGTTATCCTTGAGACAAGCTTTGTTCAAATCCCGGTAATCCACGCATACTCTTACCTTCCCTCCGGGCTTAGGCACAGTAACTATATTGGATAACCACTCAGGGTAAGTTGACACCATGATGAATCCTACTATAAATTGCTTGACAATTTCTTCTTTGACTGTTAGATTCCACTCAGGTTTCAATCGCCTGAGCTTCTGCTTGACTGGCTTGAATCCATCTTTAATGGGAAGCCGATGAATGACAATGTCAGTAGACAAACCAATTATGTCTTCATGTGACCATGCAAACATATCCTGGAACTGAGTTAAGAGTTCAATCAAGTATTTTCTTTGGTTTTGGGTAAGGTCCATGCCTATCTGGATTTCTTTAGGATTTTTTGATGTTCCGATATTGATAGTGATGGTATGATCAAGGTTTGGTTTAGGTTTGTCTTCGACCCATTCTTTGATCTCCTCGGGCACCTCATAGTCATCTATCTCCTCTTGATCGATCCCTATCAATTCAAAGTCCAGTTCTACATCAAAGTTGTAGTCACTGTGAAAATTTGGCATCTCATCAGCAAGGCCAAACAAATTTAACTCTAGAGTCCTAAAAACAAAATGCTTTCACTTTAATATATGAAACTATTCGATCATACAAAGCATTTAGCAAAAAGCATAACAAAAGTAACTGTTATCGCTGTGCAACAAAAATAAGCAGGAAATAAAACAACACTTCAAGGCAGATGGACTTTCTGCCCTTTTACCCTTTTTGACTGATGCATGGAGTGCTGCTCTAATTGTCTAGAGCCAAGTCCTCATGAACATGGAGGATAAAGGGGTTGTTATCGTCTGTCTCCTCTTTGATGATGACTAAGATAACATTTCCATCAAAATCGGCATTCCTCTTTGGGGTACTCCCTTCAGCTCTGTCCATACAAGGGATTGGGAGTTGATATTCTGCATGATCATCATCTAGGATATCATTGTTCATTCCCTCAGTGTGCACCAGAAAATACATCTTGGAAAATAGGTCTTGTCCTCCCCGCAGGAACTTTTCCTTCTCTTTTTTGCTTTCCTCATCAGGCTTTGAGACTTCTTTTTTAATGATCGGTTTAATCTTAGGCATCAGCATACTAGCGATGGCAACAGGAATTTTCCTCATAGGCTTTACAAATCCTGGATCAGTGAGGTTTGGTAATAGCATGGTAGAGGCAGGAACGGGTGGATGCTTGTGCGGATTCCGATGGTTTGATCCAAAGGAATATCCTAATCCATCCTTCCCTTTATGGCTAGGGATTTGAACTGGAATTCTGATTCCTTGCTGATTTTTCCCTAACCCTCTTCCAAGGAAGAAACCCAAGGATATAACTTCTTGACCGACCGTTATTACTTAGTGGAAACTCTTGGTTTTAAGGTTGGCGCCCCAATAGGTAGGTACTGAGTGCTGCTCACTTCAAGAGCTTGAAAACTGACAGGCTCAATTCCTTCATCAATACTAATAACAGGCATATCTCTTTGTGTATGGACAGGATATTCTGGTTCGGCATTGACGGTTACCAGATTGCCATTAATAATGTACTTGACTTGTTGATGAAGGGTGGACGGAATTGCTCCAGCTATATGGATCCACGATCTTCCCAACAGTAAATTATATCTTGTGGTAATGTTTAGTACCTGGAAAGATACGTACAAAGTATGGGGTCCAATCTCCAATGGAAGTTCGATTTCTCCCACAGCCTCTCGACGAGATCCATCAAAAGCCCTGATGACTACATGACTAGTCCAGATTCGATTTAGATTAAACATTATTTTTTCCAATGTATTGTAGGGGACAGATGTTCAAGGATGATCCTTCATCTATCAGCACACCTCCTACCACATATCCTAAGGACATCACTGTTATGTGCAATAACTTGCAATGACCCGTCCCTTCTGCGGGTATATCATCGTCAATGAAAGATATCACAGTATTGTTGAAAATGTCCTCCATCACGTGATGAAATTTTTTGGTATCTACCGTCTTCGGAAGATGTGCTTCTTTCAGTACTTTCACTAGAAACTTGCGATGATCTTTCGAAGATATGACCAAATCCATAATGGATACCTGTTGGGGTGCCTCTTTTAATCTTTGCACCATTTTGACTTCATTATGCCCCATTTTGCTGAAGAATTCTTCAATTTTCTCCTCAGACACTCTTCCCTTGGTTTTAATGAGTGAGTTGATTAGTCGCTGAGGCAGGTACAGTGGGTTTTCCTTTGATATAATAGCAATGTGATTTAATGTTGATCCTTCATCTTTCCCATAGTTCCATGGGACTTTCTTCAAGCTGACCATAGGATATTACGGTCTGAATGGAAATATTAGAGGTTCGGGCGCAGTCAGTTTCACAGGATTCTTTTCTTCTTAGGCCCCTTTTCCCTGAAGTATCAGGGGCGTTATGGCTAGATCCTTCTCACAGGAATGGACACCCACTACTTCTTTCAGATTCCATGCCATGGGAAGAAAGATTACTTCCTCACCAGGATATCCATAATCTTGGTTTGCCTTCAGTAGCTCACCGCTTTTAATTAGATTTTGAATTAAGTGACGAAGTCCCCAACAATCTTCTGTGTCATGACCAGGCTTGTTGGAATGATATTGACAGATCCTATCAGGTTTGAACTTCCTGGATCGAGGGTCTACTGGGGGTAACAATTCTGTGATTTTCCCCTCGTTGATCAACATTTGGAGAATTTCTTCCATAGGCTGTTCAAATGAGTAAAATTCCTTTTGGAGGTGAACTCCCTATTAGCTCAGAACTTCTCTTCCTTAGCAACCTTGTCTTCCCAGGGTTCATGCTCATGGAACCGGTAATGATCCCTCCTGACAATGGGACTAATTTTAGGCATTGAAAGATTTATTTCTTGCTGATTGGTCTGATTTATCAATTGCCTCGTTATCTGATGTTGATAAACTACCAGTTCTACCAATTGCCCAACCTATTCCTTGATAGATTTAATTTCCTTTTCTATCAGGAATTACATTTCTGAATATTCCTTATTGTCCGGCCTATCTTTATTTGCTTGGGATGACTCTCCGACATACTGGAGGTATTTGAATCCTTCTCCATTTCCCATACTGATCATATTGACGCTCTCCTCATTGTGTTGAGGCAGAGGATTGTCTTGAACATGCTGTTGTTCTGGTGTTGTCACCATAATCTCCCCATTATCTATCAGGTCTTGGATTTTATGTTTTAGAGACCAACAATCTTGGGTATCGTGGCCCGGTGCTCTAGAATGATATGCACACTTCTTACTCAGGTTAAAATTTCGTCTGCTTGAATTGGCTGGCGGAAGGACCCGGACAATCTTCTTTTGTGTTGTCAGAAGTTTCAGTACATTTTCCAGTGAGTCCCCTAAGGGTGTGAACATTCTTCGACGTTTAACTTATCCAGTCTTTTGAAAGGGATGATTCGAAGATTGTGCAAGAGTTTGGAAAGGGGAATAATTTCTCCTTTGAATGGGAAAGTTTGGATTGCTTCTCTGATTTTGTCCCTGAAGTATCAAGGACACATCCTCCTCCTTCTTTTTGTGGACTCTCCGAGGATTATTCCCATAGCTTCCAGTTTGAATATGTTCGGCCACTGCCTCTAAAGTGGTAAAGTCTTTGATCTTCCCAGACTTCAGTCCCATTTCGGCCATTTCTCAATGTTTAATCAGTTTTGAGAATGGTTTTCCAATACCTGCTAGGACCCTTTTATAATATGAAGCTTCCTGGATGTCAATGAAAGTCATTGCTATCTCAATCTCTGTTATAGGTGGGGTGACTTGTGCAGCCATCCGTCTCCATCTTTGGGCATACTCACGGAAAGACTCATTGCTTTACTTTTTGACCATGGTCACTTGATATCGATCCGGAGCCATCTGAGACTGGAAGCTATATTGATTTAAGAAGGCATGGGCTAGCTCTTCCCAACTATGGATCTTGGAATTGTCGAGTCGGGCATACCAAGCTCGGGCTTCTTCAGTCAGACTCTTTTGGAATAACTGCATTCTGAGTTTTTCATCCTCCGTATAGGATCCTAACTCTCCAATGTATACTTTCAAATGAGTATAGGGATCCCATAACCTATCATACTTTTCAAAATTTGGGACTTAAAATTTGTCTGGATATTGAGCCCCTGGAAATATACAAATATCTGAGTAGTTTACACTTCAAAATGCCCAGTTCCTTTGATGGCCCGGATTGTTTCTTCCATTTACTGGACTTTTTTCCTAATATCACCAGTTTCCTGATCATTTCTGAGATTGGTGATTTCAGGGGTTTTGTTGGTCATATCCTTATTTTGAGGCTCAGGTATCTGAGTATCTTTCTTTTTGTCGGTATCCTAACTGCCACCATGTGTAGATGATTATGTTTGAACGGGTATTTGTTTACCCTGAATACTTTGGTTTTGCTCTTTAAGGAAAATAGCCAATTCTGCTATATGATTTTTTAGTCCTTCAAACTCTTCACGAGAGA
The DNA here is from genome assembly GCA_020205555.1 of Panax stipuleanatus. Lineage (NCBI taxonomy): Eukaryota > Viridiplantae > Streptophyta > Magnoliopsida > Apiales > Araliaceae > Panax > Panax stipuleanatus. Next base: position 55,010,676 of record CM035121.1, on the reverse strand, counting down.
CAGGGGTGGATTCAGGTTGGGCACTTGACGCCATGCATGTAGATGGACTTAATGTCTTTTTAGACTTTGATCTGGTAACGGGACCAATTTTTTTCCTATAATAAAAGTAGGTATGTTAATTTTGATATATATATTAACAGGATGCATGCTATATAATGCGTTATTTTTTTGAAGTTATTTTTTTAATCTTTTCCTGTAAAACAAAGGTCAGTTATTTTGATGACAGGATTTAATAAAATTGACAGGAAATGGAATGTATATTTATATTTATTTGATAATTACATGGAATTTGAAATTTACATTGAATTGAAAGGGGAAGGCATGAAGAGACTCCCCTTCGGATTTGGTTTATCAGATGCTGACCTATCTTAGGCTACTCTCACGATTTTTCGGCATGAAGGTCCCCAGATCATCGCAATTTACTAGATGGAAAATTAATACATTCTTTCAACTGGAGCGGATCTGAGTGGCGCCTTTCATGGGCCTCGCAGGATTAGTCTCCTTTGAGTTGATGAGTGGGTTTCATACCTACGAATCGAGTACCTTTCAAGCCTAAGTCATTGCTACTTTGGGTACTTTTAGGAGTATTATTACTTGTTTTCATTGGTTTTGTGTAGGGGTAGGTTGTGCGGAAGAGAACAGGAAAATCAATCCAAAATGAGAAAAGTCAGGCCAAACTGGAGAATCTCGTCGTGGCGCATTTTTGGCTGCTAAATACTCGCCGAGGAGCAGGTGCGTCGAGGCAGAGTTGTAAGGCTTAAATGTGCGCTGGGGCGAAGTGTGCGGCAGATAACTTAAAGTTTCCTTGTTCGAGTTGGATCCAGGTGGTCTTTGGCTGATGGATTTGGAACGCGATTAGAAGAGTATTAAAGGCAAATAGAGAGGCAGAGAGGACATTATCACATTCATTATCATTAACCCTAACCTTGGAGATCACACGTTAGAGAATCGAAGCAAGGCGAAAGGCACGAAGAACACGAGGCGAGATTGGAGAAGAGTAGCACTATACTTTCAATTTTTATTCTCTTTCTTCATCTACTCTTTGTATTCAGGATGCTAGTAACTTTGTGGATGTCAATTTCGTATTTATCTATGATGAACTAATTTACCGTTTAAGTCTACAATGGAGCTTTTTGCGTAACTGAGAATTGACATGCTTCCATATTAGTTTATTGAGACTATTTCCAGATTATTTACTATGGTTTATGCTTAATTACATTTTTGCTTGATCACCAATAACTTGTTACTCCATATGAAATAAAGAGATGGAATATGAGATTAGAACTGATCATAGTAGCGTATGTTTATGTTTTCTACTCTAAGTTGGGATTTATAATTCATGTTTAGGATAGAGATACCTACGCATCGTACGTAATCAAATAAGAACCTGAACTGAAACCTTTTTCAATTACAATTCACATAGAGATATAGTGAGTTAGTTAATTACTCAATTCTATCAAAAGTGGAGTTGAGTTGGTATGGGTATAATACATTGAGAGATGGTTATATCTACTATTGTGTTCTTGGTTAATAATTTGGAATAGTTAACTTGAATTAAAAGGAAGTGTGTCATTCGAAGTGAAACAATAAGTGAAGTTGTGGGCTTAATTTCTCAAAACCATGTCAAACTCCTGGATAGTGGTAGTTATAGTTTAGTTGGTAGTTTTTCATAAATATCATCACTTGATCATTGGTTTAATAAAATTGGGATAATATAAAATTAGTAATTGTTAGAATAAATTGTAGCTATTTTCTCCATGGGAACGATACTTTACTTTCACTCTATTACTTGTTGACCACGTATTCTTGCGTATTGCGCGTATTAGATTTTACCAAACAAGTTTTTGGCGCCATTGCCAGGGAAAATAACTGTGTTTATTACTTTCAATATCAGTTTAATTAAATCAGTTTTAGTTAGACATTTTTTATTCTTATTTTTGTTTTATTTATTATTTCAGGTACTCTCGAGTAGTGCATGAAAACTCGATCAAAGAAGCCTGAATTGTTGCCTTACGAGGATGACATCGACAAATGGTTTCAGAGATTGAGTAAGTGGATTGAGAAAACTCGAGAATCACTTGAAACACAGGACAACATGGCTGAAGAAGAACACAAAGCACTGCAGGACTATGCCACACCGCGGGTAACATAAATTTAGTCGAGTATTACCAGAACTGCTATTCATGCTAACAATTTTGAGATCAAGCCGGGTACTATACAAATGGTGCAGAATACTTGTCAGTTTGGGGGTCTACCAAATGACAACTCGAATGATCACATCGTCAGCTTTATTTAAATTTGTAATACTTTCAAGTGTTACGGTGTGACGGATGATGCTATTAGACTGAGGTTGTTCCCGTTCACTCTCAGGGACAAAGCGAAGAGTTGGCTCCATTCTCTACCACCAGGGTCAATTACCACATGGAATGATTTGGCACAGAAATTTTTGGCTGAATTCTTCCCGCCAGCAAAAACAGCCAGACTGAGAACTTAAATTTCTACAGTTGCACAGCAGCAGGGCGAACCTTTATACGAAGCATGGGAAAGATATAAAGAGTTGTTGAGAAAATGTCCACACCGTGGACAACCTCAGTGGATGTAGATGAATACATTCTACAATGGGTTAAGTAGTCATAGCCGAACCGGCATTGGTGCAGCATCAGGGGGAGCTTTTATAGCAAAGAAATTTGAGGAAGCTTATGTCTTGATAGAAACAATGGAAGCAAACAACTATCAGTGGCAGACTGATAAAATACAACCTAAGGTAGCGGGGATTTTGGAAGTAAATTTAGTAACAGCTCTGTCAGCTCAAATCACAAGCCCTATCAAAGAAGATGGATGCCATGTCGGGTGGGAATATGCAACAGTTGGCTATAGTGTGTGAGTTGTGTGCAGGAGAGCAACCAACGGACCATTGTGCAATTAATTCGGCAGCAGTACAGTTTGTGGGTAGTTACAATAAACCACAGAACACGTATCAGAATACATACAATTCGGGGGCAAGGAACCATCCCAACTTCTCATAGAGCAACAATCAGAATCAGAATCAGAATCTACAGCAAGCTCCACGACCAGCATACCCCTCCCCCCCCAGTTTTCAAAATCAACACCAATAGTTAGCTCCGCAACATGAGAAGAAGACAGACTTAGAGGAGCTACTTATGAAATACATCACAGGTAATGAGGCAGCAATGACAACTCAGGTGGCTGCAATTAAAAATCTGGAAACTCAATGGGACATATTGCAAGTGCTTTAAATAATAGGCCTCAAGGAACCTTGTCGAGCGACACCGAAAAGAATCCTAGGGGAGGTCATGAGCAATGCCAAGCTGTTACACTTCGGAGTGGAAAACCGTTAGTTGAGATAAATGCAGAAAATTCAACGACAGAGAAGAATGTTGAGAAAATGTGGAGGAAACAGTTGAGGGAAATAAGGTAGGCGAAGAATCAATGGTAAAGGAAAAGGTAGTTGTTGCACTAACAGTTTACCCACCATCACCCTTTCAACAACGGATCCGGAAATAGAAACTAGAAAAGCAGTTTACTAAGTTTCTAAAAGTGTTCAAAAAGTTACATATCAACATTCCGTTTGCGAAAGCATTAGAGCAGATGCCTAGCTACACTAAGTTCATGAAGGATATCTTATCAAAGAAAAAGAAGCTAGAGGATTTTGAGACCTTAGCGTTAATCGAGGAGTGTAGTGCTATATTGCAAAAGAAGCTTCCACCCAAATTAAAAGTTTCGGGCAGTTTCACTATTCCTTACACGATAGGTAGTTTGTCCTTCAACAAATGTTTGTTTGACTTAGGTGCAAGCATAAATCCCATGTCGTTATCAGTATACACTCAGTTGGGTCTACCGGCACCTAAACCAACGAACATTTCTCTACATCTTGAGGACAGATCTGTGGCATACCCAAGGGGAATTGTTAAAGACATTCTGGTAAAAGTTGACAAATTTATATTCCCAGCTGATAGTTCCAGCATGTGTTGTTCCAGCTGATAGTTCATGGGTGACCCCAGTTCAGTGTGTCCCAAAGAAGGGTGGTATGACCGTAGTAACTAATGACAACAATGAGTTGATACCAACAAGGACAGTGACCGGTTGGAGGGTTTGCATGGATTATGGGAAACTTAATAAGGCAACCCGAAAGAATCATTTCCCCTTGCTGTTTATTGATCATATGTTAGATAGGTTATCGGGACATTAATACTACTGTTTGCTGGATGGTTATTCGGGGTACAATCAGATTGTAATTACACCGGAGAACCAAGAAAAGACAGCGTTCACGTGCCCATATGGCACCTTTGCCTTTAGAAGGATGTCATTTGGGCTGTGTAACACACCGGCAACCTTTCAGAGATGCATGATGGCAATATTTTTAGATATGGTGGAACACAATGTTGAGGTATTCATGGATGACTTTTCTGTGTTCGGGGATTCTTTTGACAACTACTTAGAGAATCTGGTCATGGTACTTAAAAGATGCGTAGAAGCTAATTTAGTGCTCAACTGGGAAAAGTGTCATTTTATGGCTCAAAAGGGAATCATACTTGGGTATAAAGTCTCGAAAAAGGGGTTAGAAGTTGACCGAGTGAAATTGGAAATGATAAAAAATTTACCACCGCCAACCTTAGTGAAAGGTATTCGCAGTTTTCTCATCCATGCCGGATTCTATCGCCGGTTCATTAAGGATTTCTCCAAAATCACAAAACCTCTATGCAATTTGTTGGAGAAAGATGTAACGTTTAGATTTGATGAAGAATGTCTATCAGCGTTTGAGCAGTTAAAGAAGAAATTAACTACAGCACCTGTGATCATAGCATCGGATTGGACCATGCCATTCGAATTGATGTGTGATGCCAGTGATTATGCGGTAGGGCTGTGTTGGGATAACGTCGAGTCAAAGTTTTTCATGCAATCTACTATGCGAGCAAAATGTTGACCGATGCACAGCTGAATTACACAACCACCGAGACGGAACTACTTGCGATTGTGTACACTTTTGATAAATTTTGCTCGTATCTAGTTGGAACAAAGGTGATGGTGTACACCGATCATTCGGCTATACGGTATTTAGTTGCAAAGAAAGATGCAAAGCCGAGACTGATTCGCTGGATCTTGCTCCTTCAAGAATTTGACTTAGAAATTAAAGATAGGAAGGGGACAGAAAATCAGGTGGCTGACCACCTTTCAAGATTGGAGAATCCGAATCAAGACAAGACGGACAGAGTGTTGATTATTGAATCTTTTCCAGATGAGCAGTTGTTTATGATTCATAGCGAGTTCCCGTGGTATGCAGATTTTGCCAATTATTTGGTGAGCAATATTCTCCCTCCAGATTTGACATGCCATCAAAAGAAAAAATTCTTACATGATGTGAAACGGTATATGTGGGATGAACCATTTTTGTTCTGACAGTGTGCCGATAGAATGATTCGGCGGTGTGTGCCACAAAGTGAAGTGGAAAGCATCTTACAGGCGTGCCCCGCATCGATATTTGGGGGACACTTCGGAAGTTAAAGAACGGCCGCCAAAGTACTACAGGCATGATTTTATTGGCCCACCTTGTTCAAAGACGCACATCAGTGTGTAAAGAATTGTGATCGATGTCAACGGGTGGGCAACATTTCCAAACGGAACGAGATGCCACTCAACATGATCTTGGAAGTGGAAGTTTTTGATGTATGGGGGATCGATTTCATAGGACCTTTTCCGCCTTCATACAACAATTTATATATCTTATTGGCAGTAGACTACGTGTCTAAATGGGTTGAGGCAGTAGCGTTACCGACGAATATGCTAAGGTTGTTTTGAAATTTTCTCAAAAGAATATCTTTACAAGATTTGGCACCCTAAGGGAAATCATAAGTGATGAGGGAAGTCACTTCTACAACAAGTATTTCACAACCCTCTTGACCAAGTATGGGCTCAACCACAAAATTGCCACTGCCTATCACTATAAGACCCCAACTTTTATGAATAAAGATTTAATTTTCTTTATATATTATTTCGAAATAGTAAGGTGTTGATTTGATAAATATGAAAGTTATGGGTGAAATGTGCAAATATTTTAAAATGAGCAAGTGGTTATAAAATATTCTGGTTGTCGGGGAATATTCGTTTGGTCGTGGAATATTCTTGTTGTCAGGGAATATTCGTACGACGGCGCAGCTATTTGTGGGCCCCACAACAGAATAACTGTCGGATATAGAAAGCGACAGAAATAACCTTTTTATAAAATAACGGCGTAGTTGTTACCGTTAGTACTGTTAAAATACCCGGTGGTTAAAATACAGTGATACGCGGTGTTGCACAGTAGCACACGGTATTGCACAGTATTTCGAATTATTGAGTCTTACGTGAGAAGGCACTTACTCAATTATTGTTACAGTAATTACTGTTCAATATTTTATATTATTGACTCAATAATTGCTACGTTGATATTTTATATTATTGACTCAATAATTGCTACATTGATATTTTATATTATTGACTCAATAATTGTTACATTGATATTTTATTGACTCAATAATTGCTACGTTGCCATTTTATATGATTGATTCAATAATGGCTACAGTTGATATTTTGGTATTATTGATTCAATAATTGTCACTACACAGTATTTCACATTATCAACTCAATAATTCATATTATTTGAATAATATTATTAGATAGCATTATTGACAATGTCTAAGGAAGTTCTGTCTAGGAGGGGTTATTTAACTGCGCGCCAGTAAGGAGAAGTCCTTATCGGAAGGCCCCCTCTTTCCTGGGAACGACCTGGTTGTTAATATTGTAGTTCTATAATATTATTTGTGAATAATTAATTATTGATTTATATTATAAGAAAATATTTATTTTGTGGATATAAAAGAAGGAATTAGCGCTGATATGTTTTTATCAGTATTTTGGTGTGGAAAATCATCCGTTTATGGATTTCGGATAATTTATGTTTGGAATTTGGAAAAATTTCCTTCTACAAAGTTGTAGAGAATTAAATTTTCTATAAAAGGACATCGAATTTGTATTTTTCTGACAAAGGGGCTATTTATTATGAATTATTGAAGTTTTAGAAAATAAATACTTTTTTAACTGGGTGGACCCCACTTTTGTTATTTTGTTGAAAAAAATTCTGATGTTTGAAGCAGCCGGCGGCTGGAATTTTTTTTTAAAAAATAATATTATTTTATTAATTTAGTCTCCTTTAGCATCCTAAGTTTTTCCTATAAATAGGGTGCTTAGGTTAGAATTGAAAATCACACCAGAATCAGAAGTTTTCTCTCTATAATATCGAGCGTATTTTTGTGAGTATTTAGATACTTTGAGTGTTACTATTCAGTGCAAGTTTCCTTCGGTATTATATCCGATATTCCAGTCAGAGGTACTATTCTTTTGAGGTAAGGGATGTTATTTTCTTTCGTAAATGATGTTATTCTTTTCAATATCATTATACCGAAATATTGGCATGGATTTTGTTATAAAATTCTTACTTTTTTCGTCGGGGTTACTATTCACGTATACGACACTATTCACGTATACGGCACTATTCACGAAAAAATTAAATTTTCTTCTATTTGTCCAAATTATCTGTTATGGTTACTATCTTTGATTGGATCTAAGTTTTGAGTTTCATTCTTGAATTTTGCTCTACAAAGTATTATTATGGAATATTCTTGAACTTGAATAAACTAAAATACGAATCCTTAATCTTACCCTTTATTTCACTGGATTCGTTATTTAAAAATATTTTTCATCATCCTCAGTCCTAAAAGGTGATGTAACTGAATATCTTTGGCCTGTAGAGCAAAGATGAATGATTACCTGATGAATATCTTTGGCCGTAGTGCAAAGATAACAGGTGTTGAGATGAACATGACCACTGATGATGCAAATGAATATCTTTGGCCTGTAGTGCAAAGATGAATATTTGATTCGAGATGCATATTGATTGATGTTACAGGGATAAAATATTTATGATGAATGGTTATTTCCGCTGCGAATATTGATCTAAAAATGGTTGTCCATTATATTTTATCTGAATTGTTGAAGACTAAAGATAATTTATTTGCCATTATCTTAGTCATAATATTCTTTACTGGGCTAGTTGAGCTCACCCTTTTATCTGTTGTCCTCTTCAGGAAATGAGAATGTCGCAGGGACTAGTCGGGGGACAGAGTGATGGTCCGAGTTAGAGCAGTAATAGTCCTCACTATTTCTGATAAATAGTGTGATAATAATTGTAATGAGGACTTAGTTTGAATATTAATATTTTCTACATATTTGTATTGACACTCACAGTTGTGTGGTCGTATTTTGCACGACCGTATGATATAAAGTTTGTATTTGAATTCTGTACCATGTATTTGGCGACTCAGAATGGGTTGGGTTGACTTACACAGATGGTTGCCAGCATAATAGTCACAAGTAACTTCTGTCTTTCGAGTACATTAGGTTGCAACAACATCCAATTTCCTCAAAAGTGTCTCAAGCTGTGCTGATAGTGCATAAATTGTGTTGAGTACGTCAATCTCTTTTTCCCTTGGTTGAGTCATCATCGTGTATGGCCATTGATAAGCAAAGTCATCCATGGTACCTGAAAACAGAGAAATATAGGAAGAGAATTAAAAACTAAAATAAAATGTTTAAATTAAGAATAATTTGATTGAAGCTAATGTTGGCAAAAATTATTAAACTAATTCCCCGGCAACGGCGCCAAAAACTTGTTGGTCGTTTTCCCGATCAATATATGCGTGCAAATAAGAATACACGGTCAACAAGTAATAAAGAGTAAGTAGAGTATTGTCCCACAGAGAATTAACTAATAAAATTCACCAAGCACTAGCCCATAACCATTTCAATCTTATTTAAACGAATGATTTGATATTATGAATAAAACTGTGCAATTAAAATAATATTAACTAACCCTGGAATAAAACTAGATAATGAAGACATGAGACTACAATTTCACCTATTGTTTCATCTAAATCAATACACTTCCTGTTAAGCCAAACTAATTATCACGGATTGCTAGTCAAGAACACGAAAGCAAGACAAGGTCATCTTTCGATGTACCAAGCCCATATCACGTATAATCCACAAATGATAGAATGCACGTGAACACCAAAATTACATAAATCACTATATGTCTATGTGATTTAACATTAATAATGGTTTAAGCGCAAGTCCTCAAATGACTACAAGCGGTGTTTCGGTATATGTCTATCCGAAATACAAATCATACATTCCAACGCCATGTAGTGCATACAAACACAAGTTATTAAGATCAGATCTAAACCCATACTCCGTTTCTCAATTTCATATGGATTATCACAGTAATTGATGGCCAATCAAGTAAGCAATTAAGTATGAATCATAATAGACAATCCAATAACAATCCATAAGACTAACAAGGAAGTATATCAAAATGAACTAATCAATAGATTCCATTGTAATCTCAAAATAGAGTCTAACTCATGAATGAATAAAATCCACCATCCACAAATTGAATAAACATTAGAAGAATACAAAGAGGAATCAAAGAGAAAATATGAATAGAAAGTGCAAATCTGATCTCTCTTGCTTCAAGTATGAATCTTCAATGCTCTCTAATTGCTTCAATCTTCAGATCTAATCTTACCTAGAATCTATCTACTATATTCTAATCTAATCTAATGAAAATAAAGAAAAGAGAAGAACATAATGTAAGATAGTGATCCCAAAGGGTGGAATCATCTATTACATACTGATATCTCTCTATTTTATAAGCCCTCGTATGACTCCTCCTCCAAGTTACGCTTCAATCGCACTATTTAATGAAAAAGTCAACTCTGGTCAGCTTCAGAAGTGGCGCGGCCATGCTGGAAATGGCCTGGAATTGGGCGCGGGCGCGCTAGTAGCAAATATAACTTTTTTGGCCTGAGGAAGAGCGCAGCCGCGCTCAAATACACTACAAAATGGAGCGGCCGCGCCATGGATTTTCTGTTGCAGTGCCTTTGGTAGAACAACCATAACTTTTGATCCGGGAGGAACTATGGGGCATGCTACCTGTCAAATCGAAGATGTCGACGAGATCTACAACTTTCATTCTTTAAGAATTGAGAAATAATGGACAGATGAAGGTAGAAATTGTGCTTGAAGTGACAGTTTTGCAATGGCGACCCAAAACCGTGAAGTTCAACGTCCGTTGGTACAAAGGTCATAACTCTCGCCTCCGAACTCCGATTGGGATGATTCAAGATGTTATGAAAATCTTAGAAGAAGCTCTACAATAAAATCTAAGTTCCAAGCCAAGAACATGAAATGAATATGAAGGTCCAAACGATGTCGGAATTGCATTTTCTTGCCTTTTCATACCAATAGCCGCTCACACAGTTCCCTAGCATAAGATCTACAAAATGAACACAAAATGCATGAAAAGAAACTACGAAACTTAGGTTTAAGCAACTACGAAACATAGGTTTAAGAAACTACGTCAAGTAATAGATAGCGGATAAGTAGGTATAAAATTGACTTATCAAATAGCCAAGCCGGCAATCAATGCGAACAATTGTGAGATTAAGTCTGGGACAATACAGATGGTGCAGAGTAATTGCTAGTTTGGGGGTCTTCCAAATAACGACCCGAACGAACACATCTTCAGTTTTATAGAGATCTGTGACACCTTCAAGTGCAACGGGGCATCAGACGATGTAATCAGGTTGCGATTATTTTCGTTCACACTTAAAGACAAGGCGAAGGGTTGGCTCCATTCCCAACCACCGGGGTCAATCACTACATGGAATGATCTGGCGCAGAAAATTTTTGGCCAAGTTCTTCCCGCCATCAAAGACACATAAGATGATAACGGAGCTATCTTTATTCGCACAGATGCAAGGGGAACTACTGTATGAAGCATGTGAAAGATACAAGGAACTGTTGAGGAAGTGTCCACATCACGGATTCCCACACTGGATGCAGCTTAGTAATTTTTCTATTGGGGTAGCGAGTCATATACAGACTAGCATCGATGCAGCCTCAGGTGGAGCTTTTATGATGAAGAAATTTGAGGAGGCATGGGCATTGATAGACACAATGGCTTCAAATGGTTATCAGTAGCCGACTGAGAGATTGACTCAACCCCCAGCACCAGGTGTTCTCCAAGTGGATTCTATGACAGCCATATCGGCACAAATAGCAGCTTTATCGAAGAAGATGGACACCATATCGATGGGAAACGTGCAGCAGGTGGCAATCATATGTGAACTTTGTGCAGGTGAGCACCCAACAGAATAGTGTGCGAGAAACCCAACTTTGGTTCAGTATGTGGCTAATTACAACAGGCCAGCCAACACATGCCAGAATACATACAATCTGGGGAATAGGAACCATCCAAACTTTTCATGGAGCAACAACCAGAATCAGAACTAGTAGCAGGCTCCACGAAAAGCATATCCTCTTGGTTTTCGGAATCCGAATCAACAGGCAGTTCCACAGCAAGAGAAAAAGTTAGATTTGGAGGAGATATTGGCAAAATATATAACTAGAAATGACGCAGCAATGAGAACTCAAGAAGCAGCAATGAAAACTCAAACGGCGACGATTAAGAATCTAGAAAATTAGATTGGACAGATTGCAAGTGCACCAAATAATTGACCCCAAGGTAGCTTACCAAGTGACACAGAAATAAATTTGATGGGAGGACATGAGCAATGTCAAGCTGTCACACTCCGGAGTGGGAAACAGTTAGTGGAGCAGGAGTCGGAGAGCTGCAACGAAAGAGAAAGTTGAGACCAGTATGGAACAGACAGTGGAAGGAAAAGCATGTGAAAAATCTACAGAAAAGGAATAAGTGGTTACACAGGTAGTTTACCCTCCACCGCCATTTCAACAACGAATCCGTAAGCAGAAATTAGAGCAACAGTTCACTAAGTTTTTGGAAGTGTTCAAGAAGATACATATAAACATACCTTTTGCGGAGGAATTAGAGAAGATGCCCAGTTATGCCAAGTTTATAAAGGATATTTTGTCGAAGAAAAAGAAATTAGAAGACTTCCAAACTGTGGTACTAACAGAGGAATTGTAACGACCCCAAAATTCATACAATAATATTTTCCTTCTCGATCGTTAACAATACAACTTTAATCTCTCATTACATCATTATTCGATATTAAAAATCACTAAAAATGCAGAATATTTAAAACTTTTATAAACTTTCTTTTTATATTGCCCTGAATCGCAACCTTTACATTACATCTCTTCGATTCAAATCTATATCATGAATCGTTACAACAAAATGACTATACAAAGTCTTTCATAATAAAATAATATCCATCTACATTGGATAACTCTACTTAAAACTCAGCGACATATTTCATTCAAAATATTAGATACAATTTGAAATTGAACATAACTAATATTCTTGAACATTGATCTCTATAAATCACTTAACACGTATCTTTACCTTGCATCCTTGACCTGCAAAAATGGTTATTTGCAAGAGTGAGCTCGACAGCTCAGCAAGTTCTAACAGTTTTCATGCATCACATAGCACATAATAACATGCTCAACATACATCTCATAATAATTAAAGTAACATAGCATACATGATTCAATTCACATAGCAGATATAAATATTGAGTTCCTTACTCAATCAACATTCTTTAATCAATCAATGTAGTCATAAATTGACTTTAACATTCATGTTTACAACATATATAACATATCATGCTCTTTGCAAAATAATTTAAAACAGTTCATAATATCATCAAGTTCACATAGAAAATAGGAACCGAAAGACTTGCCTGGCTCGTAGATTACCAAATATCGAAAAACAGCTTAATATATTCTGCTTCATGATCCTACATAACGTATTACCATACGCATCAATTATTAGTCACCTAGCAACGCTTATCAAACGTCTAAGTAAATACTACTTTATACTTTCTAATTCTCTTCTATGTACTCGTTTGACACTCGCTGTCAAATCATATGTATAATTAACAATATCAGTTAATTATCACAGAACTAATCCTCATCGTTAGTTATCCACTTTAGGTTAACTCATTCCTCTTTAACTAATAAGTTAATTATTAATTACTACATAATTAATCACATCACATAATCATATTATATTTCACATGATTAATCAATTAATAATTACATACTCATTTTAAATTATAATTAAAGAAATTTTAATTTAAACATCCACTTTAATTATAACTAATCAAATTACATCTTATGTTAATCAAATTATAATTTAACAAATTACAAGTATTAATCAATCTACATCATGCATAATTAAACAAATTACAATTTATAATTAATCATGCATTTATTAAACTATAATTAAATAAATTATAATTTAAATTACACATTCATCTTAATCATAATTATCCCAAATTATAATTACATATTAATCAATTAAATTATAATTACACAAAATTATAATTTAAGTTAAACAAATAATCCACTAACCTTCATTATAATTTAACAAGTTATAGATTAAATTAAATCCTTACTCTAATTATAATTATTAAAATTATAATTGCATATCATGTTCACTACATTATAACCAAACAAATTATAACTCAAGTTAAACCTTTACTTAATTAAAATGAATTAACTAATAACAATTTAAGGTTTTCACCACCTTCTTCCTTTTCTATTTTGAAATAGCCAAATACATACTCATAACATCTTATTGCAAATCTTGGTTCATGTTAACACATAACCAAATCAATTTAGGTTTTAAAATTGTACAAGTACTTTAAGTTTTCTGCCTCTGCTCAGGTACTGGCGCAGCTGCGACACCTTAAGCTTTGGAACCGGCGAAGCTGGGCTGGTGCACGATCTGGGAAACTCAGCCGGCGCAGCTGCGCTGCTTCTGCCCTTGCTGCCTGCGCAGTTGCGCCAACACGCAAACAGAAACAGTGCAAACTGCTTCCTTGCTTCACTGTTCTTCCCCAATATACTAACAATTGGCAATTCTAAACTACTCAGACAGTGTAAAGCATACATGTGCAATCATACACATGTACAACATAATTCAAATCACAAAAATCATATAAGTAATCAAAATCAAAGGTTTTAAAACCAAATTTTGACATTTTCATAGAAACTCATATATTTTTCAAAACCATTCACTATAAAACAATTTCTTAAGAAATTCATGCATTTTCTTTTCATGATTTAAGATATCATCAAAAACAATTCTAACAAGCATATTAACATATACTAATTTCATCAATTTTACTCTAAAATTAACCAAAACATGAAAACTTCACGTGAACACATATTCTCAATTTAAAACATGTTCTAAAAAAACTTTGATTTCTGAAAATCCTTGTTTATGGCATACAATTCATATATAAACTATTATACACACAATTTATATATGTACATCATATATGTATAACTTTCATGCTAAATCATATACACAGAGAACCCATACTCATGAACAATCATAAGAAAAACATATAAAACATAAGGGAATTAAGACATACCCTTTCTGCTTAGATGTTTGAAGAAGAAGATGATTATTCTCTTACATTCTTCCTTTCTTTCCTTCTCTTCTTCTCTAATTCTTCTCTGCTCTTTCTTTTTCTCTCTAGCAAACTAACTTTGTTTTTTTTTTCTAACTCTTGTTTTAATCTAACGTAATATACATATAATATAATATACATATATTACATAATTATAATACATATAACTTCCACTACATAATGGCATATATTAAATATAATAAGTACCATTAATATATAAGTTACAATTAGAATTTAAAAAGCCATAAGGCTTGTTTGGCAAAACACATTTTTTTAAAAAAAACATGTTTTAATAGTTAAAGCCCCGTTTGGTAAAACGGATTTAAAACAATACAAGGGTCTTGTTTGGGAAAATGATTTTAACACTTTTAATACTTTTAACACATAATCTTAATGTTATATTTTAATTAATTAAATCTTAACATTATAATTTAATTAATTTAAAGTCTAACATCAATTAATCACATACTTATAATTACTCGCTAATTATAATTTCATATAACACTCATCATATAACTCATCTAATTTAATTATCTCAATTAAATTAGAACTATAACATAAGATCATTACATCAATTAAATAAAATATTAAATATTTAATTAATTAATATATTACACTTAATTACATTCCTCCACAATAACCACATAATTTATTTATTTAACTCAATAAATTATTTATTTAATCATTATATATTCTCTTCACATCAATTCACATATTTCACAATATATGACACGTATACACATATTCACACTCAAAACATCTCATCAATAAGAATTTTATTTATTAAATTCTTATTTATAAATTCTTAAAAATCCGGGATGTCACATCATTTCCTCCTTATAAGGATTCCGTCCTCGGAATTAACGAAACATCCCTTACTCGATTTTCACAAAAAATCTCTTTCACAATTTTATTGTTGAATAACTTCAACACATTATCTTAACGACATTTATATAAACTACACATATATCTCTACTAAATTCACCTCTTCAACAGAGTTAAGGTTTTATTACTTAACCTTCAATCAAACACAATCATATATCAAATATTATATATCTTCTTTAACTTATTCATTTCCTTTCCAAGGATCATTACTATACATTCTACTCGTAGAATTTATATACTACATAATTCACCATCTATAATTATTCGGGTTATCACATTCACCCCTTCTTCTAAGAATTTCGTCCTCGAAATTTAAGTCTATCAAAATAAATTTTACGTTAATCTCCACTCACTGGATTAAGGCGTTCAACAACTACTTCTTTCTAAAGAATATCCTTCTTACTACATTCCCCTTCAGAAAAATAAGAATATTCCACAATTGCTCAATAATTGGGAAACGATATAAATAACTCAGGAATTTAAAAGATTCCAAATCATGCTGAGTGGTCACAAGATCTTGAACTTTGTTTTTAGATTTATTAGTGCTTCACCCCCGGTACTTCACACTATAAAATCGCATCGGTACTCTAGGTGGCCAGCCTATCGTACCCCTACGTCGGGCCCAAACGTAGTACATCGTAACTACTATATGCGTTACCTTCGGAACTATAGTCTCCGATAACATGTCCCCCTTTTATAGGGTTGTTCAACTCAGCTTCTTAACATCTGAATCCGCACCAAAATAATTTGGTTTGACATAGTTTGACCAAAAACGCTCGAATTTCATAAACAACTTTCAATATTTGTCTAGCTAAATCAAGTAGCATAGACTTCTAGCAATAATTCGGACATCAACCAAAATATATATATATATATATATATATATATTTTTAACCAACTCAATAAAATAAATATATTTTTTTTCGTTTAAGGGAAATAAAAGTAAATAAATCTTTCTTTTTATAGTTTAAGGAATTAAAAATAATAAATCTTTTCATAATATCCTGATATCGTATCGTAGTATTGATACGTTGAGGATTTCGTCATTACATGACGTCGTCATACTACATCATACCATAGTGGGCTGACGATCATACGATCACATCCAACACTAGGTTTAACTGCATTGATAACTTCCTCGATTATTGTTTGTACATCATATCAAATGATGTATAGAAAATATATTTTGAAGAATTTAAAATCATTTTTGTCTAGCTGAAGCAATTAGCGTAAACATGTGAATAATAGCACGATTTTTAAAAACATCATTGGTTCCATCATTTGATCCAATATTTTTCAAGAAAATAGAAGTGCAACATCAGCACGAAGTCAATAAATTTTGAAAATCTAGCAAAGCCAGGAGATTTAGAATATAAAAAGTTTCTCCATTAATTAAATCTTTACTCCATCATTACTTAATCATTCTATCAACCTTAAACAACATCAATGCTTCCTACACCATAACTTTTCTATACCCAGTACAGTTCATCAAATTTACCACACTTTGGAAGTTCAGGAACTTGCCACAATAATATGAGTTTAAGAACTTATCCTAGCAATACGTAGTCAAAGAACTGATCAGAGACTGTCCATAAGCTTAGGGGTTCAAAACATACATACGATTATGAGTCACGAGCTTACCATAAGTATGAGTTTTAAGAACTCGCCTAACCTTAAGATCATCTAATCAGATCTTAATATCATCTAATCTAATTTCTATTGACTCTAACTATCAAATATAATATGAGAAAAGAATCACCTCTTCGTCATATATATATATATATATATATATATATATCGATAGCGCAACACCAGCATTCCAACGATTATCAATATGATAAACCAAGTGTAAGCACAAAACCCTGCCACAAAGATTTGTACAACTCAGCCACCACATGAGTCTTCAGTTGAAATCCCACTTAACTCTATCTTCTTCTTAACTTCTCGCTCTACACTCGATACAAATTTTCTGTATCTCATCATTTATAACTCCTCGTGAGTTAATCTCGTACCATATCATAGTACATTCTCGTTATAGTCTCTAACTATAACTATGCAATCATTACAGACCATCTGTCTTTCAACTTTAAAAGATCATGCCGTGACCTTATTCTATAATCATCTCCCTTATGATTCTCTCTTATGTCATTATCGTTTTGTTTTTAAACTTCTTATCTTTTCCTTTCATCATGTTATATCATAATTTCATTATGCTTTTAATCTTATAGACCTCGTCTATTCATCGTTATTCATCATCTTTATTATTGGAGTTAGGTAACTCCTGATTCTCATCTTCATATCTCTTCAAGATTCTTCTTTGAATCTTCTTGTTTATTTATTAACTCTTCTTTTAAGAATTTCTAACTTCGTTCATAAAGTTCAACATTTTATTCGAGTTTTATTCATCGTTATTCTCACCTTCTTCTTATAACATTTATAGGACTTAACTCATCCTATACATCTACGTATGTGAAAGGAATCACCTTTTCGTTATACGTAACTTAACTTCTCATTCTCTAAGGTCATAGCCTATTACCTAAGGTGTATAACCTATCAGCTCTGATACCAACTGTAACGACCCCAAAATTCATACAATAATATTTTCCTTCTCGATCGTTAACAATACAACTTTAATCTCTCATTACATCATTATTCGATATTAAAAATCACTAAAAATACATAATATTTAAAACTTTTATAAACTTTCTTTCTATATTACCCTAAATCGCAACCTTTACATTACATCTCTTTTATTCAAATCTATATCATGAATCGTTACAACAAAATGACTATACAAAGTCTTTCATAATAAAATAATATCCATCTACATTGGATAACTCTACTTATAACTCAGCGACATATTTCATTCAAAATATTAACTACAATTTGAAATTGAACATAACTAATATTCTTGAACATTGATCTCTATAAATCACTTAACACGTATCTTTACCTTGCATCCTTGACCTGCAAAAATGGTTATTTGTAAGAGTGAGCTCGACAGCTCAGCAAGTTCTA